>CM060685.1:185162397-185762397 GCA_030686995.1 Artemisia argyi | reverse complement strand
ATGTGACTAAATGGATTTAATTTTTTCATTTTTATATGAATTTTTTTTTTAAAAAAATAAGATATTTTGCACCAATTAAAGCACCATAAGGGGCTTGGCAACGCATGCGGGGAGGCACGGCACGGTAGCCCCACCGCCGCCGGTGCCTCCTTACCGCACGGTAGGGTTCAAACGCGGTAAACTTTACCGAAAGAAACTAGCCGTTTGTGCTTCGTCACAACCTAGTTACCGCCCAGAAATGTACCCGCAATCTCCACCATTTTTCTACACCCAACAACCCCTCCCACAACTTCCTACAAACTTTGAGCCGTTTGATTATCAATATACACAACAACCCCCACCGCAAATGCCTAGTAACTTTGACCCGTATGAGCCACGTTATAACCAACAAAAAAGGCGTGAGCGGGTGAGTGAACCATTACCCATTCATGAAGAAGATGATGATGACGAATATTTTGACAATGTTGATGTGGTACCCGAGACACAACCAATTGATGAAGAAGAGGAACAAGTCCAAGAGGTGTCGCGGCCTAAAAGTGGAAAAAAAGCTAGTAAGATTTGGACGCACAATGAGGAAGAGGCGTTAGCTAAGTCTTGGATCAAAATTTCGGTGGACAAAGTTGTTGGCGACCGCCAAACAAAGATTGGATTTTGGAGGCGAGTTCTAATTCATTTTCAAAGCCTTGTCCCGAGAACCGAACGCACTTATCATCAATTGAACTCGAAATGGACTCCTATGCATCAAATGATCGCTGCGTTCAACGGTTACTACATACAAACGGTATATACATTTTTTTTGTTTCGAATATATAATTGTTTTTTTTTGTTTCATATATACATGTTTTTTTTTTTTTCATATATACATGTTTTTTTTTTTTTTTTTTTTTAGAACCGTTTGAGAAAGTGGATTGAACGATATTCAAGTTTATGAGAGAGCCCAACTCGATTTTGAAAAACAATACAACAAAGCTTTCGCGCATACCAAAGCGTGGCACATCCTCAAAGGATCAACGAAAGTGGCAAGAACAGCCGGTGGTTAATCAGGCTGCGGAATCCACGGGGTCGAGCAAGAAAAGAAAGTCGTCGGAGTCAAGTAGCGCTCAAACGCCAACAAGTGAGATGCCAATAACCGTAGAAGATTTCGACTGTGACTTACCGAACCTCAACGAGAACCCAACTCCATCACGTCCATCGAAAGGCAAAAAAAAGACGATTTCTGAAGATTCAAGCCGAAGCTCGATGCGTGATACTCTTGCAAGTTACACGGCCGAAAAGAAAAGTTTAATGCAGCAACAATTGGAGGTGCAAAAGAAAAAAGACGACGAGTATTTCAAATTTCTTGATGGGGAGGTGATGAATCGTGACACGAGGTTCGTTATGGATCCGCACGACAATATCCCAGACGAGGCTTTTAAGGAATTCGTCATCAACAAGAAACGTCAGATTTGCGCACAATACGGGTGGCCATGTAGTTTGTAGGAGTTTAGTTTTATAGTTTTAATAATATTATGTAACGCTTTTTAAGTTTTAATGGAATTTTAGACTTTTAATAAAAATATGTAATGTTTATTTCAATTTTAATGAATTTTAGTTTTTAATAAATTTTAATAGAATCTAAAAAAGAAAAAGGAAAAAAGAAAAGAAAAAAAAAAAAAAAAAAAAAAGTGAGTGAAGGGTGAGTGATGTGATGCCAACAAAAAATGAGTAAGTGAAGGGAAAAGTGGGAGGGTGATGTGACATAAGGGGATTGGTTGTTTGTGAGTGAAGGGAAAAGTGGTGAGTGATGCATTGTCAACCCCTAAGTAATTCAAGATATTTGAGAAGTCCAAAACTATAAACTAGATGCTAAATATCAAACTAAGATATGTATAGGGTGCAAATTTATAAATATTCTATTTTTACATAGGTGGATATGTTTAGTGTGTTTCTCTTACTAGCTACTACCACCGCCACTACCTCTGTCTCAATCAAATTGAGGTTTTTGCTAAAGCTACAAGCCTGTGAGAAGATTGGGACGTGGAGTGTGAGTACGTGTAGTGTTTTGATTGGCTGTCACGAAACAGTAAGTGACCTATTGATTATGGTTGTCACAGGTTAATACGAGGAGTATCTTTTTTATTCTCTTTGGTAATTTTTTTAACTTTTGGCACTTTTTTAAAACTTTTCTCTTTTAGGTTTTGCTTTGGACTTTTTTCGTTTTTGTTACATATGCCACGATAGTCGACTTGTCACTTTAATCTATTCGAGCACGTAAGTCTTTTTAATGTAACAAAATTTTACTATGTTACTAACTAGTTATAATGCCCGCGCATGCGCGGGGTTTTTTCTAAATTTTTTAATAATGTATTTTTATTTATTAAGAAACAAATAGCTTAATTTTTATTTTTTGTTTTTATTAGGATTCTTAATTGTGATTTATAATTATGTTTTATACATGTACGTGATAAAAGTTCATATATGGTATTTTAATAGACATTGTCATCTTTATTTACAAAGTTTAGCTACCACATGTTGTGTTTGAGTATCGATAATTTAGATCAATTTATTTCTTAATCTTATGCTGAAATTTAACCTTTACATAGCTGAAATGTTGTTTGCATTAGACAGTAGTACGTAGTTGGCTCAAGCCCGATTGTAAGCTTAGCTTCGTTAGAGGTTTATCATATGTGTAGTTATAATACTTGTAAACGCACATGGTGGTGAGGCTTTTTTTTTTTTTTTTTTTTTTTTTTTTTTTTTTTTTATTTTATAACGTAACCAAAATGTTAATTTTTTTGACTTAGACTTGAATAAACTTATGTTGATGCTCGCTAATTTTTATTGTACATATTTAGAAGTATTTTACATGAATTACTTGTAAGAAGGGTTTTTTTTTTTTTTTTTTTTTTTTTTTTTTTTTTTTTTTTTTTGTAGATACTTATATAAACTTATGTCAAACGCCCGGGCTCGAAGCTGATTAAGCTTATTATGTTCAGTTTACGCGGTTCTAAAATTGTATTCGGGTTATTCGAGCCAACCAGAATAACTCCAATACTAAATAGCTTCGGGTATCGGGTTGAAATTATCTGGTAACTCGTGTTTGGGTCGGCCCGGTTGACCCGGTTATTATTATTTTTTTAAACTTTTTGATATATTTTTATAAATTATATATCTACTGCTCGATAAGAATTGGAGCCGAATAAACCCGAGCCTGACTAACCCGGGTTCTAATAGGGTCGGGTACTTTGTAGGTATTGTTTGATGTAGCACTTCAAATCCGCAGATTAGAATTACATGAACAATTATACCTGGTGAATATGGCTATTGATATGTGACAAAGATGACAATTGTTTAATAAAGATAGAATCCTAATTTGTAAAATCCTTACGGATTACATTGCAAAAGTACACTTATAAGAAGTTGTAATTTTATTTATTCACCTTGTGACATCATGCTTTTCATCAAATTCTAACATCTTGGTGCAAAGTGCAAACCCTTTTTTTGTTGTAAAAATCTTATCTTATTTTATTTTGTCTTTCATGATATAACATAAACAGTACTAGGGTGGTTAGCAGCAGCTTTTTGCAACAGAATTACAGTAATAGGTTGGTTAGCAGCGTGTCTTGCAATGTTGATGTCATCATTCCTACGGTAATATCCAAATCAAACGTGGCCAATATCCTTCCATTTCATGCTTTCCCCTTCACTCCAATGATTTGGTCCTGGAAATACATTTGCACAAATTTTTATGGCCGGAAAAGATGCTCCTGGTTGAGCCTTTGATAGTTGTTGTTCATCTTCCGGTTCTTACTTTGATGACATTAAACATACATGTGTATCAGAGTAAGTATTCATAAACATCATGTAATCAGTTGTTGTAACTTTATATAAAATAATAATTCTATAAGCAGAAAGTATAAAGAATAAGTAATCCCAAACACCCCCATTAGTACATGAGGAAAATCTAGAAAAATAAAGTATTCACAAACACCCTTTTTATCAGTTTTATAGTTATACTTAATTTACTTAAATTATAAAGTGTTTCTAGGCCGATCTTTTATATGTAGTTCACTAAGACATTTGTGTGAGTATCTGATGCTCAAAAGAAATTGAGTGCCAAACAAACAAAATCAAGATGACAAGTAAACATCAATTTAGTATTTACTATGAATTAACTTTCATAACCCCTATAACAACAAAAGCTAATGAGTTCATGCTTCTAAAAATATATACACTCTAGAAGTGAAAATAATAAATGCAATATCATAAGCCTAAAATTTGAGACTATCCCAATAAGCTCCAAATACACAAAAACCATAATGAATGTCTTTGGTAACTGACAAAAGAATAAACCCCTAAAACTTTTTGCCTCAAGCTTGATTTGCAACCTAATTCACCATGTGCATTATGTCTTAGCTTTTGACAATCTTATGCGGATCGACTTTGGGCTCGATTCTTTGTTAATGCTGCAAATGGAAAAATGCGAACTTTGAGCATTATATAAAGATAAAGGAGAACAAAAAATAAGCTTGGTACATTTTTGTGAAACATTTGGGCCTTACCATAATAGAAGATCACCACTGGAAGCTATTTTATCATGATTCAGGAGCTAAATCTTGCAACGATCTCAGTTGCTCATAAGCTTCTCGTGTAGGCGAACCCGAACTCCATTTTTAGATTTCACATCATACTTAACGTATTAGAAAATATAATCATGAACATAAAGGCTTACTGCGGTATGAGATTTGCAGATGGTTTAAAATTATAGTGTATATAAGTTCCTCTTTCGTAACGACTTAACATTTGCTTGATTTAAAGAAAAACATGATCATGTTAAAAAGTTTAGGAAACCCTGCAATCATCTATTTTCTACAGTTAGCCTATAAGATTGCTGAACTTTTCTCCTCTAGTGCTTTACGTAATTTTTTGTTGATCTGAATCACCAAATTAAATCCATAACTTATAAAGAAAAGACCTCATACGTATAAAAAAAATAAAAATGCAAAAAACTGATGGTTGTGGACACTCTTTTCTACATAAATATCAGGGTGTGATTACTAAGGATTATGAAGGACTTACTGATGCAACAACATCATGCTGGAGAATATTATACAAATCATAATGTGTGGATACCCTTTCAACAGTAGTGTCAAATGTTAATGATCTTTTACTGCTTAAATGTCTTGTTTTATGGCTAGGTCTAAAATGTCAAACAAAATGAGTTCCTAATAGATATGTATATCATTTGGTCATTTGAAGATTCGGGTTCATAGAAAAGCATTATACCTGGTGCATTTTCTCGGTTTATTGACTTCGTCTTATATACTTTCTGTGATGATGGGCAAATCACATAATCCCAATTTCAATTTAAGGTAATATTTTTGTGATCAATATTATTAAGCACGAGTGATTATGAGAGTTGTAGGTTTCCAAAGTGATTTAGACCAACCAACTACTAATAATTATAAGAAGGTTGTTTTGAAGCTAAAGTGCCAATATATTTGAACCTATTATATAGACAAAGAAGAAATGATAATTACGTGAAACGGATTAGCGAGTAGCTAAAAATTTTTGGGGTGACTTTCCGAAGGCTTAAATACATGCTATCAAAAAAAAAAAAAGAAAAAAAAAAAGAGACTAATTAGTAAAGATAAAACACTAACATATACCATTTGGATAGCAGAAGGAGCAATTGAGTAGTATACATACATAAGATACTAAGATTAATGTGGCCCAGTAAAATTATAAGTTAGTGTTTTGCTCATGTCATATGTATCAAAGTCATAATTGAGAGTAAGAAATTACTCTTACTCATACACATGATGTTCTGAACTTTTAATATAAACACTTATTTACCACATACGTCATTCTTGCTTTAAAATTAATTCATCTATAGGAAATTACTTGCTCTTCTTCAAAGGTTATGTAAAAATATGGTATATAATGATTTAACATATCGGTTTTGAGTTACACGGCATACTCCGCCCCGAATTCCAATTTGTCTGCAAATTGACTTTCAAGCAGAAACTATAGCGTAAACATCAAATTTGAGGTGAAGACAGACCTGAATCGGACGACGACCCAGCTTATGTTCATTAACGTCATTAGCTAAGTTGCTTATAATGAAAGCTTCTTCCATTTATACATTAACTCCAACCTTCATCTCCAACAAATTATAAAAAATGATGTATTAAGAAAACATTAACATTCAATATATCAAACAATTTTATCTTCAAATTAGAAAGATAAAAAATATACCATCTTTACACAATTGCTTCTGCCACATGTTTATCAGCAACCCTAATCAAAATCACAACACTTATTAAGCTACAATATGACATGAAAAGAACAATTATTTGTTTACTTCACAACATTTGAACTATTAAAACCAGGTTTTACAAATTTTTTTAGTCGTGTAAGTGTGATGGTTTATCTTTAGTATTACTGTATTAATTGTTAGACTGTGTTAATAGACTCATTCACTTAGCCCGTTTTAACCAGTCAACATATGAATCACAAGAAACCCAATGGCTCTACTATCTACATCACAATCCACTTTTTGTAATCTTAACACTTGATCATAAATTTCACATCCGTATCACCTTAGTCTGCCACCCTTTGGATCTTTCTTTGCTTCACCAATATGTAATGCATATATATTAACTTTCTTTATTAAATTTTTATCTTATTCTAATCATGCTAAATAAAAAAGGATCTTGATTCATTATATCATTAATCTCCTCAAAGCCCATAAAACATCTTCTTAGTAAGCATGTGCCACTGAACCAGAAAGTGACATCTTTAAGATTTTAAGGTGAGTTCGTATACAAACTAACAATATGTGGTGAGTCATAATCGATGGTAACTCATAGCCTACAATCTTAATCATCTCTGCTTAATCAAATTAACAATCTTAAAACAAAATAACTAACAAAAAAAAATCAATAATTCATAATGGTAGTTCAAGTTTTTAGGTTCCCTCAATGAAGATGTAAAAGAAAACCTGATAAATAAGATGTTTAATACATATAAATATGTTTCTACAGATATGAAAAAGAAAACCTCGTGATTTCTTGAGTTTTATTGAATGAGATGCAGATATATGATGATGAATTCATTGTTGGGCTATCAATTGAGTTTATATTAGCCGGTTCTAGTTTAGGTCCTATTAGGATTCTAATTGTAATTGTAATACAATATAAACTGGTCTGGAGGTTTTTTTTACAAAAAAAAATTAACACTTAAGTCCTATAATATGTAAAAACTTTCTTAAACAACTTTAACTTATTAAAAACTTTCTGAACATCAACAAATCAAAACAAAACAACGCGTTTATGGTCGTTTATCAGATCAACCTACTCATAAACAAATAGTTTTCATTGTCTGTCATTAGGCTAAAAACATGTAATTGCTGTTATTTGAGCATAGTATAAATCATAAACCTTATACTTATCCTTCACAGTCAATACGTCAAAATAGTCCTAAACACCAACCCATAAATTCAGTAGTGAAAACAATCCCAAACACTACTAAACTTGCAGTGAAGAACAACCCCATGTGGCCTGCTGCATTTTGACTTAAGAAAAAATAACCTGTGTTGACCCGTTTTTTAACTCAGCAGACTTAAGGGAAAATAACCTTAATTAAATAAAACTTATAATAACACAAGATTAAATCAAGTTCAAACCAATAAAACATAAACTTATAAAAGCAATTAACCTTAAACTCTTCCTCTTCTTGTTCTGGCGCGTGGCTACATCTACCAAAAGCTAAAGTTGCAACAACGGGTTGTTGTACAGTGGTAGTTTAGTTGTCATATCTTATTAATCATCTGGACATGCTTTTGGTTTGATTAATCACATGGATCAGTTGAAACATTTAGAATTGAATAAAAGGATTGAATAAGATTAATGTGTGTTATTAGATTGAATAAGATTGAATAAAAGGTTGACCTAATCAAGGATTTAATTGAAGAAAAGGATTCAAAAAAAGGGTTGAATAAGGTTATTAGGTTAATGTGTGTGTGTTTTTCCTGGTAATGGTCTTGAATAAGGATTGTGTTTGACCTCCGGTTTTAAAAAAATATTACACTTTGGACTTAAAATTATCAAAAAATAACCCACAAACCCATGTGTATTTTTGACCCTTTTAATATTTGTGTATAAAAACGTTTTTAAAATTTTTATTGTAAAACATAGAAACATTTAAGGTTATTTTGTTAATTTAAAAAAAAAAAAATCAGATTAAAAAAAAATATTACTAAAAAAGGTATGAATTGATTTTTTTGAAATGAAAATTTTCCAATAGGGGTTTTATTTTATTATATAAAAGATGTAGTCCCTTCGTTTGAAAATTATTGTCTAGTTTGAATTTTCAAAGTTAAACTGGTTCAACTTTAACCATAAATATTTTTTTTATTATATAACACTTGATGAAAAATTATACTATTGAAAAGTACACTTAAAACCCAATCTATTTATATGATGTGCATCAAATATTATATAACATGCACAAAAATATTTAAGGTCAAAGTTGAAAAAGAAATACTAAAAAAGTCAATAGTGAACAATAAATTTGAGACGGGGGAGTATTACTTAGGTAGGGTAAGGCTGTTCAGATATCAATCTCCCCCGTACACTGTGAAATACAGGGACGGAGCCAGGGGGTTCTCGCGGGTGCCCGTGCACCACATGAATTTTTAGATATAGTGTTAATTTTTGAAAAAAAACATCGATTTTTTCTAAATTTATCTTAAATGCACCCGGTCCATCGAAATATGTTTCTAGTATTATTGTTCAAATTTTATTGTGCACCCGGTCATATTTAGTCTTGGCTCCGTCTCTAGTGAAAAACGGTATTAAGACTCATAACTCGTGAAAGACAGTATTAGGAGTTAATTTACTAAACATTTACTAATGTACTACTAGTACATGTCTTATCTTCATTTGGAACTTTATGTCATTCATTCATAATAGGAGGTGATTTGCACACTCCCACAAATGATTGGTACACTCAAAATGTGAGTGTGTTGACATTTATACCCTTACAGGATATGAATAAGTCCAAACAATATGAGGGTATAAATGTCAACACACTCAAAATTTGAGTGTGCCAATCACTTTTGGGAGTGTGCAAATCACTTCCCATTCATAATACCCCATTTATTTAATATGTGATAATACACCGTTTATTTAATAGGCGATAATATGATAATAGCATATGAAAGGTTTGTGTCTTATTGGTATTGTACTATTGTGTTTGAGAACTCTTCAATTAAATGATTGTGGGTTAAAACACACGAGATAAAATTGTTGTATGTATTTTGAGATAAATAATTGCTATTAAAAAAAACACGATGACATATCAAAAGAAATATAGAAAAATTATCAAAGGTGTGTAAAAATGCTAGTGGTAAAAAACAACCTCATCTAGGCATAATCTAATAATTCCAGATATTTATAAACTTCCATATGACATTAAATAACATTTTGATTCACATAAATGTTAAGGGTGTTCTTGGTTCAAACTCGATAATAGGAAAAACAAAGACAATTGTAATATTAAAGAAAAGGAAAAGGAAAATAATTCATTCCTCTCAATTTATTAGGTAGTGGCTCATTACCTATTACAGTATTAAGTAATGGGTCATTGCATTATAGTCAATCAATCAATTTTTTTTATTACCTTCTCATTCCTCATCCCCAAAGCCTTCTACAAAGCACGCCCTAAAAAGTTCATAAGAATAATGTTGTTTGACCATTGCTACTATGGTGTGGTATCGATTGTCAAGTCACATCAATATAAATCATAAATTGTTTAAAGATTTAATAGGTAAATCATCATCATTCATATATTAATTAAAAAGGGAAAAAATAAATAAAAAATAGTCACTTTCTATCATTTTTTCAAAAATAAAATATCTAAATGATAAATCGTTAACCGACGAAAAATACATCATTGCGACGATTTTTTTTAAATCTTTCAGTAGACGGCTACTTTGATATATTTTCGACGTATTTTCGAGCTTTATGTTTTAGTGTTGAAACTTTCGCTTTGTAAAATCACTTGTAATTTGTAAAATTACTTGTGATTTGTTATTTTAAAATCACGTGTGATTTCACAAATCACATGTGAATTTTATAAAATCAAATCAAATTGTGATTTTTCAAGGCGAAAATTTCACTCTAACAAGCAAAACTCGAAAAAAAAAATTCGTCGAAAGTATATAGAAGTGCCCATGTATTGAATGATGATTTAATTTTTGTCGCGATGGTGTGATTCGTTTCACGTAACGATTAATGGCTTGTAATATATTTAATTTTTAAAAAGAAAGGATAATAACTTTAAAAAGCATTGTACTTGTCCAAAAATACCCTTCTGGGTATCGAACAAATTTTTTTGCTTATATGAGTACTGAACTTTCATTTCGGACTTTTTAAGGTACTTTGTGATATTTTTGCCCCTCAAATTATTGAAAATCCAAGGGCAAAAATGTCAAAAAAAAGTACCTCAAAAAGTCCGAAATTAAAAATTCAGTACCCGTAAAAGCAAAAAATTTTGTTTGATATTTAAAAGAGTATTTTTGAACAAGTATGATGATTTTTAAAGTTATTATCTTAACTATTTATAATGGAGAAATGGTCAAGTGAAATGTTGAGTTTTTTCAACATGGTCAAATGTGAGAGAAATATGTGACTTACTCTTCATCTTGTTTTATCTATCATAGGAAATATTGACTCACTCTTCGTCAGCATTAAATCACACGTACATATGCATGGCAACTTTGGCAAATCATCTATACTTTGGCATCTATTGAATGTAATTCATATTGACACAGAAATTGGCCTTTAACTACATATGCATGGCAACTTTGGCAACCATGCATACTTTGGCAACTACTAAATTTAAATCACACGAATTAGCAACTTTGGCAATGGTTAACAGCAAATTAGCATTCACTCTATATATGCATGGCAATGGTTGACTTAAATATATAAATGATTTGATATAGTGTATTTCATTGCCTATATGAAGAAATGCAAATGAAAAATTAAACCACAGTTACTAATCGGTTGAAAGAAATGAAAATAAAAAATAAAAGAAATGTTGATGATGATCTTGAGGTTAGAAATGATTTGCTTCGTGTTTCTTATGACATTTGTCATGCTTCGTTCTTGTTTGCTTGTTAATTTATGTATGTTTGCTTGGTTCTTGTTTGCTTCATCTTATATTATTGTATGGCTCGTTCTTGTAACTGTGGACGAAAATGAAATATTCACTGCACCAATGGCGATACAAACTGCTAGGTTTCGCAGCCTTTTTTGAGCCGATGTGATTTATGAAAAAGTGTGTAGAAAAATAAAGTGTTGTAGAGAGTAATGAATAGAGGTTAATGTATTTATCATTTTTTGCTTGTTTGTGTATGTTTGTTTCTTTCTTGTTTGCTTGTTCATGAAAATGTATTTATCATTTTTCGTTCTTTTTTGCTTGTTTGTGTATGTTTGCTTCATCTTATATTAAACGGGGATTCTTGCCGAACACTATGAGTTAGTAGGATTAGCTGACCCTACAGGGCACAAACACAGAAAGTAGTTGCGGCAAAAAATAAATTCTTGTGTTTTTATAACATTAAACAGAAATTTGGACGTGGTAGTGGTGGTAACAGTGATAAACGCACTTTGGTTTTGATACGAAGAATGAATATGTGATTGCTTAGATGGGGAGTATGGAACAATGAACCGGCGGGTATGGACCATGTTATACTCGAGTGTTACTAATAGCATTTTTAGTTGTGCTTTGGGTTACTCAAAGTTAAGATTTTAGGTAAAAGAAACAAACATATATGTCAGCCTATTGGTAAAAATTTGGTGCTTTAACCACGTTATACTCGAGTGTTACTAATTCTTACAACATATATATGTTCTTCACTCTAATCATTGATGTCTCTTTTTGAAATGACTTGTTAACATAATGAAAAAGTACTAACATGTGCACATGTCTACCAATAGAATGTCTCAGTTAGGACTTGTAGGTCTTTTGGATACTATAATTAATGTTTTGCCTAACGGATTTAGATCTAACTATAATGTTAGAGGGCTTTAAGCTTGTAACGATACAAGAAATATTTGTCATTGACTTGAAAACATAAAATTTTTTATTCTGCAGCCATAGCTTGATTGCTGTTGAAAGATGCCCCAAATCATGTCATATTGGTGCTTGAGTGTTAAAGTTGAAACTGCTCCGAACTGTTTTTAGGATATATATTGGACAGCTCCAAATCATGTACTTTGGTTATTCAATGTAAAAGTTGAAAGTGCTCCAATTCAATAATGGAACTTATATGTAGTATAGTAGTAATTGTATTGTTTCATCTAATTTTGGGATGTAGGAATAAACGTAGCAATGTACACTTTCAAAAAGTATAATATGAGAATTATTTTGTATATCCTTGCCATTTAAACGGCAACCATAGAATAAAGGGTCCCTAAAATAAATTATAATGTTTATATATAGTAAGGCAAATTATAACAAAAAAAGTATTATACTTGCCACTGTTTTATTTTCTGGGTAGCGATTTTTTTTTTTTTTTTTTTTTTTTTTTTTTTTTTTAGGGTAATTTTCTTTCAAAGTCATCATCTTTAGGGTAATATGTGACATTTTTGCCCTTCGAGAAAAAAAATTTTGTATTAGCTAAGAGGGGCAAAAATGTCCAAAAATTTCGCAAAATACCCTAAAGATGATGAATTTGAAAGATAATTACCCTTAAAATGATGAAAAAAAAAAAAAAAAAAAAAAAAAAAAAATTCACTACCCAGAAGATGAAACAATGGCAAGTATTACTTTTTTTTTTTTTAATAATTTGCCCTATGTAGTAATATTGAAAATAATATTTTCAAGAAAATGTTTTTCAAATTTTAAACATTTGTTGCCACTATCCTCATTTTTTACATCTCCTTATTAGAATTATTGTTTGAGTTGAATTATCACATATTACAACTGTTTGCAATTATATTTTGATCTTTTCACGTTCTCTTATGAACGTTAAACGAAACACTTACCACAATATCGTTAATTGTCTGCCGCTAGAAATCTCCGTTGCTATGCACGGGTACTCGTCTAGTCCTTTAAAAAGAAAAAGAAATATAAAAGTGAGTTTTTTAATTTGATACAGAAATAAATGACGATAATTTAACCATTTTATTTTTAGAGAATTTATTATCTATGTTGAACTTTTCTCAGGGTGTTTGTTTGTAAAACATGTTTAGTCCGTTTCTTTTCCTCTTACCTTTCTCAAACAATCAGCAAATGTAATCCCAATATAATCCCGTTTCTTTTCCTCTTAACTTTTCCAAACAAGCAACAAATATAATCTATGATAAAACGAGCAGGTATTGGCTTATTATACTACGAATTGTCGAACTTCCAAATGTCAACTTTGAAACCTTTTTTGAAACGATACACTAGACTCACATTTATGTTTTATTCGACAAACTTTAACATGACTAATTATGTTGATTTAAGACAAAGGAATTCTAATCCGTCATACTACATGAGCTTGTTTTATAAGTTTATGGTCCCATAAGCATCACCTCAAACATACTTACATGAATGTGTGTTTTCTTTTTGGGAATTTAGCTTTGAGAAAATGGGTTTCTAAGTCCTTGTTTGTGTTTGATTGAAAGACATAGAATTATTTGAGCCTACTAAATAAGGGCTTTTTTTTTTTTTTTTTTTTTTATACTAGAATTTGAGTATTGATTTGGCTTCGCAAAAACATTTCACGATGTATGTGGGGTTATGTTTATTGTTCTTTGATCATGTCACTTTGATGGTTTCATGGCATTGGTACTTTACTTACATCACTAAGCTAAACAAATAACACCAACCAAGTGTTAAGAGAAATGGTAATAAAGAACCACACGTTTTGTCTAATGTGGTTACTTCATGTACGGGAAGTCTAGAATCCTTCACATGTGGCCACACCAACCTCCGTGAAGGGCAAGGTTTGAGCGTGTGTGGCACTCGGCTGGAGAAGTCAACCAGGAGTTCGGAATTACAAAATAGAATCCTTCACGTGTTATTTGATGGTATGTTAGTTGTAGATTCTCATTTTTTTTCCTCGGGCATAGACGAAGCCAAACTATTACATTAGTTTTACATTTTAAGTGTAACCGGTGGTGTCAACACTATAATTTATTGGGGTCAATTAGATACTTAAATGAGAATAATATCCCCAAATTTAGATACTTAATCCTACTATTAGAATTTAGCAATTACTTAGGGTCAATTGGCCACCCTCACATATCACTGGCTCTGTCTATGTTCTCGCAAAAGGGTCATTTATCAAGTGATTAGAAAATATGTTAAAATGTTTGTATAGTGGTTAATTGTTTTGTTCTTAAGGATACGCCATTATATCAAGTGGTTATCGTACTTTTTGTTGCCAATGTAATGTTGAAAAACAAGTATTAATATGTTGGTATGTATGCTTTTTGCTAGGCTAGCTCTTTGTTGCACATCAGAATGCTACTATATAGTCGAGATTGTTTGTTGTTCCAGAGGTCTTATGGGGTTGCTTGTTATATATTTGGGTTAATGGCATTAATAGTAACGAACTTTTTCATTTGTCCCGTTATCAGATACGAACCCAAAAAATTACAACAATACCCATCAAACTTTCAATTTTTTTTTTCATTATCATATACGAACTTTAAAAAAATACCACAATAACCATCCAACTTTGAATTTTTTTTTCATTATCGTACGCAATGAGATGAGATTTTTACATTGATAAAACAAAATTTGAAAGTTCGTATCTGATAATTGTAAATTTTTTGGTTCGTATATGATAATGGGACAAATGAAAAAGTTTATTGCTATTATATGTCATTAACCCTTGTTATTTCGATATGTGTTTTGGTGCTGGTTGCTTTTTCCAGATTGTGTGTCTTAGCTCAAAATGTTATGTTTATTTGGAAACCAAGTAGAGCACGGTTATAATGATAACCACCGTTGCTATAACTTATCTTTAGTTTGAGACCGGTGCTTAGACTGGTCTGTATGTAAAGAAGGGTTTTGGACCTCCCTCATTTAGGGTATGTTTGGCGAAAGTAACTGTTGCTGGAACTGGTGTTGGTGCTGGAGATGGTGCTGGTGCTTGAGATTATAAAAAGATATTATTTTTATAAGCTACATGAAGTAACCTTTGGTTTTAAGAGATTATGAAAGATTATTTTTTAAAAAAATCTCTTATAAGTTATGTCTGCCAAACAAAGATTATTTTTTAAGTAGCTTATTTTTTGAAGAAATAAGCACAATCTCCCAACAATCTTGTGTGCCAAACATAGCCTTAGACGTGTTTGGGCACTATGGTGTCACTGAGTAGCATGGATCACCGAGTAGCATGGATATCAAAGGCAATCACTACTACAGAGCAGGCCAATAGCGACAGATTATTCCGTCGGAAATCCGTCGGTAACCGTTGTTTCCAACAGATTTGTGACGGAAATAGGTTGTCGGAGAATTCATGGTGGCTAATTACTATCTGTCGGAAATCTGTTGGAAACACCGACTGAGAAAACGCGTCAGAAATCTGTTGGTAACTTCCCGTCGGAAGTCTGTCAGAAAACTTTCCGTCGGAAAATCATCAGAAATAAATCCGTCGGAAATCCCTCACTAAAATGTAGTCGGTAAATGGTCACTGTTCTGTCAAAAAAATACAAATAGTTTCACTCACTAAAGCTCATATTAATTTTAATCCTGCATCTACAATAATGAAAAAGAGAAAAATAAATGGATAATTCCAAACTAAATAGGTCCATAACAGAAATTTAGCATTCAAATCATAAAAGTTGTAGACAAATCAAAAATTCAAGATGAAACTAGAGTATTTAATCTAAATATTCAAAATGATATGACGTTATCCAATTAAGGAGGGTGTGAATTGGTAAACTTCTCTAACACCAAGTTAATGTCATTCATCATTTGTTGCCATTCTATCTCTCGAGCTTGTTCATGAGCATTCGCCTCGAGTTCTCGTTGTTGCATGTGTTCTTGCACTTGACGCTCCACTTGTCGTTGGACCTGAATTTTCATCTCCTTTTCAAATCGTGATCTTATTTGTGTGTTGTCCTATTGCAATCTTCTTATTATCTCTTACAAAGTTTGTACCTACATTGTATTAAGTCCCATTACATATTGCTTCTCTACAGAAAACTAAACAATCACGTGAAACTAAGCAAACAGAAACACCTCAATGAAGTATGTAAGCAAGTTGGGTGCAATTAACTTCTGTAAAATAGCTAAACTAACCTATTAACTTCCGTAAGTGAGTAGGATGCATGTAATGCAAGTTTTGTGAACCTACTCGAAAAACATTCATATAACCAAAAGTGTTAAGTAAAATCAGGTCAGATCATACCGTGCCAGCTAGAGCATAGGCAACAGCCAAAGAAGGTAATACAAGATAGTTTGCTCTTGTCAAGAATTGGAGGCTACAGCTAGAGCATAGGCGAAAGTCACCAGAAGATCAATATAGTCAATCACCAGAAGATCAATATAGTCAATCACCATTTAATAACTTGCCACCTCAAGCTACATCTCATAATTTAACTCATCAAACAAGAAAAAATGAGAGTAGATTTACCATTGTCAGTAATGGCAGCACCAAGAAAAACATGTTGAACCCTTGCTCGTTCAAATACTTCTGCAACCCACGATACAAATACAAAAAAGTCAGATCCATGTTAATTCTTTGTTCTTTATGATTGTGGGAAAAGAACTGACGAATAGACTGTTATAGTGGTTCTTGAAACATATACCTTTTGAGCAAATATTTTGTAACAACTCCAGAGCCGCCTGGTGCAAGCCCTGTTTTAACCCATGGTTTTGACCTAGCCATTAAGAATTAGATGCAAAAGTAGATTAAATGGAAGTACACACATAGACACACACATAATTAAAAACGTGGCTAACCTGTAGGCCCAATTCACAGGCCTTTTTCGCGACAAGACCTGCCCCAAGCATAACACTAGGGTTTTATGTATTTGTGCAGCTCGTTATAGCAACGATCACAACACCACTATGCCTAAGTTCTTCAGGCTGTCCATGAAAATCAAATTTCGCAACTTTGTCATGTGCCTACTTTGGTAAGCTTAACAGTTTCCTTTTTCTTTTTAAACTACTACTTTAAGATTTCACTTTATTCGTGAACATAACAATTAAATAATCGGTTATTATAACTAACAAACTGAGACAAGTGATCAAGTTTAAAAATATTTAACCAAACACTACATATATGCATTCAGTTGACTTAGATAATACAGTAACACATTCAAGCATTCAAGTAATCAACTATGAGCTGTAACACCCCCAATTCATGATGCAGCAGAATTCAACTTGGGTGTTACTCGACGGCACAACAGTCATAATAATAGAAAACGATCTCTAACCGAGTCGTATTAAAAAGAGTTGTCATTCATATTTATTCAAATATATCAGAGTTTACATAGTAAGGTCCCAAAAAGGTTCCATGTTTCAAAATACATTAATATAAAGTCTTTTGATGTTTTATCGAATGACATAGTAGTTTATAGCCTTCTTCCTTTAGTACGTGCCCTTCCGCTCCATTCTTGATTTTCATGGACCTGAAATACATGCTTAAGAGGTCAACACAAAGGTTGAGTGATATTCATAGAGTTTGTTTAATGGTTGAACACAATATGTTGGTAGTATGAGTTAATTAGACTCTTACTTATGTTGGAAAACAAAACAGTTATTATTATATACTAAGCTCATGCAACCAATACGTTAACGGGTACCAATATCAATCGGCGGTTTTGTTGCCCCGGTAAGTACTTTGCCGTCATACTTAATGTTCAAATATAGTGCATTCGTTTGAACTAATCTGCTCAAACAAATGGGATTCGTCAATCCCAATAGGCCTATTCACAATACTCGCGCTCACTAATACTAGTGATTAAATGGTTCATGATATGGGGCCTATGATTGGCAAGGTAGGTACTTAGAAATAATAAAACAATCAGGCAGCATACAGTTTCAAAGCATTGTGTTCGGTTTAAAATAGCATGTATTCCCCCCAAGGGTTTGTAAAACATTGAAGTAATGTAAAGTGGGGCTATGAACTCACCTTAAGTAAGATAGCAAGTAATGAAGGTAATGGTTGAATCGTGAAGGTTTCTACGAGCAACCTATAATAGAATGTTGCGACTTAGGATTTGTGTAAAGAATATGAAGTAGTGCCTATATATATATATATCTTGCATTTAGTCCATGATGTGGTATGATGTATAGTGTAAGTCTTTGAAAGAAATGATTCATGAAACATGTATGTTTTATATATCGTTTACTACCGTTCGGGCCGACATAATTCAGAAGTCATGTTAGTAAACGTTCGAGGAGCCAGGACACTTTAATTCGTAAATCCACAACTCATCTCGACGACTTACATAATGAAATCCTCACATGAGGCTCCCTACTATTGTAGTAGTTGATAAAGTATATATATATAAGTTTTGATCCGAAAATTACATGTTCAATACTTGAATAAACTTAGGAAAGTTTATTATTACATGAAGATTGTTATTAGGGTAAGTTTCTTATAACTTGTATGACCATTTTTCTTTGTAATATCTCATGGTTCTTTTAAGTGAAGTAGATCCAAATTGCTTTTTCAAGTTATCGCCAATTCTTTGGTTCATGTTTACGCCTAAGTAAGCTTACATGGTCATTTCGTCATGGCCTTGCCATGACCTTTGGTCATTGTTCCATGGTCTTGAGACTCAACCTTGGCTCTAGCCATGGTTGTGGTCTTGATTCTACGTCATAAGACCTCTTGTTCTTTTTAAAACATAACCAATATATAGTGACTTATATATATGTAAATAGCTGTTAAGAAACTGAGAAAAATCTCATTCGTTATTAGTTTTCTGGAGACGTGCTACTGGATTTTTGAAGAAAACGTGATTCCGGACAACTTTCGTGTTTTAATTTTTTCATGAAACGGACCAGAAAGGCCTCTTTTTGCGTGTTTTAGGTTCTGTCACAGAAACTATTTTGGCAGTTTTGCCGCAAAGTTTTGGTAACTTCAAATCGTCATAACTTTTGACTCGTATACTCGTTTTAGGTGGTTCAAGTTGCTACGGTTTCCTTGTTAGGTCCTCTACTACAATATGTAATGATCCAATATCATAATTTTTCCATTTTGATCAGGTCTTACCAAGAAAGTCACTAGTTTACTTGTTTTAGTAACTTATCTTAACAATCATATACAATAACTTGTTTTACTCATTTTTATACATCATGAACATGAATACAAGACATAATATAGCATGAATAATATGTAAATAATATGAACATGATATTTAACAAGAAGCATGTTAGGGTTTGGTTTACAACTTTTGGCTTTCAAATAAAGAAAGGAAGTTAACATGTAAGGATAGGACTTTGATAGACTTTAGCTTCAACCCACTTCACTTCATGTAATCTTTCTACTCTTGTAATCTTGAAAGATAGATGATGAAAGTTGAGGTGACTTGAGTGGATTCAAACTCAAGAGAAATCACCAAAGTATATGAGGTTTGGAAGTGTTTTGATAACCTAAAACCAAACTAGGGTTTCTATCTTGAACTTGCTCTTGAATCTTGCTTGAATTTAGAAGGAAATAAGCTAAGTATGGAGTGTTGTGGTGTGTGTTGATGGACGGAAAACAAGGGGAGGGGGGGTATTTATATGCTCATGAGGAGGTTACTTATCAAGACTAGTCAAAGCTTCCTAAGCGCACTTGTACACATGTATACATCTTAGACCATTTTGTACAAGATCAAGCCACACCATGGGGTGACTCCCCCCCCCCTATTGGCGGTTCACACAAGCTAGGGGGTGAGGTGTGCTTGGCTTGATAATATCCTAAGTATTAGGATGAGTTTTGACTCCGGGAAATGCCAACCGTAAATGATTAAGCCTCAAAACGTAAAACCAGGTGTCGTAAAAATATGGAACTTGAAAGTATTGTTAAACATGTCAAGACACTCCATAATAAAATATAAAATGAGTGGTAGGTTCCATTTGGGTGGTAAAACCCTGCTAAAACTGGAGACACGGGTCTAAAACGTGTAATACGTAAAATGTACGAATATTGTGTAAAATTGAGAAAAGTAAAATGTTACTTTTCTAATAGGATATAAATGATTTAAAATAACTTATAATGTCTAGACTGGGCTCAGTCTAGTGTCGGTTGGTATTAAATGTCTTTTAGACATCAAACCGTAAGCCTAAAAATCAAGGAATGACTTATAACATCAAGGAATGATTTTTGGTCAAAGGAGGAGGAAAAATATGTTGACTTATTCTAATAAGTTGAAAACTCAAATTGTCTTAGAAACGCGGTTCAGGTATAGGCTAAGGTTAAGGCTGAGTAAAAACGCTTAAAAACTGAAAATTCCAGTTTTTCACGGCCGAGGTTTATTTTGGTCATGTTTTTCTCAGTCATGATTTATTCTCAAATAAATCATGAGTGTGTCAAACATTTTTCTGATGCGGGGTCACTTAACGCGGTTGAGTTTCGTTGTGCGTAGAATTTCTGAATGATGTTTTACCCTAAAACGTGTAATTCCTTATTAACTTTTACGAAAATAACCTGACGAGTGTCAAACATTTAATTTGCCATGGGAATGATTTATCACTCGAGGCCAAGAAACAAAATTCAACTTTCGGGAAAATAAATCGTAAAAATGAATAGTAAAAATGAATAGTAAAAGTGAATAGTGAAATTTTTCGGGAATAGTAATTAACCTGAAATTGCGAATTGTTACAGTCTCCACCCCATATGAGAGCTCCGTCCCGGAGATCAATTTGCGTTGGGAGTAGAAGCTTCGTTGGTAAAAAGATGTGGGTATTTCTTACGTATCTGGTCCTCTCGTTCCCATGTGTATTCAGGACCACGTCGTGAGTTCCAACGAACTTTGACAATTGGAATACGGCTTTGCTTGAGTTGTTTGACCTCTCGGTCCGTGATTTCTACGGGTTCCTCGATAAATTGTAGATCGTCATTGAGTTGAATTTCATCGAGTGGAATCACGAGTGATTCATCTGACAAGCATTTCTTTAGGTTAGATACATGGAAAGTGGGGTGTACACTACTGAGTTCTGATGGAAGCTCAAGTCTGTACGCCACAGGGCCAACCCAGGCTAGGATTTTGAATGGTCCGATGTATCTTGGGTTTAGTTTTCCTCGTTTACCGAATCGTATCAAACCTTTCCAAGGCGATACCTTTAGCATAACCCTATCTCCGACTTGGAATTCTAGGGGTCTGCGTCGTGTGTCGGCATAACTTTTCTGTCGATCTCTTGCGGTTTGTAGTCAACTTTTGATTTGTACAATCTTATCCGTTGTTTCTCGTATGAGTTCTGGTCCAGTGAGTTGAACTTCTCCCACTTCAGCCCAACAAGCAGGTGAACGACACTTTCGACCATAAAGTGCTTCAAATGGAGCTGCTTTAATACTTGTATGATAGCTGTTGTTGTAGGAAAATTCGACTAATGGTAGATGAGTATCCCATCCTTTTCCAAAGTCTATTATACAAGCTCGAAGCATGTCTTCAAGTGTTTGAATGGTTCGTTCACTCTGACCATCGGTCTGAGGATGGTACGCTGTACTCATGTCTAGATTTGTTCCAAAGGCGTCCTGGAGTGACTGCCAGAAATTTGAAGTAAATCTACCATCTCGGTCAGATATGATGGATATCGGTGCACCATGTCTTGAGACTATTTCTTTGACGTACAGTCGAGTAAGCTGTTCTATTTTGTAAGTCTCTTTGATTGGTATAAAGTGTGCGGATTTTGTGAGACGATCAACTATGACCCAGATGGAGTCATAACCGCTTGATGTCTTTGGGAGCTTGGTAATGAAGTCCATAGTAATTCTTTCCCATTTCCACATAGGAATCTCTGGTTGTTGCAATGGACCGGATGGTTTTTGATGTTCGGCTTTTAATTTGGAGCATGTAAGACATTTGCTAACGTATGTTGCAATATCGGCTTTCATGTTCGGCCACCAATAGAGTAGTTTAAGATCATGATACATCTTATCAGATCCTGGGTGTATGGAGTATTTAGACTTGTGTGATTCATGCATGATCAAGTCTCGTAAGCCACCATAAAGTGGTAACCAACTTCGACCTTGGAAGCATAGAGTTCCATCTGAACGGGTTTCGAATTTCTTTTGTATCATGCCATCCAACTTTTCCTTTTGGATGTCTTCTTGTTTCACCGCCTCTGCTTGTGCGTGAAGGATTTGGGTAGGAAAGTTTGAATTTATGGTTAAAACTAAGGCTCGGACTCATAGTGGTTTAACCCGTTCCTTTCGGCTCAGGGCGTCGGCTACTACATTTGCCTTTCCTGGGTGGTAACGAATGTCGCAGTCATAATCACTTAGTAATTCCAACCAACGACGTTGTCTCATGTTTAGTTCTTTTTGGTTCAAAATGTGTTGTGGACTTTTATGATCGATGTACACAGTACATCTAGTACCGTATAGATAGTGTCTCCAGATTTTTAGTGCAAAGACCACAGCTCCTAACTCTAAGTCGTGAGTGGTGTAATTTTTCTCATGAACCTTGAGTTGTCTTGATGCATAAGCCATGACCTTATCACGTTGCATCAACACGACGCCTAAACCTTGGTGCGATGCATCACAATAGACTACAAAATCTTCTATCCCATCTGGCAATGCTAGGATAGGAGCACTACAAAGTTTCTGTTTGAGGGTTTGGAAAGCTTTTTCTTCGGTTTCATCCCACACGTATTTCTTGTTTTTCTGAGTTAGCTTAGTCAAAGATTTTGCTATTGAGGAAAATCCTTCAATAAACCTTCGGTAATACCCGGCTAGACCCAGAAATTGACGAATTTCTGTAGGTGTCGTAGGTGTTGGCCAATCTTTGATGGCTTCAATCTTAGCGGGATCGACATGTAAACTGGTCTTGTCAATCACATGCCCAAGGAATTGTACTGATTGAATCCAAAATTCACATTTGGAAAACTTTGCATACAATTTCTCTTCCTTGAGTAATCCTAAAATTGTTCTCAGGTGTATTTTGTGTTCCTCTTCGTTTTTGGAATATATGAGAATGTCGTCTATGAATACGATCACGAATTTGTCCAAATATGGCTTACACACCCGATTCATGAGATCCATGAATACTGCCGGTGCATTAGTTAACCCAAATGGCATCACTTGGAATTCATGGTGACCATATCATGTCCTAAAGGCTGTTTTTGGAATGTCTTCATCACGAACTCTAACTTGATGGTAACCTGATCGTAGGTCAATTTTTGAGTAATAGGTTGAACCTTGTAATTGATCGAATAAATCATCAATTCTTGGTAGTGGGTATCGGTTCTTTATGGTTAATTTGTTTAGTTCACGATAGTCAATACACATTCGTAATGACCCATCTTTCTTTTTCACGAATAAAACTGGAGCTCCCCAAGGTGAGGAACTGGGTCGAATAAATCCCTTGTCCGAAAGTTCTTGTAATTGATTTGATAGCTCTTGCATCTCTGAAGGTGCTAGCCGGTATGGTGCGCGGGCAACTGGCGCCGCTCCTGGTATTAAATCAATTCTGAATTCTATTTGGCGATTTGGTGGTAGTCCGGGTAAATCTTCTGGAAAGACTTCAGGAAACTCACGGACAATAGGAACATCTTTGAGACGTTTTTCATCGGATTTCTTTTCGGTTACGTGGGCTAAGAAAGCATAACATCCTTTCTCAATGTACTTCATGGTTTTGATACATGAGATGATGTTTATTCGAGTTCCACTTTGATCACCACGAATGATCAAAGTTTCATTGTCACATGGAATGTGCACAACTCTTTCACCAAAAATGATGTTAGCTTGATGTTTAGACAACCAATCCATGCCAATAACAACATCAAAACTTCCGAGTTCGATTGGCATAAGATTGATGTTAAAGGGGTGGTCTAAGAGATTAAGGGTACAGTTTGGGATTACGGTATTGGTATTTACTAAGTCACCGGTAGCTAGTTCAATACTATAACTAGTGGTTAAAGTGATTGATGGAATATCAAGCAAAGGCACAATTCTAGTAGATATAAAGCTCATATCAGCACCAGAATCGAATAAAACTTTAACAGGAAAGTTATTGAGTAAGAACGTACCGGTAACCACGTTCGGGTCTTGGTGTGGTTCTCCATTTCCCATGACATAGGCTCTACCGCGAGCACCTCCGCCTTGGGGTCCTTGGTTTCGAGGACAGTTGTTCTTGAAGTGTCCCTTTTCACCACACCCAAAACATGTAACTATTGGCTGAGTGTTAGCCCCAGTAGCTACACCCTTGCCTCTATAATCCTTGGCAAGATGTCCGGATTTTTGACACTTGTTGCACTTGGCCGGGCAGGGACCTTCATGATGGTAGTTGCACTTGGTACACTGTGGTAGAGTACCAACGTATTTACCTCCGGCTGGTGCAGCAACATAAGCCGTCGCGTCTTCTTTCTGTTGATTGTGATGGTTGTTGTTTCGGGTTTGGTTGTTGTTGTTGTTGTTACTTCCACGGTTACCATCCCATGGTCGCTTGTTGTTGTTGTTCTTATTGTTGTTGTTGTTACGGTAATTGGAGTTGTTGGTGTTATTGATATTGTTGGCGTTGTTGGTGTTGTTGGTGTTGTTTTGCTTTCGGGTTTCTGTCATACGTACCACTTGATCCATGAGGCTGCGAGACATCCGCATAGCTTCATCAAGTTCCTTGGGATTTGCTGAAGTTACATTCCCTTGTATACTTGATGGAAGTCCCCAGATATACCGTTCCAACAATTTCTCTTTTGTAGAAACCATTGTTGGACACAACATCCTCAATTCTTGGAATCGACGGTTGTAGGTTATAATGTCATTTCCCCTAACAGAATGATCCCAGAATTCTACCTCTAACTTCTGCATTTCACTGTGGGGGCAGTACTCTTTGATCATCATTTTCTTCAAATTAGCCCAAGTAATCTTATAAGCATTTTCAATGCCCATTGGTTGAGCTATTGAATTCCACCATGATAATGCCTCATTCAACAGAGTACTCGTGGCATACTGAACTTTATCACCCTCAGTACATTTACTGACCAAGAATACCGACTCCGCTTTTTCAAACCAGCGGGTCAAACCTACAGCTCCTTCAGTACCCTTGAATTTTATGGGTTTGCATTTCAAATAAGAAATAAATGAGCAACCCTTGGGTACTGAAGTAACATTTGTCACTGGAGGGATAGTTGGGTTTGGTCCTCCAATGTTAAGGTTGGCAATTCGGGCAGCTTCTGCAGCTATAGCAGCTTCCGCAGCAGTGGCGGCTTCAGCGGCTGCTGCAGCATCAGCAGCTGCTGCAGCATCTTCAACGGCTGCTGCAGCACCAGCAGCTATGGCGGCTTCTGCAGCTGCTGCAGCTACGGCTGCTCGTTCCATTGTGAGTGCTGCGTTGACACTGTCCTTAACTAGTTTGCGAATAGCAGCTTGAGTCATTGCTGGTGGTGTCTTCTTCTTTGGCGCCATGATTCTATTGTTCAAAAGATACGTCGTAATTAGAGAGTTGTGAAATGAGCACAATTTTTGATAAGAATGATATGATAATAATGTTGAAACTTAAAAGCATAACACATGATAGTATATAAAACAAGAGTTTTATTCATATAACGTTGATTGGTTTACAAAATCGAAACCTATAAAAAGCTTCTTCAAAATTTACTAACTGATACTTTCAGTTTAGTAATTACAACATTTCTACTATCGCTAACTATTACATGGATTAGTACAAAAGATAACTAGTACTATAACACTAGTCTAACATCGGTTGGAAGGTTGTTGTAGTCCGGACGGATTATTATTTCCGTATGTTGCTAACACATCCACACTATCATTGGGACGGTATTCTTTGACATCCTTTTGGTATAGCCTTTGTTGTATGGCACTCATTTGTGATTGCATTCCACACAAATCATTCTTAAGTTGATACCGGTCAAAGTTAGCAACATCCAACCGGATTTCTGCGGTATTTAGGCGGTTAAGTAGTTTGTGAATTTGTACCGCATCTTGTTCTTGGGCCCTCTCAACCAATGTAAGTCTATCCTTGACGTCATCCAAGCCGGTCAAGGGATTTAAGACTATTTCCCCAACATGAGTCAAGTCTCCCTGGACATAGCTCATGTCAAGCTTAAACCAATAGAGGTCATCTCGAGCATTCATGGCATCCATTTTGGCAGAATTTAGCTTGGATATATATTCATTCATTTGACTTGCCATGCTTTGAACTTTGAGTTGGGTTAGGTTGAGGGCTTGTTTCAAAGAGTAAATTTCGTATTGAGCAGAGTTAACGAACATATGTGTAGATGTAGATGTCCTGCCGACTTCGTAAGTAGACTTTTGAATTTGAACTGGAGTGGTACGATTAGATTCGGATGAATTTGGTGAAATAGGAGGTGGTGATGTTAATGGTGATAGATGTTGCACCACTATTTGTTCCTCCGCTTCCTCAATGTCATCGATGCCTTCGATGTCAATATCCATTTCAGGATCTACTTCGTAATCATCGATGTTTATGTCCATATCCATTTCAGGATCTTCGTCCGAATCTACTTCTAGATCCTCGTAAGGTTCTTCCTCATCGTCGTAGTCAATTGCTTCAAAGTAAGGATCATCGGGTCCGGGAAGAATTGGTAAATACTCAGGCATAGCAGGAAGATGATCGGGAGATGGAGGTGCGGACATGATGTCTACAATTAGTATTTTGATGTCAAAATAAATCAAATGTTTATGGAAAATGCTCAAACTATGGCAATGTGCATATAACAATATACAAATATGTTCATGTAGCATAACATGTGTAATAAGTCCATAATATTCTGGAGGATGGAAGGCACGAAGAGCGGAAGGCTATAAAAATGTTTTTGCTTGTGATTGTAGTTATAGTTTAGGTCTCACTTAGACCCGTTTCTCTATAACCATGGCTCTGATACCAATCTGTAACATCCCCAATTCATGATGCAGCGGAATTCAACTTGGGTGTTACTCGACGGCACAACAGTCATAATAATAGAAAACGATCTCTAACCGAGTCGTATTAAAAAGAGTTGTCATTCATATTTATTCAAATATATCAGAGTTTACATAGTAAGGTCCCAAAAAGGTTCCATGTTTCAAAATACATCAATATAAAGTCTTTTGATGTTTTATCGAATGACATAGTAGTTTATAGCCTTCTTCCTTTAGTACGTGCCCTTCCGCTCCATTCTTGATTTTCATGGACCTGAAATACATGCTTAAGTGGTCAACACAAAGGTTGAGTGATATTCATAGAGTTTGTTTAACGGTTGAACACAATATGTTGGTAGTATGAGTTAATTAGACTCTTACTTATGTTGGAAAACAAAACAGTTATTATTATATACTAAGCTCATGCAACCAATACGTTAACGGGTACCAATATCAATCGGCGGTTTTGTTGCCCCGGTAAGTACTTTGCCGTCATACTTAATGTTCAAATATAGTGCATTCGTTTGAACTAATCTGCTCAAACAAATGGGATTCGTCAATCCCAATAGGCCTATTCACAATACTCGCGCTCACTAATACTAGTGATTAAATGGTTCATGATATGGGGCCTAGGATTGGCAAGGTAGGTACTTAGTAATAATAAAACAATCAGGCAGCATACAGTTTCAAAGCATTGTGTTCGGTTTAAGGTTTCTACGAGCAACCTATAATAGAATGTTGCGACTTAGGATTTGTGTAAAGAATATGAAGTAGTGCCTATATATATATATATATATATATATATATATATATATATATATATATATATATATATATATATATCTTGAATTTAGTCCATGATGTGGTATGATGTATAGTGTAAGTCTTTGAAAGAAATGATTCATGAAACATGTATGTTTTATATATCGTTTACTACCGTTCGGGCCGACATAATTCAGAAGTCATTTTAGTAAACGTTCGAGGAGCCAGGACACTTTAATTCGTAAATCCACAACTCATCTCGACGGCTTACATAATGAACTCCTCACATGAGGCTCCATACTATTGTAGTAGTTGATAAAGTATATATATATATATAAGTTTTGATCCGAAAATTACATGTTCAATACTTGAATAAACTTAGGAAAGTTTATTATTACATGAAGATTGTTATTAGGGTAAGTTTCTTATAACTTGTATGACCATTTTTCTTTGTAATATCTCATAGTTCTTTTAAGTGAAGTAGATCCAAATTGCTTGTTCAAGTTATCGCCAATTCTTTGGTTCATGTTTACGCCTAAGTAAGCTTACATGGTCATTTCGTCATGGCCTTGCCATGACCTTTGGTCATTGTTCCATGGTCTTGAGACTCAACCTTGGCTCTAGCCATGGTTGTGGTCTTGATTCTAGGTCATAAGACCTCTTGTTCTTTTTAAAACATAACCAATATATAGTGACTTATATATATGTAAATAGCTGTTAAGAAACTGAGAAAAATCTCATTCGTTATTAGTTTTCTGGAGACGTGCTACTGGATTTTTGAAGAAAACGTGATTCCGGACAACTTTCGTGTTTTAATTTTTTCATGAAACGGACCAGAAAGGCCTCTTTTTGCGTGTTTTAGGTTCTGTCACAGAAACTATTTTGGCAGTTTTGCCGCAAAGTTTTGGTAACTTCAAATCGTCATAACTTTTGACTCGTATACTCGTTTTAGGTGGTTCAAGTTGCTACGGTTTCCTTGTTAGGTCCTCTACTACAATATGTAATGATCCAATATCATAATTTTTCCATTTTGATCAGGTCTTACCAAGAAAGTCACTAGTTTACTTGTTTTAGTAACTTATCTTAACGATCATATACAATAACTTGTTTTACTCATTTTTATACATCATGGACATGAATACAAGACATAATATAGCATGAATAATATGTAAATAATATGAACATGATATTTAACAAGAAGCATGTTAGGGTTTGGCTTACAACTTTTGGCTTTCAAATAAAGAAAGGAAGTTAACATGTAAGGATAGGACTTTGATAGACTTTAGCTTCAACCCACTTCACTTCATGCAATCTTTCTACTCTTGTAATCTTGAAAGATAGATGATGAAAGTTGAGGTGACTTGAGTGGATTCAAACTCAAGAGAAATCACCAAAGTATATGAGGTTTGGAAGTGTTTTGATAACCTAAAACCAAACTAGGGTTTCTATCTTGAACTTGCTCTTGAATCTTGCTTGAATTTAGAAGGAAATAAGCTAAGTATGGAGTGTTGTGGTGTGTGTTCATGGACGGAAAACAAGGGGAAGGGGGGGGGGGGGGGTATTTATATACTCATGAGGAGGTTACTTATCAAGACTAGTCAAAGCTTCCTAAGCACACTTGTACACATGTATACATCTTAGACCATTTTGTACAAGATCAAGCCACACCATGGGGTGACTCCCCCCTATTGGTGGTTCACACAAGCTAGGGGGTGAGGTGTGCTTGGCTTGATAATATCCTAAGTATTAGGATGAGTTTTGACTCCGGGAAATGCCAACCGTAAATGATTAAGCCTCAAAACGTAAAACCGGGTGTCGTAAAAATATGGAACTTGAAAGTATTGTTAAACATGTCAAGACACTCCATAATAAAATATAAAATGAGTGGTAGGTTCTATTTGGGTGGTAAAACCCTGCTAAAACTGGAAACACGGGTCTAAAACGCGTAATACGTAAAATGTACGAATATTGTGTAAAATTGAGAAAAGTAAAATGTTACTTTTCTAATAGGATATAAATGATTTAAAATGACTTATAATATCTAGACTGGGCTCAGTCTAGTGTCGGTTGGTATTAAATGTCTTTTAGACATCAAACCGTAAGCCTAAAAATCAAGGAATGACTTATAACATCAAGGAATGATTTTTGGTCAAAGGAGGAGGAAAAATATGTTGACTTATTCTAATAAGTTGAAAACTCAAATTGTCTTAGAAACGCGGTTCAGGTATAGGCTAAGGTTACGGCTGAGTAAAAACGCTTAAAAACTGAAAATTCCAGTTTTTCACGGCCGAGGTTTATTTTGGTCATGTTTTTCTCAGTCATGATTTATTCTCAAATAAATCATGAGTGTGTCAAACATTTTTCTGATGCGGGGTCACTTAACGCGGTCGAGTTTCGTTGTGCGTAGAATTTCTGAATGACGTTTTACCCTAAAACGTGTAATTCCTTATTAACTTTCACGAAAATAACCTGACGAGTGTCAAACATTTAATTTGCCATGAAAATGATTTATCACTCGAGGCCAAGAAACAAAAATCAACTTTTGGGAAAATAAATCATAAAAATGAATAGTAAAAATGAATAGTAAAAGTGAATAGTGAAATTTTCCGGGAATAGTAATTAACCTGAAATTGCGAATTGTTACATGAGCGATGATTACTTTATTCTAAGGATTAGAAAAGAGACTCACCGGAGAGCAACAGTCCCTTGGCGATAACGATGAGGCTTCTTCACTCCCCCGGTTGTCGGAGTAGCAGCCCAATAATTATGACTATCACTACACAAAACCTGGTTTTAATGCAAAATGCAAAAACATTTACTCAAACGAAGTCATTATCAAATGGACTATCCACTTTACAAAAGCCAAAAAAGAGGTATGCAGTTTTATCAGAGCAAAAGTACAACATGTTGATTGTGATTATTGTTGTTAAAAAGGGATTTACCAACTAACAGCAATCTCTCCCACCTTAGACACATACTTAGAACTAGCCATCAACATTCACAACCACCAGTTTTAAATGAAAGCCAGTACCTTCTGAGAGCCTGAGACATCATACATTTTTCACAAATTATAGTTAATAAGTTAATCAGTTTTAGTAAGCATCAGCAATGCAGGGAAAAATGACACATTTGACACAGTATAATATATTTAAAAAAATTGCAAAAAAGTGTTACGGGTCAAACCAGCCTACCCATTTCAACCCCATCATCCGTTTACCTAACCCACAAGCCACCTGATGTGCCCGTTTACCCACCTCTATAGATGTCGAAATGGCTGACCCATATAACCTTCAATTCGTATTAATGGCTTACGACTGTGAGTTAATTAAAGTTATAAGCTAGTATGTAGGAATAGCAGTTCTTTGGCTTGAGGGAAATTGTTTGAGCACTGCTGATGCATTGTGAAGATGTTGCCACAAACAAGATTGCTAAAAGTATCAGCTCAAATTGTTGTTCAGCTGATATTGTTGTTCTAAATAGCTTATTCAAGTTATGATGTACATTTGACCCCAACCAACACTAATGGACTAATACGGGGGTGTTTGGTTTAGCTTATTTTCTAAACTAAACTACAAGCATGATTTTACTAAACATTATCTAAAAGTGAATTAGCCAATAAACTAGAAACAATCAACGAAACAAATCATTACGACAAATTAACTAATTATCAAAACAGCTAATCAATTGATTCTAACTATCCGCCAAACACTCAAACCACTAACTATAGCTCGAAAAAAACTTATAGCTCGAAGAAAACTAATTTCGCTAATCTGCAGAATAACATATGCAGTATCCACGTCAATCAGCCAAACACTCTGAAACAGTAACAACATAATCCATTCACAACTTTAAACATCATAATCACACACACACACACATTCACATAAGCACACACACACACACATTCACATAATCGGATCCATTCACAATGAAATTAGGGCAAAATAATCGAATCACAATGAAATTAGGGCAAAATAATCGAATCACACACACACATTCACATAATCGGATCCATTCACAATGAAACCGTAACAAAGTCATAATCGAATCACAATGAAATTAGGGCAAAATAAGATAACATAATGAAATTAGGGCAAAATCGAATTGTAATTTGAATGTGATGGAAACTTACTTGATTATACGGAATTTGTTGTTTAGATCGGATTGTGATTTGATTATTTGCATCTCGTTGATTATATTTTAGGGGGATAGAATGTGATTGGGTTTTTGATATTTTAAGGGGAAATGTAAAAGTGTTTCTGGTTTTAGAGGGAAAAGAGAGCATAAGAGGGAAATGTAAAACTGGGTAATAAATTAGAAGTTTTCCGACAGATTAACGATGAACAGGCATGGTTGTCAGTATGGCGTCGGAAAGCCGTAGGTAGATTAAGTATATTACCGGCGAATTTCCGACGAAAATCTTATCTCTCGGAAATCTGTCAGAACTCAGTAGGAAAAGTGTAGTTCCAATTTGGATGTGACATCCGTCAGTAATCCGACAAAGTATCGTCGGTAATTAGCGACGGAAAATAGTCCGTCGGAAAATCCGTTGGTGAAAGTCATGTTTCTGGTAGTGAATTGTGGATAAAACCCAACCATAATCAGAAGATTATTCTGTAAACAATATGACTATCATCACTATGGATGGTCTATAGGGTATGAAAGTAGTTGCTTATGTACACTTGGTATATCATTCTTACTGAAATAATGTTTTGCTTAACTGTAAAGACTAGCAAAAGAGGACCACTCATCTATATCAGTCATGAAAGTTTCTGACTGGTTTTCGACATTCTGGAAGTGGTGGTGGTCACTCATGAGTTTCTGATTTTTTAATTTAATCTGACCCATAGCCCCTTTTCCACCCTTAATTAATGGAATATCACCTACTATGCACTATCATTAGTCTAATTTTAAATAGATATAAAGCAGTAGAGGAACAACTTAAAATAAGAAAAAGCAAAAGGAACTGATAAGAATGAAAAAAGCATCAAGTAAACAAATAAGATTAACAGTACAAAATTTATGTTGCTGCAAAAGTTGGTGCCAAGATTCAACATGCAGGTTGTGAAACAAAGAATGTAAGGGTGGCCGTTAGTACGAGAAAGTTGATTCATAGACTTAGTTACATTCATCAACATGATAGTCAATACGCGGTAAGCAAAGGCACACTTTGTTCATACAACTTTTAGTATTTTAAGTCGATCGTGGAGCACATGGTAGAATATACAAATGTATATAGATAATTGTATAAAATAAATGTAACCTGTTTTATTAAGAGATTTAACAATGGCTTTACCATCTTCATCCTATTCAAAGTTTAATGCAGCAATGGCTCCTCATGTTCTGTCCTTGCTTTTCTTCCTATTCTTTAATGGTATAACAGTCCCTCTATATCCTAAATACTTGCGCACACACGCACTAAGATTTTGTTCTGAATAGCAAATTTTCCATTTTTGCAGGAGCTTCAGGGACTACTATTACTGTTGCCAATGATTGTCGCTTCACTATTTGGCCTGGAATCTTAGGCAGCCCTGTTCTCAATGTCACCGGGTTTGAGCTGGCAAAGGGTGCGCGACACTCCTTTGAAATTCCTGAGAACTGGTCAGGTACCATCTGGGGCAGGACTGGTTGCACATTTAATGGGTCTGGTCATGGGTCGTGTGTCACGGGTGATTGCGGTGGTGAATTGGAGTGCAATGGAAGAAATTACACGCAGCCTGTTACGATTTTAGAGCTCGATGTGACCACGGATGACGACTTCTATAATGTTAGCCTCATGACAGGCTTTAATTTACCAATGACTATTGAGCCGAACCCTGGGGATAGTTGTCTAATCATGGGATGCGTTAACAACTTGAATCAACGGTGTCCGCCAGAGCTGCTGCTGGAGGGTGGAGGAGGGTGTAAGAGTGCTTGCCAGTTATATGGTTCACCGGAGTACTGTTGCCAGAAGTCAATCGAAACAAATTGCAGCGTGTCAAAATATGGTCGGCTGTTCGAATCGGCTTGCCCAAATACAGTTACCTATGAGACTAATGATTTAGGCATCTATAGCTGCAGGGATGCTGATTACACTGTCAGATTTTGTCCCCCATCCGACACATTTTCAACGACCAAGCTCGACCGCCTCTTACAGTACGGTGACCAGCTTGTTTCCAAGAATGGGAAGTTTGAGTTATTTTTCTATACTTATGATACAAATTCACCATATAGCATATACTTGGCAATTAGTAGTTTAACAAATGATCAAACAGTATGGGTAGCGAACCCAAACGCACCTATGATATCCACTTTAAATGAAGACATTTATCTCTCCATCGACCCCAACACTGGAAATTTGATCGTCACTACTAGCGAACAGAAAACGTTGATGAGGATTACTGATGTTGAAGCAGGTCTAAATCCAAATGTGACCGCAACCCTCGAAGACAACGGTAATTTCCGTCTGATCAATGAAACTAACAAGAGGGTTTTGTGGGAGAGTTTCGATCACCCAACTGATGTACTTTTACCTGGTATGAAGCTTGGGTATGACCTTACAACAGGACATAATTGGACACTGACTTCTTCCTTGAGCGAAGAAAATTCTGAACCGGCGGGCGCTTTTACTTTGAGTTGGGAACCCACTGAACAGAGATTAGTAATCCAACGACGAAACCAACCATACTGGACTAGTGGAAAAATAAAAGATCAACAATTTCCATATCTGTTTGAACTGAATAGTCCAAATAGCGAAGCCAAATATAAACTCACTTCTGTGTACAACAACACAGTAGGATACTTTAGCTACAGCGTAGATCAAGATTTGGGCAGCGAGGATGATAATGATCCTACACCCATGTGGCGTTTGAAAGCTAACGGGCAAATTGAAGATGTAAGTAATTCTGTTTTATGGACTCCTGAGTTTTGTTACGGATTTGAGTCCAATATGGGGTGCATGGAAGACTCAACTTTGCTGCAATGTCGGGGAGAGAAGAATAGTTTTATTCATCAATATGGAAGTTTTGATCCTCATATGACAAGCAGCACTACCGAAGGTAACTCGAGCTTAAGTATCAGTGATTGTTTTGTCAAGTGCTGGAATGAATGCGAGTGTGTGGGGTTTAATAGTAGCAACACTGATGGAACTGGATGTACTATTCTGAAAGGAAGCAATAGCTTTTCCCTAGATCCAAGGAAGAATTCTACATGGGCATATGTGATCATTTCCCAAAATCCAAATAACCCAACCTCAAGTAAGAATATTGTTATTTCTATGTCTTTGCAACTGTCAAACCTTTTTTTTTTTTTTTTTTTTTTTTGGCAGCTAAACAAGTCACTGTGCAGAAAAGAAAGACAAGAGCAAAATGCAATTGATATGGATACTCATCGGTTCCACTATTCCTCTTGTTCTCCTATGTTTGGGGCCTTTGTGGTGCGGGAAAAAGAGAAAGCATAGACGAGAAGGTACAACACTTGCTATCAACAATAAATCATGTAAATTTTAGTTTATTGTTCAGTTAAGTCACAAAATCTAATGCAGAAAAAGAGAGAAGGAAGAGAGATGAATATTTCCTTGAGTTAACAGCATCAGAAAGCTTCAAAGACGTGCATCAGCTTGAAGGCAATGGTGGGAAAGGAAGTGATTTGTTAGTGTTTAGTGTTGCCTCTATCATGGCCGCCACAAATAATTTTTCGATTGAAAACAAACTCGGACAGGGTGGGTTTGGTCCCGTTTATAAGGTGATCATATTTCATGTTAAACGCTTATGTAAGAATTTCATTTCTAACTCTAATCTTACAAAAAAAAAGATATGTCATGAAATTTCAAAAACAGGGAAAGCTAACCGATGGACGAGAAATTGCGATAAAAAGGCTTTCAAGAACGTCAGGGCAAGGGCTTTCGGAATTCAAGAATGAACTAATACTCATAGCCAAACTCCAACATACGAATCTTGTTCGTGTTCATGGTTGTTGCATTCACGGAATCGAAAAGATATTAATTTACGAGTATATGCCCAACAAAAGCTTAGATTTCTTTCTTTTTGGTAAGTTTTAAATCTTGTTCGTGCAATCAGCAGTTTTGTTGGTTGACATTTGTTATCAGAGATTCTTTTGTTATGTTGTAGATGAAACGAGAAAGGCAATGCTTGATTGGCCTAAACGATTTAGCATCATTGAAGGAATTGCTCAGGGGTTGTTATACTTGCATAAGTATTCAAGAATGCGAGTCATTCATAGAGATTTAAAAGCTAGTAACATTCTTTTAGATGAGAATATGAACCCAAAGATTTCGGATTTTGGTATGGCAAGAATATTCAAGGAGAACGAGGTTGAAGCAATGACAAATAGGGTGGTTGGAACATTGTAAGTTACTTCTATTCATATGACGTATTTACTAATACCTTTTAGATGAACTTGGTGTTGTCATATTAGATACCTTTTATTACATGAAGCGTTAAGCAATTTAAATTATGTTCAGTGGTTATATGCCTCCCGAGTACGTAATGGGAGGGACATTCTCTGTAAAGTCAGATATCTTCAGCTTTGGAGTCCTCATCCTGGAAATCGTCACCGGAAGAAAGAATAGCAGCTTTGCCCGTCTTGACGGGACATTTAATCTTATTGGATATGTAAGTCTGATCCAAATCACGTTTTATTAACTTTTACTTATGATAACATCTTAGTTCATTTGTTCCAAAAGTTATAGAGATACAAAATGTGTTTGGCTATCTCTTTCAAGGTAAAATAATCAAAATCAGACAATTAATTTCAATAGGAAACTCGAAACTGATTGTTTGATCTCTAAAATAATCATATAATTCTAATCAGTTTCCTTTAGTTCCATCCGAAAACTTAAAACTTACTGTGTGTTGTATCAAATTACAATGGTCAATAAGCAATCTCAGACACCTGTTTGATCGAGTTTTCTTGGCAACAGAGATTCAAATATAACAAGCATTATTTTTTAATACATATACAGAGATCATCAACATATGAGTTATGATCTTATCTATAATGATCCAGGCATGGGAGCTATGGCAACGGGGAGATGCGTTAGAGTTAAAGGATCCAATGCTAGGAAGTACTTGTGATGTACAACAATTTTTAAGGACTGTTCATGTGGCACTTCTATGTGTCCAAGATAGCGCAACGGACAGACCAACAACATCAGATATGATCTCCATGCTCCTTAACAACACCATATTGTTACCAACTCCGAACACACCACCATTAGCCATGGTCAGAGCTCAGTCAATGTCAACTTCTGATGAAAGGAAGCCAAAACCAATAGATTTATCTATAAACAATATTAGCATTACCGTCATGGATGGTCGATAGTGTATGAAAGGAGTTGCTTGTGTAAAATAAATTATTCTTTATGAAGTATTCACTGTGATATAATCTCATACAAATATGATTGTAGCCATAGTTGTCGAATGTGTTTTACCCCTAGAGTGATTATATGGAATAACTTTGGGTTCATTACTTCATTTGGTTGGCTGTAGTTTGTTTCTGAAAAATCACTTTGCAAGATTCTGCAAACATGTCCTTGAAGTGCTTCAAGCCATTCAAGAACTTCAGTTTACAAACTTCGTTAGGACCATCAATGTGCTTCCCTGATTTTATGACAGTGTCACCAAAAAGCTTCTACATCCAGTGTACTAAAAAAGTCATAATTTGATTTGCTAGAAAGGCAACCTCATTATAACACGCAATCATAATGAACGTTAAAAGGTTGAAATTGTTTATGGCATTGGAGCTTCTAATTTTTATGCTATATTCCCATCTCACACCTTTATGCTTGCCCCAAAACGCCTACTTTTCTTTTTTCCGCTGTCAAAGTTGACTTGAGTCGACAGAAAGTTGGTGATAGAGACTCGTGTATCCTCGTTGATGTTGGGATCCTAGATCGTATATAGCAGAGTGCCCTAATCAGATGCCCTAGTTGAACTTTTCTCTTAGTTCCATTTAACTTTCCAAGTTTAAATTTTTACTGTAGTAATGCGTTGACTTTCGGGGAGAATTGACCAATTTGGCGACTGAACAGCTCGCAACCACTGGAAATCATCCACATTTGTCCAACTCCCAGTATCATCATATTGATTGGATTCTTTGAGATCATTCCCAATCCCGTCATAACACAAATAGTAAGGTGCAAATCTGACCCCAGAACTCTGCTGAATAATGGGCCGATTCCGACATCGAAGATAAAAATCAGTCCCCTTAGCATGATGAATCCTAATGTGATGTTTCCAGACCCACATAAATCTTACAGTTTTTCAATCTGTTTATAAACAAAGTCCGGAAGCATCCTGTCAATCTCACCTCACAATTAGTTAGATCCGAAAGCACATATTCTCCAATCTCTGTACCATTTCCGCATCATTTAAGCTGTTTGACTTGCTTTACTCAAGTCAAACGGGTTAAAAAAACAACCTTTAAGTCAAATGGTTTGAACATGTCGACAGTCACTTAAATTGTTCTTATCCTAATGCATAGCCCCCTCATTCAATTTATCAAAGAAACAGTTCTATGAAATAGTGTAATTAAACCCAACTTGTATCCAAAAGGACTTGCATTGATTTCCTAATTAGGTTTGTTAGTTGTGCAGGACATTGGAATGTCTCGGACTTGGAAACCGAATATGTGCTCTACATCTGTACTACAATAAGCGATTTGGAGAAAAAGGAAATATATGATTAAACATGCCTTCAGTTAGATGGCATTGACTCAAAGGCCAAAAAGGATATCACAATATTGTATTCTCTGAACTTAATGCAAAATTGTGAGTGTTATGAATCAAGCTCCATTGAGAAGTCAGTTTCTATTTAAGTACTTTTTTTTATGACAACATTATATTAAAACAATTTATTTGAGCTTATGAAAACCAGTCGAAAGTATTGGAAAAATGCATATATCTTTTCATGTTGAGGCTATATCTCCCTATCCTTTATGATCACTACTCTTTAAGCCCATGCCATCTGAATCGTGAATCAAAAGTCTGTTTTTGAGGGCATAATCTACTGCATGAAGAAGCTCAAGTATGAACATAAGTACTCTATAAAAGTTTATTATAGAGCATGTCATGAGATCAGATCCTTAAGCTACATTCTACACAAGTCAACTATGACTCAAAGTAATTTTTGTTGTACTTTCCCATGCATTACTGAGCTAGAGTTTCAAAAGGAAAGAGTTATGCAAAAAGTACTATCTTTACTCTATATAAATCAACTAGCTTCAAGACCCGCCCGATGGGCGGGCTAGTCTCATGATTTTATTTTATATTAATATAAGAATAATAAAGATACACAAATACTTTACATTAATATGAGAATTTAATAAACTTCGTCGCAAATCAACAACATACATAAGTAACTGTCTAGCAAACATAAAAATAAAGGGACCTACCAAAGCCATCTTCCTTTTTACAGTTCCACTTCTCGGATCATAACATAATTTAATATATGTAAAAGGATTAGCAAAAGCAAAACACCAAGATAATGACCAATATTCAAATATTTGCATTGTTCAGTGTCCGATATTTCACACTAATATGATCACTTTAAGTTGAATCAATATCCTCGGCCTTTTGTGCTATTACCTATGAGATATTAATTCAACCACAAACGACATAACTCTAGCAGCTGGGCCGCTGGGGTCATTTGGATTTGGTTTAGGATTGTTATCAGTGGGTGTGGAATATATAATTTTAGACAAGTATATGGGTTCAAGATCAGTGGGTGTGAAATATATAATTTTAGACAAGTATATGGGTCCAAGATGGTATTGCAATTTCCCCAACCTACCCGTAACTACACTCAATCCAAAATTGCGCTGCAATGATGCATTCAAAAGTGCTAGCAATTTGTAAAAGGATCAATATGGCAGGAAAACAGCGTAATTCAAATCGTGTGTTCTTTTAATCTACAATGACGCTTATGTTGGTTAAAACGAATTGATCCTTTCACCATGCATACTTAACTGATCAATTGACACAACTATAATATAAAGTTGCATGCAGAGCATGCCATCAAGCCACAAGAACCATATGGTTCTAGGAAGTAAGCTATAAAACAGAAACTTGGTAAAAAAATCATGCCTAAAAACTGTGCCAATATTTCCCAAATATCACTTCTTCAAGAATATCCTAACAGAATTTCAACCAGTCAACTGCACAAAATCGATTGCCAAAAGACATATCCACAAAAGTAATAAATCGACCCCCCTCCCCCAAAAGATTGTTCCCAGGATAACCAGCAAAGACATATTTAATCATTGCTCTATGCCTTTGCAACAAAATATGACCGTACAGATCAAGCCAAGTATCTGAACTGTTGTGGGTTCTCCTTGTCCCTTTCCAAGTACTCGTGTGTGATCAGATCTTCGATCCTCTTCTTGATTACCTTAAAATCAGGCTGCAGTCAAATACAAAGACCATTAGTAACACACATCTGTAAAGGGGGAGTATAACACACAAAAGGAGCAGTAGCATTTCACCATATTAGTGCTGATAAATTATCATTACAAATTTTAACACCACTGATCTCGGTTCACAAAAGCAAGTTGGCAATTAACACCCACCCGCAACCACCTTTTCCCATCAACCACACAGCAAATACAATGAAATAGTAAATGCATGAGAAATCAATGGCAAACCTTGAACATGTGACAAAGCTGCTCCACACACTCTGAGACAAGCTGTTGATGATTAAGGACTTTCCTAGACTTCATTATACGAACAATTGAATCATCGATAGCATATCGTCTGTCCTTGTCAACATCTTCCACAACCTTCTTTCTCTCGTCCACAGGTGGCAAAGGAATTTGATAGGCATATAAAATATATAGTCACACAATGCATAGAAAAAAAATCAAAGGGTGAAATGATATAAAACCTTAATAGGTATTGTATTGATGTGATTGCAATTGTGTAATGTACATTAGATAGTGTATGTATATATACTAATACTATTGCTTGGAGACCAAGCCACTAACACATAACCTAATGGGTACGGCCATCTATACAATTGGTCCCATTGAATTGTACCGAACCATGTAATCTAGTTTGGCCTAATAAAACCTTAAGATACATAGATGTACATACCCTGATCCTCCTCATCCTATCAGTAAACTTTGAGTTGAACTGGAAAACGTCAGTTCAGAAACAGTTCTTGAGTTTGGCACCTTGGTGAGAATCTTATACTTAGCACATGATAGGGATTGGAGTAATCTCACAACATCAGCATCAGCAATATTCAATTGTGTTTTGATCTTAGAATAGCTTAGCTTTTCCGAAGCATTGAATAGCAGAAGAGCTGCTGCCTGGTAAGTTCCCAGAATGAGCTCAATGGTTTTCTGATCAAATTTACCATTCACATTACACGTCCCTAGAGAATAGATCCATGTGAGCTTTCTGTGTTTGGTTTTTGTCTGGCAGAACTCCTTAAACACTTCGACACATTTCACCTAAAAACCCAATGAGCATCAGAATATTACTCTCAACTCCGCCAAATGGTTTGAATTTTGCAGCGCTATTCAGGTGTTTGGCCTATTAAATTGATTATTTAAACAATTTATTTTATGTACATTAAGCATTAGTAAACTTAGACAAAATATAATTGACAGCCCTTTTGCCATTTTGACTTAGTTGTAATGAACATAACCCATTTTGACACGCCCCTTTGCCACCCCATGTGTTTATATATCTCCAAAAAGTATCAAACATTCCAAAGCAGCTTACCATCTCTACAGGTAGGCAAAGATCAGAGGACTTATAACTCGGCAAGAATTCCCTTTTGCAAACCAACAAAGAATAAAGTACTTGCAGGTTGTAAACTAAAAATGGTTGTAAGTTACCCATCATGCACACTTGCTTAGAGTCATGTTGAAAGCTTCCATCATAAACTGAAATAGGTTATTCTGCATATTGAGATCGTTCGCTACTTGGTTCATGTTCATAGTGTTTTCCTGATCCCTCCATCACTGAAATCTCAGCTTGCATTTCTTCCTCATTCTTCTGCATATTGGACAATACCAAACACCCCTAATTTTCTAACTGCATTATTATACATTTGTGATAATTGAAATGGTTTATAATTATGTGTCCATGAGATTCAAACATATTGTAGCATCCTCATAAGTTTCGAAAACAATAGGTCATGATACATGTATAGTAGTATATAGGACCATGGTTTTTAAAATAGTATAGCATTATATTCAGCAAAAGAAAACTTTAGAAACTCTGTAATATTTATTACAACGTATTTCGTTCAGGCATTTCATCAAACAACTTGGGTTTGCATCAGTTACATAAGTTGCTAAAATAGACAAATGATCATATAGAAAGTTAATTAAAAACATAAATTCAACCGCAAGATTAAGTGTTGTGTTTCGAAGCTACTGATCTTCTTTTAAGCAAATTAACAAATGGTTGGCGGGCATGATTCAGTAACCTTCATATGGAGTCAAGGTATTTCAAAACTAAATCGAATAATCAAAATCCATAGATACATGCAAAACTAATCCGTAATTCATCAAACATCAAACATCGAGTGACCTAATTTTGTTTCAATCCGAACAAAAGGTTAAAAAAAAAAAAAAAAAAAAAAAAAAAAACCCTTAAACTCAATATGGTTGATTTGTGATGATGTACTGTTTCTGTGATTGTATGATCGAGTTGTGAAGTAGAACCGACCAATCGAAATTGAAATCATAGATTTGAGAAATGGAATTTGTGACAACTGGCAAAATAGGGAGCCGTTTTATAAAACCCGCATTACATTTAGATAATAAATATGGAATTTCTGAAAAATTTATTGTGACGAGGTATTTTACAAATGTTGGTATTTGATTTAATCGTACGATGTATTTGGGATTTAGTTATTTAATTATGGTTTGGTTTGATTCGGTCGTGATGAATTATTTTTGAGATCGTTATTGTTGGCACTACTTTGACTCCGGCACTAGGTTGACCTAACAATTTAATTATATTTTTATGGAGTTCGGATATTTTATTATTTTTGAAACGGGATCGGTAGGAAAAAGTGATTGATTATTAAAGGTTTCGGGTTTGGCCCGTGTGTTTATTTGGGGCTACTTAGCCCACTACTATCACTAATAATAATAATAAAACAAAATTTATTTTTTTTTTCTTTTCTAACTACTATGAATCGTCCTTGTGTGAGAACCGACCCCCACAAAACCCCCTCACCACTTTACTCTTTTTCCTCTCTCTCTCAAGATACCATCTCTAAACCCTACCCCTCCTTAGCCGCCGCCCCTAACCGGCTGCCACCACCTCACCGCCGCTCCATCAATAACAACACCACCATAAAATGACTCTCCATTCCGTTTCCTACTCGATCTACCATAGCACGCGCCCTAAATCCTTTATTTTTCATTCGATTTCACCTCGAATTCGTCACTCCTTGTTGTGGTATTGAAGATCCATTCGAGTTTTTATTTGGTGGATAAAGGTAGGCCGAGTTTTGACTCGGATTTGTATTCAAATCGTGATCTAGGGTCACGGTTTTCTTTTTGGTTTTCGGGTTCCATGGATTTGTAAACAAGATTATTGGGTTTTGATGAAAAAGGTTAAAAGATGATGTTTGGTATCCGGGTGGGTCGATTGGGATCCGATTTGGTGGAAGGATTTCTTGTTGAATGGTTTTCTTGGTTGGTTTGGTGCTCGGATTGAGCGTAACCGAGACTCTCGAGGTCTCGGAGTCGGTTTTTGTGGCGTGTTTTGTCGAGCCGAGAACCATTGGGGTCCTCCCCAATCCATCTTGTTGTTGTTGTTGTTTGATGTTGCCGAGACCCTAAGGGTCCGTTTGGCTTGAGATGGCTCGAATGGGAGCAAGATCGCGACCCCTTGGGTCCGGTCGAATGGTTGATTTTATTTTGACCCTTGTGGTCGTTTGGTTTTTGGCCGAACACCCCCCCAAGGGGCTGTTTTGGTTCGAGCAAGCTCAAAGAGCTAGCCGAGACTTATTAGTCTCGGGTGTGGCTCCATTTCATGTCTTGAGCTTATGGTTGACCCGGGTTGACTTGGTAACTCAACCCGCCTATACTTGGTTTCGGATAATATATGTACTTGTGATTATTTATTCGTGTGATGTTTACATTTTGGACATTTGGTTTATTATGTTGGACGCGTTGCGGTATCTATTATTTTTGAGTATATTTGGAGATGTGTTGACGAAAGTGAATTGGGGACCGTTGTGATACGGTTATTAGATGACGGAGATAGGTTATTCGGGTGCCGTAGTCGGACCCTCATGTTGTAGCACGTGGATTTGAGATTGTTTGGACGGAGTTATTATATTTATTATTATGACTTGGTATTGTATTTGGACTTGGACTATGAGCCGAGGGTCATGACTCGGACATTGGACCAAATTCTATGACTCGATAAATCTCTAAAGGTTGATATTAAAAATAAAACTCGTAATAATATTATTAAGAATATAATCGTTTATATACGTATATAGACGTGTTAAACGTATATATATATATATATATATATATATATATATATATATATATATATATATATATATATATATATATATGTATATATATATGTATATATATGTATATATATATATATATATATATATATATATATATATATATATATATATATATATATATAATGCGTATATTAATAATAAAACGATCACGAGTAAACGTATAATAATAAAGCGATAGTTATTACACTATGAAAATGGTGCAATAAATGTCGAGATATTATTATAAATAATAACCATATAAATAATGACGAATTTTACGTCGAATAACTAACAACTAAAAACATGATTTTATTTATAAATTAGAAACTTCTCGAGTTATACGAATTTTTGGGTCTTTAAAGTCCAAGTGGGATTTATATTGTGACTTTGTGTTGTCACGGATATATGACGGTTAATATAAACATTTTATATATCGAATGACTTATTCTAGATCGAGTTATTTGACGATATAAAATGGATATATTAATGGGCATCGTATCCCTCGACGCCCATAGGATGTGGTATATATTTTAGGGTAATGAATTACTATATGTCTCGTGGAATTTGGCCGATTCGACGATATATATAGGGAATTCATTGGGCTACGACATATACCAAATAGAAATTTATGTGCAATGTGTTTTAAGTTGGGTATAATTTTGAAACGATATGTTACGTAAATAAGTATGGGAGATTATCAAATCGACGGATTTAATAAGCTTCGATAATTATTTAAATAATGTGTTGGGCTAATATTAGACCTGTAGTTATCTTGTTATTTGTTCTTTGTTGAGGCTTTTTGGTTGTGTTGTGTCAACCCTCCACCCGTATGGATACCAAACGTCGAATTTCAAATGAATATGAAGTAAATTCGAGAAATGTATATTTTGGAAAGTAAAATGAATTACGTTCGGGAATGGGAATATTTGATTTTGAGGAAATGTTTTCTGAACGGGTTTAATATTGTTAGGAAGTGCCGAGTCAGTAGTCGCCGTTACGTGGGTTGCTTGAGATTTACTTACGTCTTTCTTCTATCGTTTCTTTTGAGGATTTCTGGACTTGAGGTGAGTCATAGCCCCACTTTTACTCTTGAACTTTATTTTCAATACTTGGGGTGAGAAACGTGCAAATGCTTTATGTGGACTATTATCGCTTTTTGATTTCAAAACTTGCTATGCTTATAGAACTAGGTAGAGCGAGGCCTAGACTTGAGCTAGGTAAGCTATTGTTTTGGTTATAGAGCGAGGCCTAGACTAGATCTAGGTAAGCTATTGATTTGGATTGATTATAGAGCGAGGCCTAGACGTGAGCTAGGTAAGCTATTGATTGGATTGATTTGAGCTATAGCATGCACCTATAGGGATGATTTGATTTGGTTGGTTTATTTTGGTTGGATGAGTGAGCCCTAGTCTAGCTAGCAAGCGTTTTGCGTATATGTCCACTATATTGAATTAAGAATCTAAACCTATGATCTCACCAACGAAAGCTGACTTTTAGCACGTTTTCTCAGGTAATTAAGTGATGCTCTGCGGATGCTTGGGATTGGAGGCTTGGCAATTGGCACTGGTTATGGATCTATGTTTTCTAAAACTCTGATAACTATTGGGGACCTATATTTATTTTTCTTTGGGCCTGACTTTGGATGATTTTGGGATAATGTAAACTTTAAAACCTCGTGTGGTTGTACTTTATTATGTTTACTTTATCTCGTTCTTTTATGTCTTGTGTTTGGATACCAATCCCCGTAGCACCCCGAAAGCTTGTTGAGTCTTCCGCTGTATCAAATTTTGGGGGTGTTACAGATTGGTATCAGAGCCAAGGTTATAGAGAACTAGGTAAATAGACACCTAAACTATAACCGGTTTTTATAGAAAACGATCCCCGACCATTGCCCGCCAGCCCGCCAAGCCGAAGCATCATTGTCTATTATTGAGGTATTATGAGATATTTGAGATAATTAGCGATTTGGGAATTCTTGAGATGATTTGAGGTTTTGAGGATTTATTGATATAGTGATATGATGGCGTTTTGAGGAATTTTATGTGTTCTAGGGATTTTATGACTTAATTGTTTTGAGAATGGTTTTAGTAATGCGGTATTTAAATCTTTCTTGATTTTTATATGATTTGGAAGTATATGATAATTATTGGATACGGTCTTTTGATTTCGCGGTTTAGTTGTTTTGAAACACTTACACCTACCCTACGCCGTTGTCGCAGACTATGGCCTCCCATGTACCTGATGTCGTTGAGGACATTCTTACTACACCGGTATTGCCAGCACGGTTCACCATGGCCCCTGATGACCCTTACCAGGTTGCCATGCATTCAGCTACTATGACACCGACAGGTTCTATTTCAGCACTACCTGCTGCATCTACGCAGGGACCCTCATCTTCTCTAGGGCTCCCTGGTACATCGAGGCAGCTTACTCTTCATCAGGCTTTGGCTCGCGTGGCACCTCGCTTTGCCCACCGAGCTACGGCACGCATGTTGGTACGCCCTACTCCATCACCTTTACAGATTGATGCTCATTCTCTTCTGTCTGAGGCGCCACCCACATCATTGCGTCGTCGTCCTAGATCACCTACTACATCTTCACATGGTTCACCTAGTAGGAGACGACGAGTGATGAGGTACTCTTCCGATGAGGAGGAGGAGTACGAGGGTGAGGATGAGGCTGATGACCCTGAGCAGGAGGATGACCCTCAGGAGGCTGAGCAGGGTGATGATGATGACCCTGAGGAGGAGGATGACCCTCAGGAGGATGAGATGCCTGATGATGATGATGAGTTAGTACCACCAGCTCAGGCTGAGGAGCCTGATTCACCTGTACACCCGATTGAGCCTGATTCACCTGATCATCCGTTTTTGTTTGAGTTGCCACCTGGAAGTCCCGTTGAGTCGGATGCATCTTCTGAGATTTCTGCTGAGCATGCAGAGTTGGGTGAGATTGGCAGGTTGTGGGCTCGGATTACTGAGCTTAGTGAGAGAGTTGCACGTGTATCTGATCGACTTGAGAGGGTTATAGGAGAGGTTTTAGCGGACTTGAGAGTTGATTTGACTGTCGTTGTGGGCAGGACTACGGAGTTGAGGAGAGTTTTGATGGATGTTCACGAGCATATCGATAGTTTGCAACGAGGATTTGTTACTGCTCGTGAGGCCGACCGCAAGCTATGGCAAAGGAATGCCGAGCTAGAGAAGGAGGTGGCTGACCTCAAGAGAGACCGAGACACCCATAGCGTGGAGTTAGGATCGTTATGGAGGGATCTTGATGGCTTGAGACAGGAGTTGAGGAGTCTCCGCCAGCCCCGTGGCTAGTTGCTCGGGTTATGTTGTCTTGTTGCTTTCTTAACCGAGGAGTGTTCGGTTAGAAAAGCTATTTATCATATTTTGATGTATTTTGTTCAGTATTCGTCTCTTGTAGAACGATTAGTACGTTTTGTGTTATCCGTTAGTTGGAACGATGTTAGATCACTATTGTATGGTTGATGGTTATTAGTATATGGTATTATGTGACTTTGGGTGTTATGGAAATTGAGTCCTTATCCGTTTTATTGATGTTCCATGGTGTATTGTTGCTATTCTTTCCGTGACTTGGCTTCGTTGATTTAATTCTTGTTGAGCATATGATAAGTCATATCGGAGACTCACAAACTTACATGATGTTTCAGATCAATGGCCCCACGAAGAAACCCGGTTAGAGCTACCAGAACTGGACCTGCAACGGCTACCCCTAGTCGTCGAGGGCGCCGTCCTACTCGAAATGTTGAAACCCCTACTCCTGATAACCTGGACACCACTAACCGCAACAACAGGAATCAAAATGTTGATGTTCAGGGAGACAATGATCATGTTCCACTTAATGCACCTACTGTGGATCAAGCAATGATCAACCAACTTGTGGAGCAACGAGTTGCTGAGCTACTAGCTAAGTCAAATCATTCCAACAATTCTGCTGGAACTTTCCTACCTGTTCGTGCTAATGGATGTCACTACAAGGAGTTTAAGATTTGTGGACCAATTGAGTTTGGTGGAACCGAAGGAGTGGTTTACTTAGTTAGGTGGATTGAGAAGACTGAGTCTGTGTTCAATGTCAGTGGTTGTGCGGAGAATGCGAAAGTTAAGTTTGCTTCTTTTACCTTCAAGGATGAAGCCTTAACCTGGTGGAACAATTACCGTAACTCGGTTGGGAGTGATGTGGCTTATGCTATGACTTGGGAGCAATTTAAGTCTTTGCTGATTCAGACTTACTGCCCAAGGAATGAGGTTAAGAAATTGGAAATTGAGTTCTGGAACCACAAGGTGAAAGGTACCGATATGGCAACTTACAATCGCCGTTATCGAGAGTTGGCTTTACTCTGTCCCGATATGGTTAGAACTGAAACCCAAAAGATTGAGAGGTATACCGATGGATTGCCGGTAGCTACCAGGAATGATGTGATATCTGCTAAGCCTGCAAACATACATGAGGCTATCACTATCGCTCAACAATTGATGGACTCTTTGGAATTGGAAGAAGCTGAGAAGGATAAGAATGGAAAGAGAAAGAGGGATGATCACACTAAGGGTAATGATCGTCGAAACAAGCGACAAACAACTGCTAGAGCTTATGCCATGGGAGATGGAGACAAGAAGAACTGCAATGGAGATGCGCCCAAATGTAACCGATGTTACAAGCATCATTCTGGTCGATGTACGGTAATGTGCAAGAATTGCTCTAAGATGGGACACATAGCTAAGGATTGTAGAGCTCGACCACTTGCTATGGTTCAAGCTACTCCTGAAACTATGAGCAAAGCAAATGTTACTTGCTATGGATGTGGAAAGAAAGGACATTATCAGAATGAATGTAGGGAATCGTGGAACCGAGGAAATCCAGGATCGGGTGGTAATGGGTACAACAATGGAAACCGTGGAGCTGGAGGAAACCGTGGACGACAAGATAATGGGGACCAACGTGTGGAAGCTGGAGTTGCTCATGGGAGAGTGTATGCACTCGGGAACGAGAGGGGAGAAGATCCGAACGTCGTTACTGGTACGTTCCTTCTCAATAATCGTTATGCTTCCATACTATTTGATACTGGTGCCGATAAGAGTTTTGTGTCCACTAAGTTTGCACCCTTACTTGAGAAACCCCCGATGGCCTTAGGAATTGGTTATGATGTAGAGTTAGCTAATGGAAACATAGAAAGAATTAAAACCATCATTCGTGGGTGCACGTTAAATTTTCTGAACCGTCCTTTCAACATAGATCTCCTACCCGACACATTAGGTAGTTTTGATGTCATTATCGGCATGGATTGGTTGTCAAAGTATCGTGCTCATATAATCTGTGATGAGAAGATTGTGCGGGTACCTTACGGCAAGGAGATTCTGAGCATACCAGGAGATAGAAAGGATTTAAGAGGCCCATCCAGATTAGCGGTCATATCTTGCACTAAGTTGCCGAAGCTAGTGGAGAAAGGAAATTACCTTTTCTTGGCCCAAGTTTCTGAGAAAGGAGAGAAGGAGAAGAAGGAAAAGTGCATTGGAGATGTACCTATAGTTCGTAATTTTTCGGATGTGTTTCCCGATGATTTGCCGGGAATTCCGCCTACTAGACAAGTGGAATTTCAGATTGAGTTGATACCTGGTGCTGCACCTGTAGCACGAGCGCCTTATCGTCTTGCACCTACTGAACTGGAAGAATTGTCTAAACAATTAGCGGAATTAGCCGAGAAGGGATTCATAAGACCGAGTTCTTCACCTTGGGGAGCCCCGGTCTTATTTGTGAAGAAGAAGGATGGATCGTTCCGAATGTGCATTGATTATCGAGAGTTGAACAAGTTAACGGTGAAGAATAGATACCCGTTACCGAGGATCGATGATTTGTTCGATCAACTTCAAGGATCGAGTGTGTATTCGAAGATCGATTTGAGATCGGGATATCATCAGCTTCGAGTGCGCGAGGAAGATATGCCGAAAATGGCTTTCAGAACCCGTTACGGGCATTACGAGTTTCAGGTGATGCCATTTGGGTTGACTAACGCACCGGTGGTATTCATGGATCTCATGAATCGGGTGTGTAAGCCTTACTTAGATAAGTTTGTGATTGTGTTCATTGATGACATTCTGATATACTCGAAGAGTGAGAAGGAACATGAGGAGCATCTGAGACTTATCTTAGAATTGCTCAGGAAGGAGAAACTGTATGCCAAGTTTTCGAAATGTGAATTTTGGATTCCGACGGTACAATTTCTAGGTCATGTAATTGATCGACAAGGAGTTCATGTGGACCCTGCTAAGATTGAAGCGATTAAAGATTGGGCTGCACCTACGACACCAACTGAAGTTCGTCAATTTTTGGGATTAGCCGGTTACTACCGAAGATTCATTGAGGGATTTTCGAAGGTAGCAAAACCGTTGACCAAATTGACTCAAAAGAGTGTTAAGTATGAATGGGGAGATAAGGAATAGGAAGCCTTTCAGTTACTTAAGGAGATGTTGTGTAGTGCCCCTATCTTGGCGTTACCCGAAGGTAACGAGGATTTCGTCGTCTATTGTGACGCTTCACATAAAGGTTTAGGAGCTGTGTTGATGCAACGAGAGAAAGTGATAGCTTATGCTTCCCGACAGCTCAAGAAGCATGAGACGAACTACACCACTCATGATTTGGAGTTAGGTGCTGTGGTTTTTGCTTTGAGAATATGGAGACATTACTTGTATGGAACCAAGTGTGTAGTGTTTACTGATCACAAAAGTCTGCAACACATTCTGAACCAAAAAGAGCTTAACATGAGGCAGCGACGATGGATTGAGTTGCTAAGCGACTACGACTGTGAAATTCGCTACCATCCTGGTAAGGCAAACGTTGTTGCTGATGCTCTTAGCTGAAAAGAGAGAATTCCACCATTACGGGTTAGGTCGTTAGGAATGACTATCGTATCGCCATTACCGTCTCAATTATTGGAAGCCCAAACGGAAGCATTGAAAGCAGAAAATAAACCTGCTGAGAATATATTTGGGATGGCAGAAAACGAGAAAGGATTTGCTAAGCGCTCTGATGGAGTGTTATGTTTTGGAGAACGAAGCTGGGTACCATTGTATGGAGGGATTCGAGAATTGATTATGCATGAGTCGCATAAGTCAAGGTACTCCATTCATCCTGGGTCGGACAAAATGTACCAGGATTTGAAGAAATTATATTGGTGGCCAAATATGAAGGCAGACATAGCAGTATATGTTAGTAAGTGCTTGACCTGCTCTAAGGTTAAAGCTGAGCATCAAAGACCGTCAGGATTGTTGACGCAGCCAGAACTCCCGGTTTGGAAGTGGGAGCGAATTACGATGGACTTTATTACGAAATTACCAAAGACAACTAGCGGTTGCGACGCTATATGGGTAATTGTGGATCGTTTGACTAAGTCTGCTCATTTCCTAGCAATTAGTGAAGATGATAGTGTGGAAAAACTTGCGAGGTTGTATGTGAAGGAGATTGTTTCTCGGCATGGAGTTCCGATATCGATTATTTCGGATCGGGACAGCCGTTTCACGTCAGCGTTATGGCGATCACTTCAAACCGCCTTGGGGACGAGACTTGATATGAGTACTGCATATCATCCCCAAACCGATGGTCAAAGTGAGAGAACTATCCAAACTTTAGAGGATATGCTTCGTGCATGCATCATAGACTTTGGTAAGGGCTGGGAGAAGTATCTGCCCCTTGCGGAGTTCTCCTACAATAATAGCTACCACACAAGTCTTAAGGCTGCACCATTCGAAGCTTTGTATGGTCGAAAATGCCGTTCACCTATTGGTTGGGCAGAAGTTGGAGATAGCCAACTCACAGGCCCTGAGCTTATCTTGGAAACTACAGAGAAAGTAACGCAGATTCGAGATCGACTGCAAGCGGCTAGAGATAGGCAGAAAAGCTACGCTGATCAGAGGCGTAAACCCCTAGAATTCCAGGTTGGAGACAGAGTTATGTTGAAGGTCTCGCCTTGGAAGGGTGTGATACGTTTTGGGAAACGGGGGAAACTGAATCCCCGCTACATTGGACCATTTCTTATTCTGGAAAGGATTGGGCCCGTAGCGTATCGTTTGGAATTACCTTTGGAACTGAGTAAAGTTCATGATGTGTTTCATGTTAGTAATCTGAAGAAATGCCTTTCAGAGGAAACACCAGTTATACCTATCAAGGACATTCGTGTTGACGAAAGTTTGAATTTCGTGGAAGAGCCGATTGAGATAATGGATAGAGAGATCAAACGACTAAAGAGGAGTCGTATTCCGCTCATCAAAGTTCGTTGGAATTCGCGGCACGGACCGGAATTTACGTGGGAACGTGAGGATGAGTTTCGGAAAAGATATCCGAAGTTATTCACTTCGTAGATGAGTCATTTCGAGAGAAACCCGGGACGGGTTCCTTCTGAGGCTGGGAGGATGTGACAACTGGCAAAATAGGGAGCCGTTTTATAAAACCCGCATTACATTTAGATAATAAATATGGAATTTCTGAAAAATTTATTGTGACGAGGTATTTTACAAATGTTGGTATTTGATTTAATCGTACGATGTATTTGGGATTTAGTTATTTAATTATGGTTTGGTTTGATTCGGTCGTGATGAATTATTTTTGAGATCGTTATTGTTGGCACTACTTTGACTCCGGCACTAGGTTGACCTAACAATTTAATTATATTTTTATGGAGTTCGGATATTTTATTATTTTTGAAACGGGATCGGTAGGAAAAAGTGATTGATTATTAAAGGTTTCGGGTTTGGCCCGTGTGTTTATTTGGGGCTACTTAGCCCACTACTATCACTAATAATAATAATAAAACAATTTTTTTTTTCTTTTCTAACTACTATGAATCGTCCTTGTGTGAGAACCGACCCCCACAAAACCCCCTCACCACTTTACTCTTTTCCCTCTCTCTCTCAAGATACCATCTCCAAACCCTACCCCTCCTTAGCCGCCGCCCCTAACCGGCTGCCACCACCTCACCGCCGCTCCATCAATAACAACACCACCATAAAACGACTCTCCATTCCGTTTCCTACTCGATCTACCATAGCACGCGCCCTAAATCCTTTATTTTTCATTCGATTTCACCTCGAATTCATCACTCCTTGTTGTGGTATTGAAGATCCATTCGAGTTTTTATTTGGTGGATAAAGGTAGGCCGAGTTTTGACTCGGATTTGTATTCAAATCGTGACCTAGGGTCACGGTTTTCTTTTTGGTTTTCGGGTTCCATGGATTTGTAAACAAGATTATTGGGTTTTGATGAAAAAGGTTAAAAGATGATGTTTGGTATCCGGGTGGGTCGATTGGGATCCGATTTGGTGGAAGGATTTCTTGTTGAATGGTTTTCTTGGTTGGTTTGGTGCTCGGATTGAGCGTAACCGAGACTCTCGAGGTCTCGGAGTCGGTTTTTGTGGCGTGTTTTGTCGAGCCGAGAACCATTGGGGTCCTCCCCAATCCATCTTGTTGTTGTTGTTTGATGTTGCCGAGACCCTAAGGGTCCGTTTGGCTTGAGATGGCTCGAATGGGAGCAAGATCGCGACCCCTTGGGTCCGGTCGAATGGTTGATTTTATTTTGACCCTTGTGGTCGTTTGGTTTTTGGCCGAACACCCCCCCAAGGGGCTGTTTTGGTTCGAGCAAGCTCAAAGAGCTAGCCGAGACTTATTAGTCTCGGGTGTGGCTCCATTTCATGTCTTGAGCTTATGGTTGACCCGGGTTGACTTGGTAACTCAACCCGCCTATACTTGGTTTCGGATAATATATGTACTTGTGATTATTTATTCGTGTGATGTTTACATTTTGGACATTTGGTTTATTATGTTGGACGCGTTGCGGTATCTATTATTTTTGAGTATATTTGGAGATGTGTTGACGAAAGTGAATTGGGGACCGTTGTGATACGGTTATTAGATGACGGAGATAGGTTAGTCGGGTGCCGTAGTCGGACCCTCATGTTGTAGCACGTGGATTTGAGATTGTTTGGACGGAGTTATTATATTTATTATTATGACTTGGTATTGTATTTGGACTTGGACTATGAGCCGAGGGTCATGACTCGGACATTGGACCAAATTCTATGACTCGATAAATCTTTAAAGGTTGATATTAAAAATAAAACTCGTAATAATATTATTAAGAATATAATCGTTTATATACGTATATAGACGTGTTAAACGTGTATATATATATATATATATATATATATATATATATATATATATATATATATAAATGCGTATATTAATAATAAAACGATCACGAGTAAACGTATAATAATAAAGCGATAGTTATTACACTATGAAAATGGTGCAATAAATGTCGAGATATTATTATAAATAATAACCATATAAATAATGACGAATTTTACGTCGAATAACTAACAACTAAAAACGTGATTTTATTTATAAATTAGAAACTTCTCGAGTTATACGAATTTTTGGGTCTTTAAAGTCCAAGTGGGCTTTATATTGTGACTTTGTGTTGTCACGGATATATGACGGTTAATATAAACATTTTATATATCGAATGACTTATTCTAGATCGAGTTATTTGACGATATAAAATGGATATATTAATGGGCATCGTATCCCTCGACGCCCATAGGATGTGGTATATATTTTAGGGTAATGAATTACTATATGTCTCGTGGAATTTGGCCGATTCGACGATATATATAGGGAATTCATTGGGCTACGACATATACCAAATAGAAACTTATGTGCAATGTGTTTTAAGTTGGGTATAATTTTGGAACGATATGTTACGTAAATAAGTATGGGAGATTATCAAATCGACGGATTTAATAAGCTTCGATAATTATTTAAATAATGTGTTGGGCTAATATTAGACATGTAGTTATCTTGTTATTTGTTCTTTGTTGAGGCTTTTTGGTTGTGTTGTGTCGACCCTCCACCCGTATGGATACCAAACGTCGAATTTCAAATGAATATGAAGTAAATTCGAGAAATGTATATTTTGGAAAGTAAAATGAATTACGTTCGGGAATGGGAATATTTGATTTTGAGGAAATGTTTTCTGAACGGGTTTAATATTGTTAGGAAGTGCCGAGTTAGTAGTCGCCGTTACGTGGGTTGCTTGAGATTTACTTACGTCTTTCTTCTATCGTTTCTTTTGAGGATTTCTGGACTTGAGGTGAGTCATAGCCCCACTTTTACTCTTGAACTTTGTTTTCAATACTTGGGGTGAGAAACGTGCAAATGCTTTATGTGGACTATTATCGCTTTTTGATTTCAAAACTTGCTATGCTTATAGAACTAGGTAGAGCGAGGCCTAGACTTGAGCTAGGTAAGCTATTGTTTTGGTTATAGAGCGAGGCCTAGACTAGATCTAGGTAAGCTATTGATTTGGATTGATTATAGAGCGAGGCCTAGCAGTGGCAGCAACCGAAAACACCAATAAGCTTAAACTTAGCAAAGTGAAATCAAACAAGCGATAAGCTCACAAAAGCTGATGCAAATATAAAAACAACAAAACTAACAACTATGGAAATCAGTTTCACAACAAAGAACAACAACAAATTCAAGAACAAGAAATCTCAAAAGCTAAGATAAAGAACAAGCATACAACAGCGGCAGTGGCCAAATAAGCCAAAATAAGCTAAAATTAAGTACTCTAAATAAGCAAGAGGGGGGAACCTAAGAGCAAAATCCTAAACATAACCTAGGGGAAGCTCTAAAACAGCAAGGAAAAACAACCCTTGGCCAAGATTTGACCAACTTAGGGTCAAATTGAACTTGACCAAAAATCAGATGCAAGAGACTTATCAGTTAACGGGGCAAATTGCAGCCCACTAACAAGCCACTAATTAGCCATGAAAAACCAATGTAAGCTCTAAGTTACAAAATCTGAATTACAAACTAACTATGGAACCGAAATCTAATCCTAAATCATACTCCTACCTATCTAAGATTCGGACCAAAGGGGGCTGTTTGAGACAGACGCAGCAGGCCTTGTGGGGGCTGCTTTGGGTAGAAGTGCTTATCGCCAGCCAAGAATAAGCCACTAAATAAGTTTAAACTACTGAAATAAGCTAAAAAAAACTGAAGCATATACTAAAACTATTTGTAGAACCAAATGAGGCCTTCCTAAGAATGGGTCTAAAGGGACTGTTACAGCAATAACAGTTATGGGTCAAAATGGGGTAAACGAAAGGATTTAACTAAAAAGGTCTAAGCTACCACTGAGTGTTAACTAATTCTAATCTACTTGAAACTAATTTTAAAGGCAAAATTAACAACTCTAACGGCTAAAATCTGCTAACTAGCCTACCTAAGTATGTAAATCAGTCAATAACAAGTATTCTAGGAAAAACAAGTTAGGTCCTTAAAAGCTTCTAGTAAATGCTAAATTTTGATTACAGACTACTAAAAATAAGTAACTAAAACTGATTGCATTAAAAGGTACGAGTAGAAACAGGTTTTGGGCTCAACTTACCCTTGTGCCAAACACTACTTTAGGAGAAGACTGTGGAGAGTTAGAAACTCAGACTAATGATTTACCCCAGATTACTGCAAGGTGAATTTGTATAAACTTTAAATAGCTCAAATTAAATAAAGTGATGCACTAACAATAAGTGGACACAAGGATTAATAATAATTAGAAATTTAGATTTTCATTGCTCATAAAAAAAAAATTACAACAGACTCACTTTTTTTTTTGACAATACTTTAAAACTGAAAATCAGAACTGAACCCTAATTGAATACTAAAACTTCATTAAAAAGACTGCTAACAAAACCTAATTTAACTACTGCCTTTAAGGCTTACAACATCAACTTATATAACTCTTCTACAAGGGTTTCCTTTGGCTTTTTCTTCTTGTATATCTTTCTTCATTCTCTGCCATTGATTATGAGCTTGGATCATCTCAGCCGTTGATTCCTCTTAGCGCCCAAATTGGAGGGGATACCCGTGAAGGGTTGGAGTCACGTGAAGGTTGGGTTTTTGAGGCATTGGGGGAAGGGGTGGATGGTGACTTCTTGGCGTGTAACTGGAAAAGGGTGGAAGTGGTATTGTACTCAGGATAATCGAAGGTAGAAGAGAGGGTCTGTTTGGAGATGCGTTGACTGGAAAAGAAAAGGGGGGGGGGGCGTTATTATTATGGATAGGGTAGAATAGGTTTTGGGTATTGGGCTTGTGAGGAATTGGGCCAATGGGATGGAGTGGGTTTATTTATGGATTTGTGGGGTGAGATAAGGGTGCCCGTTTGGTATGTTTGTGTTTGGAATTTGGATTTGGTTTTGTTTTAAGTAAAATAACACAAGGACCATATTTGTGACAACCTGAAAATCCAGGAGCTGCCATTGAAACTTTTCCCAAAATGTAAGTACGGGTAATTCCTGCCAAGTTATGTAAACCAAAGTACCAAAACTGATTTTTTTTTCCAATTTAAATCACCTGAAGACCTTTTATGTCATTTTTGAAAATTCGGGGACCAAAAGTGTAATTTTTTCAAACTTTTCACCCGAAGACTTGTTTTGACACTTTTTTGAATTCCAAAGGACTTGGGTTGATTTTTCTTTTATTTTAAACGCTTAGGGACTAGTTTTGACAATGTTTGAAAGTTGGGGGACTGAAACTGCCAATTATGCAAACTTCGTTCGTTTTTCGTTTGTTTTTGATCATTTTGCATTTGAAACATATAAAACGCGATCTTTGGGATAGTTTCATTATTTTGATGCATTCTTGAATGTTTTCACGCGTTTTGGCAGTTAAAATACGGTAAAAATGATGAGTATTTACACACTCATCAATAACGTAGCTCTTGATGCCAATTGTGGAAAACTAGAAGGGGGGTTGAATAGTTTTATCGTTTTAAAATCTTTTTAAACTTGTTTAGTTATCTTTGAAACTTTCCGTTTGATCAAAGATATATGCACAAACACAATATATATAACATGCAAGTAAAGGAAAGAAACGATCAAACCACAACACGAGTATTTATCGTGGTTCGGCTACAAGGACTCTTTTTCCTTGCCCTACGTCCACGCCCCGAGTATCCAACTCGAGAGTTTCTTTCACTAGTCAACAAGCTCCTTTCACCGGCGGAGAAAACCTTACACGTCGCTTATACTTTTACCGACACAAAGCTAAATGTCGAGTTCTTTTACAAGGGCACAACCACTCCCGTTTAGTTCTTTTACTAGGGTACAACAACTCCCAACACTCTTTGTATTTTAAGGACTAAAATACTAACCACTCACTTCAGAATATACACAAACAAATGACGCGTAAACAACACGAGTTTACACAATACTAAGCTACCAAGTCTTGCAACGTTGTATTGGAAACTTGTAACTTTAGATGACCTTGTGAGCTTCTTTGCTACAAAAGGAAACTTCACATTTACAATGTTAAGAGGTTAGAAGAAAAGGATCAGTGTGTGTGTAAAATATGTGCTCAAGAGGTTAGCCAAAAATCAAGTTATGGCTTGGTATTTATAGCACAACAAACTGTGTGCTCGGCGGATCAGGCGGAACCCTCAAATGGGTTCCGCCCGTGTACCCCCAGGGTACCGCCGGGTCTGCAGTAGGTTTTTGCAATTACTCTTCAAACCAAACAAGGTCTTGTCTCATAACTTCTATCAACCAAACAATGTCACATCACTTAAAGTAAGTCAAACATGATACTTGCAAGCAACATGAAAGCAAGTCAAACACATAACTTGCCATAAATACATAATGACAAAATGATAAGGATCAAACTAATAACAATTAATTAAAGATAGATAAATCAAACCTGGCCTTTGAGACCCAGGAATCTCCTATAGTTCAACAACCAAAAGAGCAAAAACCAATTTCTGAATGATCCCCAAAACACAGTAATCGACCCTAATATAGGCAATAAACCAAATTAACATAATTGACTACTAACTATTAAATAATGACGTTCAGCCCCCTCGAGTCTTGCGCTTGTACACATGGCCCCAACGGTTCATATCATCACCCCCGCCCTGAAAAACCACCTTGTCCTCAAGGTGGAAACTAGGAAACTGCTGCTGAATGCGCTCCAATATCTCCCAAGTGGCTTCAGTTGGTGGTAACCCCTTCCATCCAATCAGCACCTCCCGTTGTTCCCCCATCATACGAGTTCCCAACACCGCGTCAGGCTCCATTACAGGCTCAGTCGCATAGGTAACAGGCAAATCCGATTGAACCAGCTGATTACCAATCACCTTCTTAAGCTGAGACACATGAAAAACTGGATGAATGGTCGACGTTGGAGGTAATTTCAACCTATACGCCACCATCCCTATCCGTTCCATCACCTCATACGGACCATAGAATCGCGGAGCTAACTTCTGATTGGCCCGCTGAACCACAGACCCCTGGCAATACGGACGTAACTTCAAGTAAACCATATCCCCAACATCAAATGAGACATCCCTCCGCTTTCCATCAGCCTGCTCTTTCATCAACTGTTGGGCACGCAAAAATTGTCGTTTCAACTCCTCTAATATCTGATCCCTCTCCTGCAAATATTGATCCACCTCAAAAGTAAGAGCGGTACCACGATCATAAGTAAGCATACTAGGCGGGTCTCGGCCGTATAACACCTTAAAAGGAGTCGTACGAATCGCCAAGTGATACGAAGTATTATACCAATATTCAGCCCATGGCAACCATTTCACCCATTCCTTCGGTCGGGATGACGCAAAACACCTAAGATATGTCTCCAAGCTACGGTTCACCACCTCGGATTGGCCATCCGTTTGCGGGTGATAAGCCGTACTCCGCTTCAGTGTTGTTCCCTGATACTTAAAGAGTTCCCTCCAGAAGTGACTAACGAATACACGATCCCGATCAGACACGATCGATTTTGGAACCCCATGTAGGCGTATTACCTCTCGAAGAAACACCGTAGCAACGGATGCGGCAGTGTAAGGATGCTTTAAAGGCACAAAATGAGCCGACTTGCTCAAACGATCGACCACCACCATAATCACACTGTATCCTGTTGACTTTGGCAGCCCATCAATAAAGTCCATAGTAAGGTCTTCCCAAATTCGTTGTGGCAAGGACAGAGGCTGCAATAATCCCGCTGGAGATAGGTTAGAATGCTTGTTTCTTTGACATACCCCGCACTCAGCCACCATCTTAGCCACATCCCGGCGCATCCCAATCCAGAAAAATTCCCGAGATAACCGCTGATATGTCTTTTGAGCACCCTCGTGACCCCCCATGACTCCACCATGCATTTCGCGAAATAATATGGGAATCAACTCAGATACTCGCGGTAATACCAATCTCCCGTGATAACGAACCAAACCCTGGTCCAAAGTATAGCCGTCAGTCCCATCCTCCCCTAACTCCACTCGTCCACGCAAAGCAACAACTTCAGGATCGTTTATGAGATCCTGCATCTGTTGATCTGATAATCCCACCGATGTCACAGACAACATGCCATACGATATATCCTCCCCACGTCTGGATAACGCATCAGCCGCGCCATTCTCTTTTCCGGGTCGGTACAAAATCTCAAAATCATACCCCGACAACTTGGAAACCCATCTTTGATGCTCCCCTGGTACTGTTCGCTGCTCCAACAAAAACTTCAAACTCTTCTGATCTGTGAGAACGGTAAACTGACGCCCTAACAAATAAGGCCGCCATTTTTGAACTGCCATCACTATTGCCATTAATTCCTGCTCATATACTGATTTCAGCTGTGCTCGCTGGCCCAAAACCTGGCTGAAGTACGCAATCGGTTTACCCTCCTGCATCAAAACCGCCCCTACGCCCTGTCCCGAAGCATCAGTCTCCACCGTGAAACGTTTCGAGAAATCAGGTAATGCCAAAACAGGCGCTTGGGTCATTGCTCCCTGAAGTTTTCGGAATGCTTGTGTCGCCTCATCTGTCCATATAAAACTGTCTTTTTTTAATAAGTCAGTTAAAGCCCGAGCAATCTTCCCATAATCTTTTACAAATTTCCGATAATAACCTGTCAACCCCAGAAACCCTCGCAAGTCCCTAACACTTCGAGGAACTGGCCAATCCGTCATGGCCGAAATCTTTGATGGATCGGCCTGTACCCCATCACCTGTCACAATGTGTCCCAAATAATCCACCCGTTTTTGCCCAAAAACACACTTCTTCCTGTTACAATACAACTTTTCAGCTTGCAAGCACCCAAAAACCACAGATAGATGCTTTTGATGATCCTCCATTGTTCGACTATAAACAAGGATATCGTCAAAAAATACCAACACAAACTTCCGCAAATACGAGCGAAACACCCTGTTCATCAAAGACTGGAAGGTAGAGGGCGCATTAGTCAACCCGAATGGCATTACTAAGAACTCGTAATGCCCTTCGTGCGTTCTAAAAGCAGTTTTGGGAATATCAGATTCTTTCATGCGAATCTGATGGTATCCCGATTTTAGATCCAACTTACTGAATATCGTCGCCCCATGTAATTCATCCAGCAACTCATCAATTACAGGTATAGGGAATTTGTCTAGAACCGTTGATTTATTGAGGGCACGATAATCAACGCAAAAACGCCAACCCCCATCTTTCTTTTTGACTAGCAAAACCGGGCTTGAATACGGGCTAATGCTGGGGCGAATAATTCCCGCCTCTATCAGCTCTCCCACCAATCTCTCAATTTCATCCTTTTGTTGTTGCGGGTAACGATAGGGTCGCACGTTTATGGGTTCAGTGCCACATTTCAATACAATGGCATGCTCATGGTCTCGCGAGGGAGGTAAACCTGTAGGCATAGAAAACACATCTGAAAAATCGGTTAGTATTTCATCCAAATCTGGATGAACCTGTGATTCAGACATCTCTAGACCACCCAAATTTGTCATAGTAACGATATAGCCCTCATCAACATTAGATAACCCTCGTGCCAGAGCCCGTAGGGAAGTTGCCCCGCGGTGAAGGCCAGCCTCACCGTTTAACGTCACCTGCTCCCCCGCATACTCGAATGTCATGGTTAGTTTTCGCCAATTAACCCGAGTGTCTCCCAACTGTCTTAACCATTTCATCCCCAGTATAACATCCGTACTGCCTAGTTCTAATGGATAAAAATCATCGGTAACAACCAGACCAGGTAGTTGTAACGGCACCCCACGACATATCCCGACACTCTTTTCTAATCTCCCGTTCCCCAAAATCACCCTAGTTTCACGAGTCCCAGTAACTTTCAAAGTCAGGGGTTCAACCAATTTAACAGATACAAAATTGTGGGTCGCCCCACTATCGATTAGAACTATCACCTCAAAACCATGGATGTAACCTCGCATTTTCATTGTATGAGGGTTTGTGATACCTACCACAGATTGGACCGAAACCTCCACGTAGTCCAAATGCGGGTGCTCCTGCTCGTCTTCCCCTGCCTCATTCTCCTCATCTTCATCCTCAGGTATGATCATCACTTGAAGCGATTTTTCGGGACATCGATGGCCGGGCGCAAACTTTCCGTCACATCGAAAACATAAGCCCTTCGCCTTTTTATCCGCATAATCCGCCTCTGACATACGTTTAAAAGGCGGTTTTCCAGCACCCGCTACCTTATCCTTCGGTCCATCTCCTGTCAATGCGCTCGAGATACGAGCGATTCCCCCAGTGAAACGTGTGGTCGATTTAGGGGTTGCCCCCTTGTGTGCCTCAACGACCCCTTCGGATCGACTCTCATCAATGACTAAGGCTAGCTTCATCGCATGACCCAACCCTGCTGGCTGCTGAGTTCGAACAGCGGTACGCAACTCCTGTTTCAACCCCTTAATGAAAATCCCCTCAAGTACCTCCTCTTGTAATGCCGGTAATTGGGCAGCCATCCTCTCAAACAAAGTGATGTATTCCCGAGCTGTCCCTGTTTGACTAATGGAAAAGAACTGTTCATGTAAACTTCCCGCCTGCGAGGGTTGGAAACGAGAAAGCAAACGCTGTTTTAGCTCTTCCCAACTACGAAACGGTTTCCTGTTATCACTGATATGAACCAGATCGATAATAAGATAAAAGGATAAGTGATCAACTTTCGAGAGGCCGATCTCTCTCCCAATAACGATAACAATAACTAATTCATTAATAATATTTCTCCATCGAAACCAAGATAATGCTGGACCCTCCAAACACATCATGGCAGCTCTTAGTCTCTCCCCAGTAGTCTGTAACGCTTGAATATCAAAAAACCGCTCAGCCTGGTACACCCATTCATAAACATCATCCCCATTACACAAAGGCATCTTGAGTTTTCGCAAACGATAATCGGTCCCTGTCCCTGGTCCCCACCCCCGTTCGTTTCCGGGAACTAGAGGTGATGGCGTCATTCGCGTGTTCCCTGATAATCCCCCTCCTGAATTTCCCAACGACAACTCCTCAAAACTGTGAAACGCTCCTTCCCTACTCATTGGTGGTCCGTGATTACGGTTACTCCCTTGTTCCTCCGTTGAGAACGGACCAGAACTTATCGACCCCATTGGGATCGGAAACCCTTGGGCGTCGAAGGAGAGGCCAGAAAAGCTAATATAGGCAGCAGTGGAGGGTTGTGTAGGTTGGTGTTGTGGCTGATAATTTAGGGGTTGGGTGAAGGTAAAGTTGCTATAGGGTGGCGTCTGAATTGGAAGGGTATGTGGCGGCGGTTGGTGGAATGACGGTAGGGTGGTCGGCAGTGTGGTGGTTGGCGGCTGTAGGGTTTTGAGAACCTTCATGATTTCAGCGAATTGTCGATCCGCGTCAACCTTGTTTTTGTCAATCGTTTGTTGCAATAAAACCCTTTGTTCCGCTGCCTCTGAGTGGAGTGCAGCCTGATCGATCTTGTATTGTTCCAGATTCGCCTCCAAATCGGTTATCTTCGTCATTGTGAATCAACAATTCCTCACAGGTGGTTGGATTAGGGCTCTGATGCCAATTTGATAAGGATCAAACTAATAACAATTAATTAAAGATAGATAAATCAAACCTGGCCTTTGAGACCCAGGAATCTCCTATAGTTCAACAACCAAAAGAGCAAAAACCAATTTCTGAATGATCCCCAAAACACAGTAATCGACCCTAATATAGGCAATAAACCAAATTAACATAATTGACTACTAACTATTAAATAATGACGTTCAGCCCCCTCGAGTCTTGCGCTTGTACACATGGCCCCAACGGTTCATATCACAAAACTTGCCATAAATGTGATGTGAGTAAAATGTAGCAAAAGTCTTGTTTATGCAAGTCTTAAAAACTAACAATATGTTTTGCTTAAAACTAAAGTTTACATTTTGTCGTTAACAAAACTTAGCGAAGATCGTAAAATATAAATAACGTTTTTAGGCGATATTTGTATTAACACACTCCTCTACATCCATCTAATTGTAGTAGTGTTGTGAATAGCTAGTTTCATATTGTAGTTGTGTTAGATATTTGTAAAAGTGTTGTGTAAAGTTTTTGATTGTAGAAACTAGGTGTGTTGTAAAGTAGTTTAGTAGTTGTGAATTAGTTGTGCATAGAAGAAGATGTGAAGTAGTGAAGGTGTGAAGAAGGTGTGAAGCCTTGAAGAAGTTGTGAAGGTGTGAAGAAGGTGTGAAGCCTTGAAGAAGTTGTGAGATTGGTTCTAGCTACGATTAGAACTCGACATTTAGCTTAGTGTCGTTAACTCGTGTAAGCCAAGGTGTGTAAGGTTTCTCCACCATAAGGAGTTTGTTGACATAGTGAAGAAAACTCTCGAGTGTGATACTCGGGGAGTGGAGTAGGGCAAGGAAGGTGTCCTTGTAGCCGAACCACTATAAATTCGCGTGTTGTGGTTTGATCTTTCTAACTCTATCTTTTCTTCATTACATTTCAATACTTTCATTATTAGATTAGAATTGCTTATATTGGTTGTCATTTGAATTCACTTGAGATCGAATCGAAAGTTTTTAATAAGCTACAAAATATTTTGGTAATAAATTTAAAAATGACGTAAAACTATTCAACCCCCCTTCTAGTTTTCCACAATTGGTATCAGGAGCCACGTCTAGCAAGATCTTTAAAATATATTGTATTTTAAAACTTGTAACGATCTATGGAATCTGAAAAATATTTAGAAGTGCAATCTATGCAAAGACCACCACTATTTGAAAGTGATTGATTTTTATATTGGAAAAATCGATTCGAAACTTATGTGAAGTCAAAAGATCTAGATCTTTGACATGTTATTACCAATGGTGATTTTTTACCTATTCAAAATAACCCCGAAACAAAGAAAGATGAAATCGTACTTTTTGAAAAACAAAATGATGATTTAAAAAGAAAACTTGCTAAAAATAATGAAGCAAAAATGGTTATTTATAATGCGCTACCACGTAAAGAGTATGAAAGGATCTTTATGTGTGAAACCGCAAAAGAAATTTGGAACTCTTTACTAATAACTCACCAAGGTAATAGTCAAGTCAAAGATAATAAGATAGATCTACTTGTTCAACAATATGAGCAATTCACGATTCCGGAAGAGGAATCAATTGATAATGTTTTTGCTAGATTTAACACTATCATCACATGTTTAAAAGCACTTGATGAGAATTTTTCTAGTAAGAATTTTGTTAGGAAGTTTCTTAGGGCTCTTCATCCAAAATGGCGAGCTAAAGTGACGGCTATTGAAGAATCAAAGAATTTGTCAACATTGCAACTTGATGAATTAATTGGAAATCTAAAAGTTTACGAAGTTATTATTAAGAAGGATTCCGAAATGGTCAAAGAAAAACGAGAGCAAAGCAAGTCAATCGCCTTGAAAGCTAGAAAGGAATCTAGTATCGAAGATAGCTCATCTTCCGAAAGTGATGACGAAGAATACGCCATGGCCGTAAGAGATTTCAAGAAATTCTTCAAAAGGCGAGGAAGATTTCTAAGACAACCGCATGATGAAAAGAAAACATTTCAAAAGAGTAAGGATGGCAAGAACTACAAGATTGAAAGGAAATGTTTCAAGTGTGGTGATCCAAATCACCTCATTGGAAAATGTCCAATGATGACAAGAGATCAAAATCAAAGAGCTTTTGTTGGAGGTGCTTGGAGTGATAGTGATGAAGATGAGAAAGAAACGACAAAAGAAGATAAGTGTCTTATGGCGAATACATCAAATGAGGTACGTTCCGAAACCGAATATTTTAGTGATGAAAGCTTATCATTAGATGAAAAAGATCTAGATAATGAATATAATAGGCTATGCAAATTAGGACAACTAGTAATGGCCAAAAACAAATCACTAAAATACATAAACAATCAATTGGAAAATGAAGTACTAGAACTAAAAATTAAAATACATCAACTCGAAAAAGGTAAAGAAATTTTTGAAGAATGTAAATCATGTCAAGAGCTTAAAGGTGAAAACGAAATACTTAGGGAAGAAATTCGCAAACTTGATAAATTTGAAAATAGTAGTCACTCACTTAGTAAAATAATAAGTATTCAAAGAACATCCGGAGATAAAACCGGCTTAGGATATAATTCAAATGAAGCTTCAACAAGTGAGATTAAAAATGTCAAATTCGAAAATGAACCTAATGAACAAAAACCTCTAAAATCTAATCCTAAGTATATACTTATTAATGATAGAAAAATACCTCTTGCCAACAATGAAGAAGTAAAAGTTTTCTATAAACCGTCTTTAAAAAATGAGGCAGGATCTTCTAAACCTAAGACAAGATCTAAAACACCACCACCTAGAAAACCAAATAATCCTAATCCTAGGTCTAAAACACCTCAACCAAGAAGAAACCAAAATAGGCAAAACTATAATAACAATAGTAATCAAATGTGGAATTACCAACAAAGCTACAATCCTTGGGGTATATTACCACCTTTCATGCATCCTAGTCAAATGTTAAACATGTTTGGACCAAACAACTTTGGACCAAAGAAACAATGGGGATCAAATGGCTAGATGAACATTCCTTGAGGCAATCTTGAAGTTTCTCTCAACATAGACTTTTTCAAAGTCTATATGTCATCTTGATGATTTTGAAGATTTTTTTGAAGACCACCGGGTACGCCATTCTTTCATAACTCATTGTCATGCTTAGATAAATATGCGTTATTTGATTACATTGTTTGCATAGATATAGCTTGCTATTTCTTTCTATTTGTTCGATCATATACTTATATATATATATATATATATATATATATATATATATATATATATATATATATATATATATATATATATACTCTTATACTTAGTATATTAAATATATATATATATATATATGTATATATATATATATATATATATATATATATATATATATATATATATATATATATATATATATATATATATATATACTTGCACATAACCTAGATACGTCATTAGTTGACTCTCTAGAACTCCAGGAAATTGTTCATTATCGAACCCTTTCCTTCCCCCCTCGCGTAATTCTATTAAGTCCTCTTTTAGAAGACTCATGATGATGAAGGGATATGAGTCAAGTGGACTTTTAACATGCAAGAACGCCTTCGCACGTGAACACTATGGATGAAACAAACTCCTCTCTCTGACTATATCCTATCTCCGCTATTATATTTCAAACCTCACCCATCAACCCATCTTTCACTCACATTTATACTTATATACCTATATATATATATATATATATATATATATATATATATATATATATATATATATATATATACACACTTATTCACACATTCCCGAACACACCTCAAACCCCTCATCAACTTAACACTTTGATCATTTTATCCAAAATTGTCAAAGGTACATTTTAATTATCGAAATGGTAATTAAAAATTGTTAAGTATCTTATCATCGTGCCAATAAACGTTTATGTATTTTTGATATATTATAAATCTAATTATATACGTATAAATTTATTTGTTCCAGAAACTAATTCCGTGAAATCTCAAAAATTTCAAAGGCGGCCCCCTTAAAGATTAAGGGGACCGGCTTGTTATCGAGGGCGGTCCCCTTAATGTTTAAGGGGACCGGCCATCTGACACTTCCAAATACGTTTTACACCTTATTTCCATTCCCAAACACTCCATTTGCTCATTCATCCCTTCCCCATTACTGCTGAGTACGAACCAAAACACCCAAAACCATCAAAATCCTCCACCATATCACTAATCCGGGGTTGTTTCGCAAGGGGCAAACGTTAACCAAACATATAACAACATCTTTTGTAAGTTTTTCAACATGCATTTCATCACATTTCATTCGATTTGGTGTCTAATCAATAATTATGCATTTTATTAAAATTTATTTTAATTCGAATTTTAGTGAAATAGAAGCTAGAAATTGAACTACCAAATGCTTCCCATAGGATTAGGATGATGTATTGCAACTCAAATTTAATATAACATATCATTTTGTCAAAATCATTAATCGCCCAAAAACCCTTGTTGAATTTTATTTTTCAAAAGGCACATTGTTGATATAACTCTCAAAACAAACATACTTTTCAATTCGTTATAAAATGGTTCATGAAGACAACATGGGCGTTTGGTTCATGAACAAACTATAACTATATGTAGTTATTTGAAACTTAAAACTAGCTTATATAATTTGTTAATACTACTAGAATCAATAGACGTCATCAAGATATATAATCAATATATATATATTGATGTTTTAGGATGTTTTCATCTAGTTAAGGGAGCGTTTGGTTTATCTCGAAAAAGATATTTTTGAAAACTAAAATTTGCATTTTAAATCCTTTAAACAAGCTTATGTTATGTCAAACTCTTATGAAATGGAAGATATATAATCCAATATATATCTAGCCTTACTTCGAAATGAATTATGATATCATACTCTTTGATATCATATATTCTAAACGAGTTTAAAATCAAAATAAAAGGAACATTATGAAACTACTTCATTGAATATTTTTTTTTGTGTCAAAGTAGAATTTCGTTCCACATATATATATATATATATATATATATATATATATATATATATATATATATAAAACATATGCATGATTGTTGTTTTTATATTAATTCTATTTTTGTTGTTATATTGTTTAGGTGAAAATGCCTAAGACCACGGTTGGTGATGTCTCCAAAACCAAACAATACATTCCAAATGTCTCTTCTACTCCCGGCATCTCTCCTTCAGTTGCATGTTTCTATCGTCCTATTGAAAATAAAAACATTCACGAAGGACGAATTGTCGATCCATCTTTCTATGAAAATGATCAAACCGAACGAATGTTCACCAATATTCGTTTTGAATGTCTTTTCCAAATCAACGAACCAATCATTCCTCGTTTTATCCTAGATTTCTATAGCCAAGTGACGGTGCAAACCGATCCCTATGGTAATATCCTCATTTCCTTCATGATTCAAAATCAATTCATCACTCTTACTCTTGCTCAATTTGGTCAAATTCTTTGAATCCCATACAACGGCCAAGCCGTTTTCTCTAATGAATGGGATCTTTCCTCTCTTGAAAGAAATCGTCCTCAGGATGGCCCCTACTATTCTGAGATCCCTAGTCCTGAAGACATTCGTCGAATGCTTGAACTAGAACGTCGTACGACTAGTCGAGTAATCAAGTCGAAGAATGTCGATATTCATGCCAATCAAATCCTCCTCAAAGAGCTAAGCCAAGATATGAAGAAGTGGGAAGAACTCATTCGAGTGAATGCGTTTGGTGCTGGTGGTCACCGTGATCATGTCACGGCGAGCATTGCCCACATGCTTTATTGTGTAATTGCTGAAGAGCAATACAAATTGGCTTATCTTTTTATTCATCGAATCATGTCCGCCAAAAACACCCCAAATGCCAATCTTCCTTACGGTATGTTTCTCACACGACTTTATCGTTATGTGATGGAACATTACCTACATCTTCAAAGAGACTACTACGGTCATATCCTTCCTACTTTGAACCAACTTACTCGTGTTCATACTCGTCATTCTCGAAGTGACAAAGGAAAATCTCGTGTTCCTTTGTATTCTAGGCCTCGTGGTTCTACATCTTATCGTGATGACGATGATGATGAGGAGGAAAACACCTCACGTGTTAGTACTCCATCCCCCACGACCTTTGTTGAAAATCTTTCCGATATTGATGATACCGAGTATCAAATTCCTCTTCCTCATGAACGTACCAATGAGCTTCTCTTCACTCGTCAAACATCTATCATCAACCGTCAACAACAAATGCATGAAGAACTTCGAGGAGGATTCAAATCCGTTGGGAAGATGTTTAGAAAGATGCTTGGAAAGAAGAAGAAGTAGGAGATATTGATGTATTGCTACTTGTTATTATTTGGTTCTATTAGACATTTGTATGATTTGCTATTTGTCCGATTTATTCGGAAATACTTGTGTTACTTCTTGTTTATCTCTTGAATGATGTTTAGATCTTAACTATTATCATGCTACTATCTTAATGTTATGCTATGCTTCTTTTCAATATGGATTATAATATGTCAATTTGCATGCTAATTTGGTTATATATATATGTTTATATATCATTATTCCTAGAGTATATACTTCTAATAGAGCTTGCTGGAAAAACACACTTGAAAAATCACCAAATTCTGCAAATTTTGGGTTTCTGGTCGTCTGGGAAAACACCAGATGGGCGGCCCCCTTAATTCCCTAGGCGGTCCCCTTAATCATTAAGGGGGCCGGCATACAATTAAGGGGACCGACCATCTGGAACTGGGTTCACTATTTTCTTTTGCATCTTGTGAACCCTTTCTCTAGTATCAGCTACCATTTCCCATTTTAACCCAACTGATTTTAGAATCTCATTAAACCATTTCAAATATATACCTAAAACAACCATTTCCATACTATAAATTCCCTCCATAATCACCATTCTTCATCTCATAATTCATCATCTAAATCATCATGACTCCACCAAGCACCTCACACTCCAAAGCCTCCAAGAAACAAAAGCTTGTGATCATCCCCCCAAAATAACTCTTCATTGACTTAACAAATGAAGAAGACAAAACCCCATCACCTCCACTCAAATGCTCATCCCCAAGTGCACCCAATGCACCATCTAAAACCCCTTCCACTCATGGAACTTCCTCATCCTCCATACCCTCAACCTCATCAATCAATGACTACATCAACTCACACTTGTCACCACAAGTATCATCACCACTTCCTACACAAGAACCTATCTCCACCCATCTTACCATCTCACTTTCACCAATAACACCTCTTGATACTCATCTTTCATCTCCACCTATTACACCACCATTCTTTGCCAATCCCGTGCCTTGGAGGCTACTTGAATCCCATGGGGATACTTGTCTTTGTTGTATCCACAACCGCACCGTCATCTTTGGCCTTAGAGATGAAATTCAATATATGTTTTCATATATTGAACATTTGCTTACCAACCCACCACCACCACCAACTCCACCATCATCTCCAATCATTCCTCCACCACAATTCTCACCCATTCCTCCACCATCACCATCATGCTCTCCAAATTAAGCATTTGATATGCTTAATAAATAAAGCCTCTACCACCCTTTTGCTTGCAAGCTCTATGAAGACAATGTACTCTTCGCATGATGATGTATTCTCCTAGTTGTTTATTTGTGTACTAGATTTTCTACTTGTAATCCTTATTGCTACTTGTATGTTGTGTCTTAACACAACTATTTCTTTTATATGAATGCTTTCTTTAAACCATGTTTTTTTTATCACCTAATATATGTTTGCATGAATATACTTGTGCTTCTAATATTTTTGTGTTGCAAAGCATTCCATAGCTCGTTCTCTTGGTGCCCCCAAACGAGGGGGAGTACACATCAAGGGGGAGATATCTTCCCGTCAAATTTTCACGTTTGAAAATTGTCGGCATAACCTTTTTGATTCTACAAAAAGGGGGAGAAGTAAATATAAACTCACTAAAATACTTGTTTAAAAATTAATTTTTGAGTTAATGAGTTTAAGTTTTGTAATCATCAAAAAGGGGGAGATTGTTGATATAAATAATGTTTAAAAAGGTTATTAATATCTCTCAATAAACCTATGTTTTGATAATCACAAAACTCAAATCAAATTAAGTCAAGATTAAGACGTAAACAAGTATTTGGTAACAAATATTTACCTCTACATCTAATATCACTTAAGGTATGCATAAACTAAGCATCTTATGCATTACATGATCAAAGGAAGTTTTGTCTTAAGACATAACATCTTATAAAATGATATAAACATTTTATATATATTTGTAAATCATTTTTGGTAATGCTATATTAAACTACAAAGATATGATTTCAAATTTCCAACCAAAAAGGGCAAATTTTATCCAGAAAAACTTTTCCAACGTTCAGCAGGGCGGCCCCCTTAATTTTACTAGGCAGCCCCCTTAATCATTAAGGGGACCGCCCCCTAATTAAGGGGACCGACACACTCCAGAACAGTATTTTCTGGCCCTATAAATATTGGATCATTTCACATATTTTTCTCACCTTTTTGCACTATAAACTTTCTGATCCAACCTCCATTTCTAGATCTAAAATCCTTTGATCATATAATTCATAAGTCTTTGTTTCCAAGTGATCCAAAGCTTCATCCATTCAAGTGCAAGAAGAAGAACACTCCTCTACATCCATCTAAATGTAGTAGTGTTGTGAATAGCTAGTTTCATATTGTAGTTGTGTTAGATATTTGTAAAAGTGTTGTGTAAAGTTGTTGATTGTAGAAACTAGGTGTGTTGTAAAGTAGTTTAGTAGTTTTGAATTAGTTGTGCATGGAAGAAGGTGTGAAGTTGTGAAGGTGTGAAGAAGGTGTGAAGCCTTGAAGAAGTTGTGAAGGTGTGAAGCCTTGAAGAAGTTGTGAGATTGGTTCTAGCTACGATTAGAAATCGACATTTAGGTTAGTGTCGTTAACTCGTGTAAGCCAAGGTGTGTAAGGTTTCTCCACCATAAGGAGTTTGTTGACATAGTGAAGAAAACTCTCGAGTGTGATACTCGGGGAGTGGAGTAGGGCAAGGAAGGTGTCCTTGTAGCCGAACCATTATAAATTCGCGTGTTGTGGTTTGATCTTTCTAACTCTATCTTTTCTTCATTACATTTCAATATTTTCATTATTAGATTAGAATTGCTTATATTGGTTGTCATTTGAATTCACTTGAGATCGAATCGAAAGTTTTTAATAAGCTACAAAATATTTTGGTAATAAATTTAAAAAGGACGTAAAACTATTCAACCCCCTTCTAGTTTTCTACACGTTTTAAACAGTTTTTTACGTTTTCGCCAGTTTCTTTACGTTTTCGTCCGTTCTTTTACGTTTTCGACAGTTTTTTTTTTACGCTTTCAACCGTTTTTTACGTTTTCGTCAGTTTCTTTTACGTTTTCAATCGTTTTCTTACGTTTTCGTCCGATTTTTAACATATTTTTCAGTTTTTTTTTACGTTTTCAACTGTTTTATTTATGTTTTCGTCAGTTTCTTTACGTTTTCGTCATTTTTTTTTACGTTTTTGATACTTTTTTTTTACGTTTTCAACCGTTTCTTTACGTTTTTGTCAGTTTTTTTTACGTTTTCGACCATTTTTTACGTTTTCATCTGATTTTTTACATTTTCATCAGTTTTTTTACGTTTTACTTCGATTTATTACTTTTCATCAGTTTTAAAAAACGTATAAAGACTGACAAAAACGTAAAGAATCGGACGAAAACTTAAAAAAACGGTCGAAAACATACAAAAACTGACGAAAATATATAAAAAATGACGAAAACGTAAAAAAACTAACAAAACGTAAAGAAACTGACGAAAATGTATAAAAATCTGACAAAAACGTAAAGAAACTGACGAAAACGTAAAGAAACAGACAAAAACGTAAAAAAAATGGACGAAAACGTAAAAAAATGGACGAAAACGTAAAAAAACTGACGAAAACGTAAAAAAAACTGACAAAAACGTAAAACATCGATCAAAAACGTAAATAAACTGACGAAAACGTAAAGAAACTGATGAAGAAGTAAGGAATCGGTCTAAAATGTAAAAAAAACGGTCGAAAACGTAAAAAAACAGACGAAAACGTAAAGAAACCGATGAAAACGTAAAAAAACAGTTGAAAATGTAAAAAAACTGACGAAAACGTAAAAAAACTGACAAAAACGTAAAAATCAGACGAAAACGTAAAGAAACTGACGAAAAACTAAAAAAACTGACGAAAACATAAAAAAACAGTCGAAAACGTAAAGAAACTGACAAAAACGTAATGAAACTGACAAAAACGTAAAGAATTGGACGAAAATGTAAAAAAACGGACAAAAATATAAAAAAAGGGGACCAAAACGTAAAAAAACTGACGAAAACGTAAAAAAACTGATGAAAACATAAAAAATAGATCAAAAACGTAAAAATACTGACGAAAACATAAAAAACGGTCAAAAACGTAAAGAAATTGACGATAAAGTAAAAAAAAACTGACGAAAACGTAAAAAACGAATGAAAACGTTAAAAAACGGACGAAAACGTAAAAAAGATTCGAAAACGTAAAAAACTGATGAAAACTTAAAAAATGACGAAAACGTAAAAAATAGACGAAAACTAATACTAGTGTTTTTTAGAATTTTAGTAAATACCCAACTTATACCCATGTTGTTGTATTATTTTACCCAACTATACCCATCAATATTTATTAATTAAAATCACCATACACATCTTGACCCATCTAAATTATTTAACAATACCCAACTAAACCCATCCCATTGAAAATATTTACCCAACTTTTACCCATGGGTCATAATTTGCCACCTCTACTATTTTACGATCTAAACTCTAATTTCTTTAAAACAGAAAAGGATGTTCATTAAATAACAACAGGCAAGGAGCTCAAACAAGTATTAAGAATTTTGTTACTTTATGTATTTATTTTTTTGGTGTGGGGGTGTTCAAGTTATTTACTATCAATTTTGGTTTATGTTGAATTAAGTCGGGCTAAATAACAGAAATTGCACCTGCCCCTCTCCTCTCTGGTGAATGTGGTGGCTGCGATTTCTAAACCCTAAAAAAACAATTTCTTCTGCTCGAATCCCTACCCTAAGCTGATTCTAATACAGATTTTGTTCTCGTCTTTGAGTCATAGTTTGTTATTAGGATTACGTCTTTTCATTTTAGGGTTAAAGTTTTAGAATCAATCATCATTAATCGCTGATTTCTTGTGTTATTTGGTGCCGTTGCGTTTGGTTTACCTGTTGTTTACCCCATAAACATTATTGAATTTGTTTCTATATCAGTTCTAATGTTCTAAATTAATTATGATATTGTCACTTATTTGAATTTGACTAAACGCGGGTACTAGTCAACTATGGCATTTTACATGGTGTGATTATGAAGCAAGGTTTTCTGCATTTGGAAGGGTGAGGGGGTGGACTGCGAATGATAAGAATAAGAAGGTTGCATCGAATAATGGTGATTCAACTTTGAAAGATGGTATGAAGAAGAAGGCTACTGTTGATCAATTTCCAAGCTTATCGAATGCATATTGTATTCCAAGTCCTTCTTCTTTAGCTCTTAGTGTAAATAATGAAGACATGAGTGCTTTAGCTACAAAGATTCATGATATTCAACGTCAAATGCTTCAAGGTAAGCTCAAGTTATTGGAATATGATGGGGAACCTTTAAAACAATTGAATGCCGATGATCAAGCTAATACAATGGAATCGATTCCATGCTTGTCTGACACGTTTAGTACCTAGAATACATCCACCAAAGTGGCTACTTCTAGTCCAAACAATGGTTCGAAAGTGACTGGTAACAGGGTTCTTTCATATGCGAATTGTCTTAACGGAGAACCAAATAAGAAAAATGTTAATTTTTGTACCTTAGTAGCCCCGGACAGTAATGGGGCTGATGTTGCTATCTTGAAGTTGATGAACGATATAACAATTCTGTACATGGGTTTTTCTTGGGCCAAAGAGTGGCATATCCGGTTGTTGAAAATTATTTCAAGAATACTTGGAGTAAATATTGTCTTGTTAGAACAATGATGAACTCTAAAGGCTTGTTCTTTTCCAAGTTTAGTTCTAAGGACGGGATGGATGCATTGCTTGAAAATGGTCCATGGTTAATTCGTAATGTGCTATTAATTATGAAAAAAGTGGTCTCCGAATGCGAAGTTATTAAAGGTGGACTTGTCTAACATTCCCGTTCTGGTTATATTCCATGATGTTCCTCTTATTGTGTTTACAAAAAATAGGTTGAGTGCTATTGCAACAAAACTTAGTACACTATTGATGTTAGACGCTTATACTACAACTATGTGTACATAGTCATTAGGTAGGTGTTGTTATGCGAATGCTATGATTGATCACTTATGGGATAATATGGAGTTGAAAGATACTCTTGTGGTGGCAATCCCAAAAATTGACGGTGATGGGTATATTTTGAACACTATTCGAATTGAGTACGAGTGGAAACCATAAGATGTTCAAATTACAAGGTTTTTGGCCATGTCTTGAGCCAATTCCCAAAGAAAATTGACTCAGATGTTTTGAAGAATACAAAGTCACATAGGCAAGCAGTTCTTGGTGTTCATATTGGTTCAAAATCGCATCTTGTTTACAAACCGATTAAACTAATGAATGACAAGAAGACGAATTCTAGACTGCCAAAGCCGAAGGTTCCGTGTGCTACACATGTTGTTAACACTACTACTACATCGAGTTCTTTTGATGCTCTAGGCAGTATGGGTGACATAGACGATGCTAGGGGTGTGGGCCATTTCAGTACCATTAATGAAAAGGAGGTGAATAATTTGGAAGAACATGGGCCAAAGCCTAATCGTGTAGAGGATGTTAACAAGGATAAATAAGTGACTGTGGAATCAGGTGCTATGCCTAGCACTTCAATGGATTTGCAAGATGATAATTCGGAAAGTGGGGTTTAAGAGTATGATAATGAGATTGCTCAGTTTATGGCGTCTTCATATAAGCAACACAGTGGCAAAACTAATGACCTTAGTCTACGTGAACTTGATGAGTATGATGTGTATGAACGATATGATGTTGTGGTATCAGACTTAACGGAAGAACAACTTGTATTTTGTAATGCATTCGATATCACTCTTCGATGGCAGATTAGATGTTAGGTTATATTTGGTATCACTGTGAGTCAAATGTAATCTACTTAGTGGTTGTTTTCCTTAGAGTAAATCGCACTTAAAGTCAATTTGAATTTTAGGTACTCAACTTTTCTGGTCTCAATTTAAAGTATTGAAGTTATTTTTTTTGTTCAATGTAAAGTTTTTTCAAATTTTCGAAAGCGATTACCGAGCATAGTTTTAGCCGAAATGATTTTTAAATGCTCAACTAATCCATACATATTATTTATTTATTTATTTATTTATTATTTTTATTTTTTTTTATATATTTTTATAATAGTAGACAATTAGTCCACTGTATTGAACTGGTCAAATCAATACAATCTATGAATAAGACATTTATGGACTAATTCATGCAAACCACATATGATTTCATAATTTATCTCAATCTGATTTATTAATAGTTACCAGATTTTTTGAGGCGTTTTGAGTGATCATGAAAGCTAAACGCCTCATGAGTAAAAAAATAGGAACAACAATCCAAGCTTCGTATTTCAACAGTATAATTACAATTATAAATGGCAGCAATAAAAAATGAATGTAAATTATACAAAATAATAACCTATCGAGCCCTCATTTCTGTAATGGTTATCTGGTTTACAGAGTAGTTCTCTGAGTTCACTTCAACTGAAGTAGACTTGGATGGAGTAGTTCCAAAAAAGAATGCTGGACGTTTTGGGGCAGGCAACAACATAGTATCATTAATAAGCATAGAGATCACATCCGACATTAATGGTCTATCCAATGCATTTTCTTGTACACAAAGAAGTGCGACATGAATAGTCCTCAACAATTGTTGTATGACACAAGTATCGCCTAGTGTTGGATCCTCCAATTTCAGTGCATCTCCTTGTTGCCAAAGCTCCCACACCTAAAACAGTTCACATGGTTCACTTTTTACAATATTGTGTACATAAATAAAAAATATTTTTTTATACTTACATGTCCAATTAGATTCAGTGTCTGGTCGAGATGAGTGAAGCTAGTATTTCTTCTTCCACTCACTATTTCTAGAACTAGAACTCCAAAGCTAAAGACATCAGACTTCTCCGAAAAAGTCCCTTCCATTGCATACTCAGGAGACATGTAACCGCTGCATAACGTACTCGTTTTAAAAAACAATCAAACAAATGTGTGCTAAATGGTAACGTTACGAAGAGAAAGTGTTCTTACTATGTTCCAACCACCCTGTTGGTCATTGCTTCAGTTTCATTTTCTTTAAAAATCCTGGCCATACCGAAATCAGAGATCTTTGGATTCATATTCATGTCTAGCAAAACATTGCTAGCCTTAAGATCTCTATGTATAACACGCATTCTCGAGTATTTATGCAGGTAAAGCAAACCCTGAGCAATTCCTTCAATGATTTTCCATCGTTTTGGCCAGTCTAGCAGCGCCTTTCGGGTTTCATCTATTTAATCATTTTATCAAATGCAAGTTAGATAAGACAGACATGTAACACTATTCAGTCATAAATTTTAGATCAGTTTGACTATAAATTTTACCAAACAGAAAGAAATCCAAACTCTTGTTAGGCATGTACTCGTAAATCAACATTTTTTCTTCTCCACGAATACAACAACCTAGAACCCGAACAAGATTTGTATGTTGAAGTTTGGCAATAAGTATAAGTTCGTTCTTGAATTCCACCAGCCCTTGTCCTGATGTTCTTGAAAGCCTTTTAATAGCAATTTCTCGTTCATCACTAAGTTTCCCCTGTTCTCAAAATTTAAATTGTATCACACTGAAGGAAAACTAGTAGCAGTTTAAATACACGTACCACTTGTATCAAGATAACAAGTACCTTATAAACAGGCCCGAAACCACCTTCTCCAAGCTTATTCTCACTTGCAAAGTTATTTGTGGCAGCTACTATAGTAGCAAAACTAAACACCATTAAGTCACTTCCTTTTCTGCCATTTCTTTCAATATTACTTGCACCCTTGAAGCTTTCGGAAGCCATTAGCTCAAGGAAATACCTGTTTTGCGCCTCCTCTACAATAAAAAGAAACATAGATTAGAAACTGAAATACTTATAAACATCACAAATTTTACCATATTAGCATGAATATCAATTGACATACCTTCTTGTCTAAGCTTTCTCTTTTTAAGATACCACAATAGACCGGGACAAAAGATAACTAGAAAGATCCCAATAACAATGGGAGCCCAAATCCAGTTCCTAGCCTTTCCTGTGTATAATGTCGATCTCGTGTTAGATCTTGAGGCCATATACTGTCTCAAATTTTATAAGCAACATTATCAAACTCATAATACTTCAGCATTTATACGATCTAAAGTGAATGTGAGGTCCATCAATAATTATCAAAAGTAGAGGTGTAATAATCAACGGGTAGGCAACGGGTCAAAATAGGTATTATCAATGTGGGTTGGGTCGACACGAATTGAAACATTTACTACCAAACAAACATATACTCGTAAATGATTAGTATGTCAAGTATGATATGAAGATTTCAATAAGAATCTATATTTCAGATAAAATGATTTAAGACACTTTTATCATTTGTGCATTTAAAATACACTTTGGTCTACTTTTGACCGTACTCGATCAGTAGATTACAATTTACAAATATTACCTGTTTGATCCGTTAGAGATTAAAATGACACGAATTAACCCAATCTAAGTAAATGGGTCGATATTGCTACCTCCATATCAAAGCAGAAAATAGAAATATAGTTTACCAACATATCTCATTCTAACAATAACGGTTATTTACCTTTACTCGTAGTTGGAGAAATAAGCACATACTTTGATGCCGATGTCCCTTGAACATTGATGGTAAAGTTATCGACAGATTTGTTTCCGGTCCATATTACACAGCCAGTTCCGTTACTACTACTCGTATACCCCAAACAACCACAATCATTCCAACATCTCACCCTACAATCACTAAGGATTAGGCTTGCATTACTATCATCAGAAACGCTAGTCATAGCCGTAGAAAAATACCCATTCAATAGACGAAACATATCATCATCACTCCTACACCGAGGCAAGTTAGAACTTGCAACACACCCCCTATCTGACTCATACCCGTAACAAAATTCAGGACTCCATAAAAAAGAGCTATCACCATCTTGAATCATCCCATCTGGTCTTAAAGTCCACATGGGCATGACACCATTAAAGCCACGATAACTAAAATATCTTTCGTCGTTATTGTACACATAACTGAGATTGTACCAATATTGACTAAACGGGTAGTTCAAAATCATGTACTCAAATGTTTGATTATTCAGATAATCCCCACTAGTCCAATATGGATTCCCACGTTGTCGAATCATTAATCTTTGAGAACTTTCCCCATTAGGCTCCCAACTCAACGTAAAAGCACCTGAATCAGGGCTGTCATCGGTGAACCAAGATGTTAAGTTCCAAGTCTGACCTGTTCTAAGGTCAGCCCCAAGTTTCATACCTGGTAAAAGTACATTGGTAGGATGATCAAAACTCTGCCAGATAATACTATTATCTGTTTCATTCCTCAACTGAAAGTTACCAGTGTCTTCAAGAGACGCAATCAAGTTAGAATCAGAACCAGATTGATTATCAGATATATTTACTAGAGTTGCTCCTCCAGAAGATATGATCAGTTTGCTAGTATTGGGATTGATCATAAGGACGCTAGAATTTGATATGATCGGTATGGATGGGTTGGCAACCCATACTCTCCTATGCTGATCATCGTTAGTATACCAAATTCCCAAATAAATAAAATTTGTCGTTGTGAAGAAGCCTAGCGTGAAGTTGTTACCTGGCGAAACGAGCTCAGATGAGATGTTGAATTGGTCGCCAACTGTGATCGTTGAAACACCCTTAGCAGGATTGGTGAATAAGTTGGTACACAGGATTGTTAAGATTATGAGAGTAATCATTTTTGTTAACACTTGTGCAATGTGTTATTTTTTATGTGGTTATGTTTGAATATTGGACTTTAATACATATGGATGCTAAATTGCTAATGATATTTTGTCATCAACTGTCAACATGGACTATTTCTCTTCAGTTAACAAAGTTTGAATATTTCAATGGTTGGATATGAGTTTGACATTTTACAATAGTCTAAAAATATATACGGGAATTTAGACTTTTTGTTCAAGTTTTTCGATATATTTAAGTCCTTTAAGATTGTTATCATTTTTTTTAAAGCAGAAAAAGGATATTCATCAAATAACGATAAGGCAAGGAGCTAGAAAACTACTAAGATTTTTATTTATTTATTTATTTATTTCATTTTTTTTGGGAGTTCAAGTTATTTACTACTATCAATTTTCCTTTGTGTTGAATTAAGTTGGGCAATCTAAACTATGTGTATACATTTAAGAGGAAATTTTTAAAAATTTGATAAAATATTTAGACTAATTCAATAAAATTATTATTTTTAAATGCTTTAAAGTGAATTTAATATATTGTCATGTAGATGTTCTTATGTTGTCATTCTTTTATACAAACAAGTTGTGAGCGCCCGCCGTGTTGCGGCCGATTTTTTTTTTGCCAATTCTGATTCAGCTCGTATGTGGTTCGAATATTTTGTCGATTAAATAGGGGTATACTCATTGTGATATATAAAGTTTGTTATATAAAAAGTGTAAATAAAAAAAAAAAAAAAAAGTTTAGGGTAGTTTCCGCAATTTGTTAATGTATATCAAACAACATTTATTTATATATATCAAATTTCACATTTTTTTTATATAATCGTGCGTACATCAAAAGTATATCAATATTGAGCTTGTTTTATTCGTCATCAAATGATCTTTCCTGCGGATTTTTTTTTATTCATGAAATAGCGAGATATCTATTAGATATTTGATAATAAATTTTGTTAGGAATATGAAAAAGTTGTAAATAGTTCAAAGTTTAGGGTAATTTTTGCAAGTTGCTGCATAGTTCATGATGAATTTTGTATTTTCTTTCTTTTTTTAATTCTTCATAAAAAGTTAGCTCCGCTGAGAAAGTAATTGTTAATTCTCTTCGCCCAATATCTGTATCTTCGCCGGATTATGATGCTCTATAATGTATCTACTATCTTAATAAAACAGGGTTTTGAAAATTTGATCTCTCCCTAAAATTCTTTAAAACTTGCCACGTGGAAAATAAACCAGATCTAATGGCCCTTATTCATTTCAACCTTTAAACAATTTTGGCCGGAATTCCTTTGGCAGATCTCATTTGGTGTATCCCAACATAAAAAAACACACACACACGACATCCCCTTCTCAAAACCCTGTCAAACCCCCCAAATTAATTCACTTTTCATGAAGCAATAAAAATTAACCGAATCCCTCAAAAAAATAACCCCTAAATTCAACATCAATCCTTAACACTGAAACCCCCCAAATTATTCGTAGTTTTAAGATTCAATATACGAACTATGATTCATAATATTTGAGTGAAAAAAACGAGCTCAAAATCATTCATTATTTACATATGTGTTCATCCATCTAAACCTCTAAATCCATGGCTTATGAAGTTAAAGCTACAAATGTTTTATGAAATTGGATACTTGATTTTGGTAAGATTTATCTTTTGATTTATCTTTGTTTTTTGTGGGTTTTAATTTCATTAATTTTGGGGGTTTTAATTAACTCTAATGCTTTTTTTGAAATTAGGACTAAATTCGTGTATCAAGGAATTTCTTCATCTAATGGAGGTAATTTCTCAATTTAGGGTTTAACTGAATTTAAATTAAGAAGTTATTTGTTAAATTGATTAAAGCTGAGATATAGGTGAAGTGAATTGTTACTCCTATGGATAAATTTTGGCTTTAGGTGATTGTAGATAGGGCTTGGATAAAGTTTGTGTATCAAGTTTAAAAACATTGTTTCATTGAATTTCAGTTGTTTGAATAAAGGAAATAAAGTTACGAAGTATCTCTTTGTGACTGAAAGTATTTGTAGATTCTTTAATAACGTGATGAATTTAATATATGAGTAAAATTCTAAGCGTATAATTTCAATAAATTGCTATTTTGTCATAGTGAAGTTACAGTTTTTTAATGGATTTCCCGATCTTTTTGTTCTGTGGATATCAATTTTTTCATTGTTCTTCTCGCATCTACTCTATGTAGATTCAGATAGTGATAGTTTTGTCCAAAGATAGTATAGATTATAGGGTATTATGAGGGGAAGCTAATTAAAGTAACTAACTCATGTTTGCTAATTGTGTATTGGCAAGTATGTCGATAATTCATGGCCCATATGTGTATTTGCTTGCTTTGATATTAATGATGAATACATCTACAACTAATTAAATCTCATTGAGCTCACATGCTCAATGTATTGGTCATTTGGTCCCACAATATTTGGATACATCTACAACTAATTAAATCTTTGTGTCGTTGCCTCAAAAGTATTCTCTTATAAAATTTTATATTGATATATGCTTTAATTGTTCCAGTGAAGTTTTTAAAAGGCCTAATCTTTTCAAAGGATGCAGCTCACAAGCACATGCCCACAAAGTGCAAAAAGACCCAAGTTGCTGCCGATTAAGGGTGCCATCAGCGTTTCTTATGATTGATTGTCATTGTTTAAGTCAATGAAAAAGGTAAACCTTAAGAAACTATCTAGTAGAAAGATGGGTGGGTTGAGTAAAATGTCAAAAACAGGTTCGGATGAAGAGGGTTATTTATCTGTTATGGGTCTTCGAATGGGGCTGGGTTGTGTTCATTCCAAACCAATTTTTGTCATATAAGACTAACGTGTTACTTGTGATTACAAAGACAGTAGTAGTTCAATAATAATCTCAATCATTAGTTAAAATATTACTTAGAAAAGTGGAGGTCAAGAAAGGAAAGGGAAAAACATACGTTCCGTTCCATTTTACCAATAGGAAACAGTTGCTACTAATTTGAATGAGTTTCACTACGTTTTTGTATGTGCTATTAATCAATCTGTTACACATGAAATAACTACAATAAAAAAAATGCTTAAACAAAAACTTGAGAAGCTATTTAGTTTTATTTTTACTATTGTCATGTTTTTGTGTGATCTCCATGAAAAGATATTTTCGGGCATAAACAACACAGAAAGTTCACTCTTAAAGAAACTAGAAAATGACATGCTTCCGGAGGTTGAGAAAATTCAAAAGGTAATCAACTTGCATACTTGCTAATAATCTTAACATTTACACTCATTATCTTAGTGGTGTTTGGTTGTGTGTCCTCAAAGTGAATATGTGGATTCAAATAAAACTCATTTGCGTACAATAACAATGCGGCTTTTTGTTTGTGCACATTTAATCATACTATTTCTGTATATGTGAGTGAGCGAGTAATTAGAAGATTGTCTGTGCTCAACTGGGTCGTTTTGTAGCCAATAATCATAACATTTATATATAAATTTTAGCAATAATTATAAATCTATCATTTTTGACATAAACTTGTCATTTTATGTAAAATATATTATTCAAAGCCCGTTTAATTGTTTTTGGTTATATATGACCCAAAACTCATGTAAAAAAAGTTTTAATTATAAGCTTTTCTTATGAAGTGAAGAAGATCATAAGTAGACTGACACTAATTGCATTAAAGTCAATAGTAAAGTTTACTTGGGGTGTTTGGAATTGCTTATTTTATCTTGTGTGTATGGCTTATTATTGAAGTTACGTACTGTATTAGTTATAAAGTTGTTTAATATGCGTCTGACTATTAATGTTGTAGTATATGATTCCTATGAAAAAAAGTGCATTCCTGCATTGTGTGATCGAGTCTTATATCATGATAATCATTTTGGATATGCATGGACGCCAGTTATATGATAAAAGTTCTTGAAATTCTACTTCGTTGGGTACAAGGGACAACATAGAAATTAAATAATCTGAAAGGAGAGATCATTCGCCAGCCGAGGTTCTAAAAAACGCTTTTGATGAACACAGTTTAGAAGTGAGGATAAACGCTGCTAACAAGGCTGGCAGACGCTGAAGCTGAAATTGCTGATTTGAGGGCAAAATTTAACGAGCCAGACATGCTTGACTCTTATATTGTCTATATTGCACATATGCTTGAAACTGTATCAATACACTATGTAGTTTATGAGTTTATCGGATGATCAGTTATTTATAATCAATGTCGCTTTATGAAACTTCTGTATGTAGTTATGAAAACATTTTTGGCCATGTTCAGGGTTGTTTTGGAACTCTCAGAGGCCATAAAAATTAAAGATGGAGAGGCAAAGTCTTATATTTGTAAAATTGAGGTATTTTGCTTGTGCTATGTCCTCCATTTTTATTGTTATGCTTTTTTTGTTGTTGTGCCAATATAATCTTATCTCTGTGTTAATCTTTACACATGCAGCAATATACATCCTCCACCTTTGGACCGAAGACTGCCATACTTGCATAACAGTTATTAGTGGATGGTATATGGTATGTAATTATGTACAACATGCTTGAAACTCCTTGCATCTTTTTATTAATTGCCACATTTGATAGTCATATGTAGTAAAAATGTTTGATAAAATTGTACATGTAATGGTTGAATGGCAAATAAAGAATATGTTATGAAAAGTTTATTATATAAATGGATATTGATATCAATATTGATTCGCAGGTGTATAAAAAGGCTCTATATGTCGACTTCTTCAGCTTTTTAGCTATGTTCCTTGTGAGCAACTAACAATCCCCGACTTCGTAATTCCAGTTGAGCCTTCTTGATCTTTCTCTCCCAAACGTATGTTTTGATTTCTCTAACCAATATAATGTTTTTTTTTTTTTTTTTTTTTTTTTTTTTTTTTTCCTTTTTAGCCTATTAGCTTATTTTTAAAAAATATGCTCATTGTAGTGTTTGGATAACCTTATGAGGTTATTTAGGAATGTCCTTTTTGGTTTTATTAGCAATATAAGCTAATTTGAACGCCTTAAACGTAGTAAGTATGCTTAAGCTAAAACAACCATCTCCTTAAAAATTCTAGAATTTAGACAAACATACACGTGCCAATTAGGTATTAACTAATGTAGGACTTAAGGGTTGTTTGGTTAAGCTTATTTTAGGTGCTTATGGGCTTATTGCATTATGGTAAAATTTTATATAAACTTATCCAAACACATATAAACCGAGATGAGATGATGGGATATAATCGTATGCACTACATTGTGACAAGCGAGTGAAAGAATTTCAGTCTTATGTATGATATAATTAAGTTAAGATTTTTGGAAAGGTAACATGTGTTAAGGTTTGTTTTTTGAGATAGAGAAGACATCATATGCGTGCAGAGTGAAAGAACTTATTGTTTGACAAATGCCAAGGGTTTAGGATCATGTTACATTATCTTGGTTGCAGTCTCTATAAACTCATACCGAAAGATTTATATGTGTATGTTTTCATTGTGTCCATAATTTTGCCATGTTATATTCAGCTTTACGTATTGGAGTAACAAGTAAGATGTAAGACACATGGTTGGGTAAACTGTCAAACTGGGTAGGTAGAAACTCAATCTTTATGCATATTAGTTTCGGGTTTCAATAGTGTATTAATTGCATGAAGATGTCAAGCAAAAATTGAGTAAAATTGTTACTTAATTCATGTGACCTGTCCTTGACTAAGTAGAATTTAAGAGCAAATCATAAAGCTTATGTTTACGAGACTAACAAAAACTGTTACTATATTGATATCTTACTTTTTTCAGGTACATTGTCCGTTGTACAACAGTGTTCGGATTTAGTAATGCAAAGTGGTGACGACGATGCTACTTGAATCAAGAGAGCCATTTCGATTTAGTATTTTCCAAGGAGTCCTTTATCTTTAAGGTAGGATAACTAGCGGATTGTGTTGCTGTATATCTTAGATGATCATGGCAATGTCTTTATGGATTTATGCCAGTTTCGGAAATCTAAGGCTCAAATGTATACTTACATAGTTAAATTCATAGTATTCTTTTTTTGGATGTGGAAGTATTAAGGTTATTTTCAACATTATATTTGTTTAACATTATTGTATCATGCATTGTACGATTTCTTTTATCTTTATAAACAAATTCTTAAAGCTAGCCGCCCATCGGACGGGCCTTGAAGCTAGTATAGAATACTTTACTCATTTTCTTAACAAATTGCCTGTGGTTAGAGGTGCAAAAAAATCGGTTTTTTTCGGTTTTCGGTTTTTTAATAACCAGTTATAAAAAAACCAGTTTTTCGAATAACCAGTTTCGGTTCGGTTTCGGTTTTTCGGAATCGGTTTTCTTCGGTTATAAATGTTCGGAATCAGTTTTTTTCGGTTATAAATTTTCGGAATCGGTTTTTTTCGGTTTTTTACCGGTTCGCTTTTTTCGGTTAAAAATGTTCGGATTCGGATTTTTTATCGGTTGTTTACCGGTTCGTTTTTTTCGGTTCATTTTTTTCCGGAATTTTACTAAAAGCTTCGAACATTTATTTAATAAAATTGTTAATTATCAAACATATAATTAAACAATATTCTCATAACTTTTATTTAAACAATACAATTATACAATCATAACTTTTATTTAAACAATACAATTATACAACAAAAAAATACAATCATAACTTTTATTTATACAATACAATCATAACTTTTATTTAAACAATACAATCATAAAAACATATAAATACTAATACATTTTGCGAGCTTCGGCATGGCCATCACCCGAAACATATTAGTGTAATCAAGTATATCGAGCTTCGGCATTGCCATCACCCGTTATACTCAACTAGTCACTCAAGTCGTCATCAAGATCATTTTCTTCCAAAAAATCTTGTACATCTAAATCTTCAACTTCAAATTCTTCAAACTCACCTTCATCTAATTCGCCTTCGGTATTCGTAGTCGAAGACGAAGGTGATATCCCCGTTTCTTCTTCTTCTCTTATTATACCTTCTTCAACATCTTCATCTATTATTGGATCATCCAACGACGATTCATGTTGTATCCTATCTACTCCGTCCAAATAATCTTTCAAACATACACATACTTCCACGGATTCGCATGTTAGTCTTGTCCTTCTATCCGATATAATTCGACCACTAACCGAAAAGGCCGATTCGGAAGCTACCGTCGAAGCTTGGACCGCTAATAAGTCACGAGCCATAGCGGATAAAACCGGATATTGGATTTCCCTTTCTTTCCACCAAGCCAAAATGTCAAAGTTTGCAAACTCATTGGGACTTAAAGTTCTTAAAAAGTTTGTAGCCATATATTGTCCCAATTCGCTTGTTGGGGCAGATGATCGTTGACGCCTTGTAGCGTCTTCAAATAAAGAATTATAAAGGTTTATATTAATGTCTCTTGTTATTTGGGACGATCCGGCCCGCATTTGGTCAACAATTGGGTTTTGTTGGTGACCATATTTTGTTGCATAAATGCCAAACAATTTTTGAAAATGATCGTTAAATCTAAAAATTTGAGATTCTATATAGCCCACGTCATCACCGTCTAACCCAAAAGATAAGTCTAAATTTTCCATTATTTTTTTTATTAAAAGTTCTACACCTCCAACATTTAAACATGGATTAAGTGCGGCGGAACAAGTAAAAACTAAAGGTAAACTAGCAAAATATTTTATAAATTTCTTTTTTATAATTTTAACCATTTTTCTAAACATTCGTGAAGGTGAGTTTTTTAAATCATATAATTTTTCCGTCATAGCATAAACTTGTTTTAAAACTAATGGGCTAGTTGGGTAATAAACACCCGATAATATAGTTGTTGCCTCTTTAAAAACTTGTAAAAACATAGTTAATTCATTTAGTCGATCCCAATCTTGGTCGTTTAGTATTATGTTGGACAAATTTTTATTAATAAGTTTTTGATTATAAGCATGTAAAGTCGCACGTTGTCGTAATATATTTTCAAACATCATGCAAGTAGAATTCCATCTAGTATTAATATCAAGGCAAGGTCCTAGGGGTTGTTCATTACATTGTCTACGAAAACGTTTATAGTTTATTTGTCGTTCGTTGCTCGATTTATATATCAATACTAATAAACCCCTAAATTTCGTATATAAACTATCACATATTTTTAATGCCGCTTGTACGGATAAATTTATAACATGAGCAACACAACGGGAATGAAAAAAAGCACCATCTAAAATAGGTTTTACACGTAATTTTAACAAGTCCATAGCTCTAGTATTATTTGATGCATTATCTAGTGAAATCGTAAAAACTTTATCATCTAAATTATATTCAATTAAAGTGTCATGCAAAATTTTTCTTAAATTACATCCCGTATGAGGATAACCAAATATTTTAAAAGCGATTGTCCGTTTCATTAATAACCAAGATTCGGGATTAAACCAATGAGCCGTTACGGCGAGATAAGAATTTGCCGTACCATGTGGTGCGGTCCAAGTATCCGTAGTTATAGAAACACCATATTTATAATTACGAAAACCTTCAATTATTTCTTTTTTAGCCGTTTTCCATAATTTAAAAGCATCACTTCTAAGAGTAGTACGACTTACATGTTGATACCGCGGTTGTAGCCTCCTTTTGATGATCTCCGTAAGCTTGACGTTGTCGAAGTGGTTGAATGGAAGCCCTTGTTGAATGACAAACTTCGTAAAATCAAGTCGAACCGCATCCGCATCATATATAAAAACTTGACCATCCGAACCAATAGTAGCTTGCGAACTAGTATTTTGACCCGCCTTACAACTACCAATATGATTCCTAAGTGTAGAGTTAGACCCGGTGCCATAAAAATGCCCACATTTCCGGCAACGCGCTTTTACGTTACCATCTTTCATAACACACATATCGAAATTAGTCCACACATCACCTTTTCGGGTGGTTGGTCTAACCTTTTCAACATCATCGTTTGTGTAATGTTTTCGGACATTGCTAGTAGCAACGGAGGGAGTAGTGGAAGCTTGTTGTGATTGTGAGTTTTCCATTATAGCGAAAATACGAAATAGCGATTTTTGAGCGTTTTTGAGAGATTAGAGAAAGAAATGAGATTGTTTTTGATGTGTTTTCAACCCCAACACATTACCTCTATTTATAGTGCCTTAAAACTCCCCAAAACCCTCAAAAAATTCAAAAAAAACGGTCATATGGCTACTAGCCGTTTGGCCTCGGTATTTAAAAAAAAAACCGGAAAAAACCGGTTAAAACCGGTTAAAACCGGTTAAATCCGGTTAAATCCGGTTTTTTTTCAAACGGTAACTTTTTTTTTTTTTTTTTTTTTTTAAAAAAACGGTTATATTTTTTGAAAAAAATCGGTTAAAACCGGTTAAATCCGGTTTTTTTCAAACGGCTACTTTTTTTTTTTTTTTTTTTTTAAACGGTTATATTTTTTTGAAAAAATCCGGTTAAAACCGGTTAAATCCGGTTTTTTTTTCAAACGGTAACATTTTTTACTTTTTTTTTTTTTTTTTTTTTTAAAAAATCAAATAAAACCGGTTAAAACCGGTTTTATTTTAAAACCGGATAAAACCGGATATAAAACCGGAAAAAACCGGTATATTTTGAAAACTCATAACCGGTCTAACCGGTTCGATTTTAGAAAACCGGACCGGTTTTTTATAAAACCGGTTTTGTGAAAACCGGTCACCGGTTTTACTACCGGTTAAAAAAAAAACCGGTCACCGGTTTGCACCTCTACCTGTGGTAATTGCATTTATGGGCCATTGAATGACATGACTAATGACTTCACTACATATAGCCCATTCGAGCATAATGATGGCCCAATAACATCAGGAAAGAGTAACCCATGTGAAATTTCCTCATAATTGACCCGTTCTAATAATGGTATTATGTGGGTTTTGCGGGTTTTAACCGCACCGCACCATCACTTATGACTTATATAATTAATGTGGGTTTTTGCGGTTTTTAGTTCACAATGTTGGTCTTTTTTGTTATAAAAATGCAAATATTTAATTTAAACACACACACATCACTTATTACTCACAAGAATGTTAAACATAATATGCACTAGAAGCCTTATAACACACATTAAATAATTAATGTGCCCTTTTTCGGTTTTAAAAATCATGTGCGGTGCGGTGCGGGTTTTGTGGTTCGGTTTTACGGGTAAAACCGCAACCGCACCGCATTTTGCGGTTTTTATTTTTTCTTAAAACCGATCCACCGGTTTTTGCCGTGGTGCAGTTTTTGTGGTTCGGTTTTTTGCGGGTTTTGCGGTTTTGCGGTTTGTGGTGCGGTTTCTGCTCACCCCTAGTATTATGTTCATGTCTTTGGTGTTTGTAACTTTCTTTTTGGAAAAAAGTTTGGAGTCTAACTTCTATTTTAATCCTTATTGCACTTTTTTGATTTAGTAAGTATGTGTTTTTTGGTGTTTGTTAGTTTAACATCATGCTAGTTTATCTTTGAAAACACTGTGTGCAAATTAAAAATCAACTTGTGCAAATTAAAAGGGTTACATCTTCATGAGTTATAATAAGTCATAATAAGTCATAAAAAAATCATATCATCAAGAAGTTCAGATATAAGCAATTAAACATTGCATATAAAGTATGGAAAATGATAACGAGACCTAATTCATAAGACTAATATTGTGCTTAAGCAATTCAATGTTTGACAAGAGGATTACACTATTTCTCACTCATAACATTTATATTTGATTTTGCGACATGTCATCATCTCTTTTTTAAGCACAAGTTTAGGCATAAAGTATAAACCACTCCCAAAATGAAATTTTTATGTTTGTATGTAAAATTGGTTATCATAAAAAGACCTGCTTCAAAGCATTTGTAGTTTATAGAGAAATTTGATAATATCGTAGTTGGCCATGGCACATCGATAAGCTACCGAACCTCCATTTCTGTAATGGTAACCCCATTTATAGAGTAGTCCTTTGAATTTCTTTCGACTGATGTTGAAGTTGATACACTTCCACCAAAGAAGAACGCTGACCGTTTTGGGGATGGTAAGGACACATGGTCATTGTTAAGCATAGAAACCACACCAGGCATCACTGGTCTGTCAACTGCATGATCTTGTACACATAGAAGTGCCACATGTATAGTTCTCAAATATTGGTCAATGACACAGGAGTCAGCTAGTGTTGGATCCATTAACTCCAATGCATTCCCTTGCTTCCATAGCTCCCACGCCTAAAACCATTTGTAAATCTTTAAGCATTTATTCCATATGTATAACTATGGATGTTGATGAAGTAGATATCAAATGGACTTACATATGAGACAAGATTGAGTGCCTTGTCAACAAGAGAGAAGCTACTATTTTTTCTTCCGCTCACGATTTCTAAGATCAAGACTCCAAAGCTAAAGACATCAGATTTTTCCGAGAAATTCCCTTCCATTGCGTACTCGGGAGACATGTAACCACTAAATAACATATTTAAGTTACAGCATTTAGTATAGAAGCGTCAATCAACGTTACAATCGTTATTATAAAAAGAAGAGTGTTCTTACTATGTTCCAACCACCCTTCTGGTTATTCCTTCGGTCTCATTTTCTTTGAAAATTCTCGCCATACCAAAATCAGAAATTTTTGGGTTCATACTTTCATCTAACAAAATATTACTAGCTTTAAGATCTCTATGTATAACTCGCATTCTCGAGTATTTATGTAGGTATAGCAAGCCCTGAGCAATTCCTTCTATGATGTTCCATCTTGTTGGCCAGTCTAGTAACGCCTTTCTGCTGTCATCTTTACACATTTGTTTTAGCAACACTCGTAAAGCACATATTTATGATTTTTTTTTTTTTTTTCATTTTATTTAAATAGAGGAATCTAGTTAGATAATTCGACTTACCAAAAAGAAAGAAATCCAGACTCTTGTTAGGCATGTACTCATAAATTAACATCTTTTCTTCTTCATGAATGCAACAACCTAGAACCAGAACAAGATTCTTATGTTGAAGTTTGGCAATAAGTATAAGTTCATTCTTGAATTCCTCAAGTCCTTGCCCAGATGTTCTTGACAGTCTCTTAATTGCAATTTCTCTTTCATCGCTAAGTTTCCCCTTTTCTCACAAGCATGTATTAGGTCATTTTATCAGATTATGAGACAAAGAGATGGTTATATTTCAACATGTTAACTTATATACGAGTCGAAAAGTGTTTCAAGTCAAACTAACCTAGTGAGACCACTTACCAATCCTGCCCAACCCATACATGCAGCCACTTCTAAAAAATCTACTAGTATAAACACACGAGTTGTATCAGAATTAAAAGTACCTTATAAACAGGTCCGAAACCCCCTTGCCCGAGCTTATTCTCAATTGAAAACTCATTTGTGGCTGCTACTAAAGAAGTAAAGCTGAACACCATCATATCATGACTATCTGTTCGACCATGGATTCCAATATCACTTGAATTCTTGAGGTTACCAGAAGCCATTAACTCAAGGAAATGTCTGTCATCTCTCTCTTGTGTGGCTTCTACAATCAGAATTATGGATTATAAATAAAACTACTATAAAATTCAGAAGTATACTAATTCAATGTCAATATCAAATGCTATATACCTTCTCGTCTGGGCTTTCTTCTTTTAAAGTACCACAATAAACCTAAGCAAAAGATACCTAGAAAAACGCCAGCCAGAATAGGTGCCCAGATCCAGGTTTTAGTTTTTCCTGTGTTTATGACATGTGTTTAGATCTTGAAGCAAAACATCCACGATCTAAAATATTCATGGACACCATAAATTAGCTACGCAAACTGCGTGGGCAATATCCAAATGTATTAAGGGAGCGTTTGGGATTGCTTATGTATGTGCTTATCCTTTTTGCATTGTTTGAAGAAGATAAGCAATCCCAAACACTGTGTTGATAACTGATTTTCTGCTTATATTAGAAAGGATTACATTTAAAAATACGTCAGCTGGTACGTCCTGAGTTTCAAAGATTTCAAACACTTTAAAATAAACAAAATCCCCAAACACATTCCAAAGAACATAAACTATATGCAATATTAATGTGACCAATAAAATCAGTAAAATAATTCTTGATTAATTTACCTTTGTCCAGATTGTGAGAAATAAGCACATACTTCGAGACAGAATTCCCTCGAGTATCAATTGTAAAGTTACTAATAGATTTGTTTCCAGTCCATGTAACACAACCAGTTCCATTTCCACCAGTAATAAACCCCAAACACCCGCAATCATTCCAACACTTCACCATACAATCACCAATACTTAAGCTTGAATTATAATCAAATGAGCTGCTAGTTATACCAGGAGCAAAATCGCCACTCATTGGGCTAAAATTTTCATCCTCATTCCTACAATGGGGAGTGTTAGAGCTTGCTACACACCCATTACCCAAATCATACCCATAGCATAGATCAGAGGTCGAAATTAAACGACGGTCATTACCATCTACTATTCGACCATGTGGTCTCAAAATCCACATTGGAAAAAGATAATTAACACTATCATAACTAAAGTACCTCTCTTTATTATTGAACACATAATGAAGATTATACCGTGAATTAAGTAGGTTGTTCACATTCATGAACTCGAATTCTTGATTTTGCAAATTCCCACTAGTCCAATATGGCTGGCCTCGTTGTCTAACCATAAATCTTTGGGAATTCTCTCCGTTAGGTTCCCAACTCAAACTAAAAGCACCATAGTCAAGAATTTCGTCGCTTAGACAAGAAGTCAAGTTCCAAGTTTTACCTGTTTCAAGATCCAACCCAAGTTTCATGCCCGGCAAGAGTACATTGGTTGGATGATCAAAACTCTGCCAGATAGTCTGATCACTAGTTTCGCTCTTCAGCACGAAATTACCATTGTCTTCAAGAGTGGCGGTCAAGTTAGTACTAGATGCAGCTAGATTATCCGATACATTCACAAGGGTTGTTTCACGGGTGGTAATGATCAACTTCCCATTATCAGGATTGATCATGAGGAAGCTAGAATTTGATGTAATTGGTATGGATGGATTGGCTACCCATACTCTTCTCAACTCATCATCATTGGTATACCAAATTCCTAAATAAGTATAGCTTGTCGCGTTTATGGTGAAAAATCCTAATGTGAAAGTACTATTAGGCGAAACAAGCTGAGAAGTGAAGTTGAGTTGGTCACCGAGTTTAATTGTTGAAACACCATTGGTCGGAAAAGAAAAGATGATCAAGTTGGTACAAAGAATTGTGAAGATGTCGAGAGTAATCATTTTTCAACAATGAACAGAATTAAAGATATGATTAGCCTTTAAAGTATGAGATATGACGTTTTATATGACATTTATGAAGAAAAAATGGGTACCATGCATTGTTGTCGTTGAATTATACTTTGTGACTTTTATTATACGGTGTTTTTCATTAGTTTGTTTCGAAATTTATGAGTTGTGATTGGTTATAGGCATTTAAGTCATAGCACCCATCATGGAATACTTTATATGTGGTCAACTACTGACTTACATAAAGGCTGCATTCTAGAGTTTGGCGGGAAATAAATAACACAAAAAGAAAGACAACAAAAATGAAATCATACTATTCTATTTAAGTGTACTAGTAATGTCTCGCGATATGATAGTACTAAATATAAGAAAAATATTTCGTGTTGTGCAAGTTTTTATTGCTTTTCAATTCTAAAAGATATAAAAAGAGTTGGAGATTTTATAAGTCTATACTCCGTACTATATTAGATGATATAATATAATTAGTTGAAGTGACATAATGTTTGGTAGCTAAAATCTTGAGATTAAGACTTTCGAAGATTTGATTAGAGTATTCAACCATTTTCCGTCAAATAGATCTTGTGAGATAATGGTTATTATGCTACTATTATACAATAGCCGACATAATTGTCTGAACAACAGTGTTTTGAAAAAAATATCAAAAACAAGGATGTTTAGTTAAAAAAAAGGAATTTATACCTTGTACTTTTAGTTATTTACGGTCTTTTATATAACAAACTTTATTTATCAGATATCTAACAAATATATAGCGATTGTTGATACGAAAGTTGGGCGTACCTGGTTATTGGGCTTCTGCTCTTGTATCAATTCGTTTCTTAGCACTTTGTTACCTGCGCACTAAGAAAATAAAACGACACCGTTAGGCTTATCGAGGGATTGTCTCCCCCGATTAGACTCCGGCGTGAGAGTAAGTAATCGATTTAGGGTTTAGTTGAAGAGTTAGGGATTGTGTAAATCGTACCTTGAATGAGAATCGTGTGATTCTATATATAGGGGCTAAGAAACCGTGTTTCTTGCTCCTTACTCTTCGCACGCGTGGTGCTTATCCGAGGTAAGGATATCTATTCTTTGAATAGATAATCCTTATCGGGTACCCGGTGGGTTAGATTGGGCCTTTGGGCTTCATGAGTCCAAAGCTTTAATACTGCGGCCCATACCATTGTCATAGTAGCCCATTCGTGATGGGCTTAGATGTGAGTAATGTATATCATTTGGGCTTGCGGCCCAGATATAGGCTATACGTCATCATGTCCCCCCAGTCTAGTGTGCGCGGCGCGTAGCCGTGGGTACTAGACTAAATATCATCAGCGGTAAGCGTGGCGGGAAATGAAACAAATGTTACCGCCTTTTTGTGGGTGCAATGCACCTAATAGTATCAAAATGGATGCCTCGAAAATTGGCGGTGGTGTCCACGTAGCCCTCGTAATTCGGGAAAAAGTGCATGTACCCGTTCGTCTCCCAGCCATACATTTTCTGTGAGTGGGTTCCACGTGGAGGAAAATTAGGGTTTTTACCACTCCTATATAAGAGTCACCGCCCCCCTTTTTTTACAATCACACAGTAAAAACACACAACCACTATTCATCTTCTTCTTCTTTTTGAGAGCATTTTTTGCAAAGAAACCTTTTAACTTTCGTAGGTAATCTTTGTGTGCGTCCCACTTAGTTTTAAGATGAAAATGGTTGCTCAATTAGAGGACTTTCGCTCCGCGATGTCCATTGAGGACGTGACGCAATTTTCTTCCGACTATTTTGTGCCTTTGGATGTACGTCCAGAGGCACCAGATGTCGACGCGTGTATAGCTGACTTCCCCGAAGGGAAGATAGGTCTATACACGAAATTTTTTGAGTACGCGAATTACCGCGTACCCATATCTGTGTTTCTGAGCGATTTGCTCAATCACTATCGCCTTCACATCTCTCAGCTGCACTGTATAGGTGCGGCGAAGGTGTCGAATTTTGAGGTAAACTGCCGTTTACTTGCGATAGAACCAACCGTGGACTTGTTCCGCTCCTTTTACCACTCAACGTGGTCAAATGGTTGGGTTTCCTTTGCGAAGATGTCTAGGTTCTTCTGCAATAGTGCGCATACAGCTGCTTTACCTTTGTCAGATAAAGATCCTCCAATCGAGACTTGTTGTTCCGGATAATCTGGATGAATGGCGACTTTTAAATTTGGCATCTTTTCCGTGCGCTGTTCTGGAGTGGTCTCTGCTTCAGTTGTGGCTGCGATGTATTCTCTTGGTGGTACTATGGTGTTATAGAGGGTGACAATTCCTCCTTCCACTGGGAATTTAAGCATTCCGTGCGCTGTGGATGGTACTGCGCGCATGGATGATATTCCTGGTCTTCCTATGATACCATTGTATGGTGAGGGAGACTTTATTACCATAAAGTTTATCCATGCTGCGGTTGAGTGTTGTTCATCTCCTACAACCACCAACAAGCGTAGCTGCCCCATGGGCCAGATCTTTTCTCCTGTGAATCCTGTTAATGATGTCGTAGCTGGTATCAATTGACTTTGGAGTTCAGGTCGCAGTCTTTTGAAACAGTGATCATACAGGATGTCCGCGGATGCTCCTCCATCAATATACATGCGGTGGATGTCGTGTCCCCCTGTATGTATTTCAATGGTTAGAGGCTCCACGACTGCGTTGTCCGCAACTATGGTAGGGAAGGATATCTCTTTTTCTGGAGAGAATTTTTGGCTGATTTTTTGCTTTATCTTGCGTTGCCATGATTGTATCATGTATATGGTATCAGCTTTTTCCTTTGGGGGTTCTTTCTTGCCCCCTTTTCTCTGTCTGTCTTTTCCTTCCTTGATGTTTTTTACGAGGTGGTCCATCTTTCCTTCTCTAACTAATTTTTCAATTAGTTGTTTTAGTTGGACGCACTCGTTGGTTGTATGGCCTTTTTGGCCGTGGTACTCGCAGTATCCACTACCTAGGCGTTTTTCCTCTGCAGTGCGCATTGGTGGTGGCTTTGGGAAGTTCGCACCTTCTGTTACAAATATTTCTCTTGGGGTTTTAGTGAGAGGAGTATATTTGTCGTTGTCTCTTCCACTGCGGTAATTCCTGCTGCGGTTGTTGTTTTGGTCATTGGATTGTTTCCGCGGCTGTTCTTGTTGCCTATAGTTTGAATATCCTTTCTTACTATCCGCAGCAGCTGCTTCTCCTTGTATAAAGGATCTAGTGCGCTTTGTTAGCTCATCAAAAGATTGTGGAACTCTGTCATTAAGCTTCCGGATGAGTTCTGGGTTATTGATTCCATTCATGAACCCTGAAATTTTTAGGATTTCAGGACATGCTTTGACCTGTATGCACTCATCTTTGAAACGTTCCATAAAAGCACTGGTTGATTCCCCTTGACGTTGTTTCACTCTTGCCAATTCCACAGGGTTTTTAGCGCACTTCTTTCGCTGGGTGAAGTTGAGGCGGAATGCTTTCCGCAATTCCTCAAATCCACCTATGCTCCTACGTGGGAGTTTGCTAAACCATGTGCGCGCGTTTCCTACCAACGTGGAATTAAACATGTGACACCACACAGGCTGTGGCCAATTTTCGATAGTCGCGGCTGACTCGAAAATCTTTAGATGGTCGTCGGGATCACCTGTTCCATCATATGTTTTCACGTTAGCGGGCATGCGCCTGCGTTTGTGGTCTGAGTAATCGCTTATGCGCCGTGTAAACGCATCAATTTTCTGGCGTCGCCATGGGAGAGACATATCTTCATTCTCCTCCTCGCGACGTCTTCCTTTTGACTTCCAGTGTCCTGTTTCTTTATCCTCGTTGTCCGAGGAGTCGCTGGAAGAAGGATAGTCTCTTTTTCGGCGTTTGCGCCTGCTCCTTTCAGAAGAGGAGCCTGAGGGATCTCTGCTTGGGGATCTTCTTCTCCCCAATCTGTCTTGGATCCGCCTACTCCCAGGTTTGGAAGATCCTTGGCTTGGCGAATGTTAAGGCCCTAATCGGTCATGTATTCCTCGACTGCCAAGTCTGGAATAGACATTGGTGCACCTACCGCTGTCTCCAGAATTTTGTGAGTCAGATACTGCACCCAACCTATCGTGGATAGTGGTACGTTCTGCACGTCTTCCTCGTGGGTGACGTGGTGGTGATGGTTCGCGTTCTGGACCAAAATTGAGTCGGGCTTGTAGGTCCGCGCCTGTTCTTCTTGCTGCTTCTTCTTGCATGAGGGCGGTTAGGGTTTCATAATTTTGGGACACAAAATTTCCCAAAGTTAGATCGCGTGCGTCCTCAGTTGTTGCAAGAATTTCCGTCTCGGTATTAGGCATCCTGTTTCGTTCAGGTGCGCCTGGTATCGCAGTGTTGTTCACTGCGGGTATGGCCTGATGAGGAGTGATGAAGAGGTTGCGCTGGAGTTCCTCAATGCTTGGGGACACTGGTGTGACTGTGGTGGTCCTTACGGGCAGTTCTACTACTAGACGAGGTGGGGTTGTTCCTGCCTCGTGGTGACCAGGTGCGCTGGTTGTTCCAGCAGCTTGTCTGGAGGTCGGATCTTATTGATTCTTCCTCTGATGGTCACGCTTTTCTGACTGCGGAGTCCGCTGGCTTGAATTCTTATGCTTTGTCATTCTAGTTTTTAGTAGGGTCCCACGGATGGCGCCACTTGTTGATACAAAAGTTGGGCGTACCTGGTTATTGGGCTCCTGCTCTTGTATCAATTCGTTTCTTAGCACTTTGTTACCTGCGCACTAAGAAAATAAAACGACACCGTTAGGCTTATCGAGGGATTGTCTCCCCCGATTAGACTCCGGCGTGAGAGTAAGTAATCGATTTAGGGTTTAGTTGAAGAGTTAGGGATTGTGTAAATCGTACCTTGAATGAGAATCGTGTGATTCTATATATAGGGGCTAAGAAACCGTGTTTCTTGCTCCTTACTCTTCGCACGCGTAGTGCTTATCCGAGGTAAGGATATCTATTCTTTGAATAGATAATCCTTATCGGGTACCCGGTGGGTTGGATTGGGCCTTTGGGCTTCATGAGTCCAAAGCTTTAATACTGCGGCCCATACCATTGTCATAGTAGCCCATTCGTGATGGGCTTAGATGTGAGTAATGTATATCATTTGGGCTTGCGGCCCAGATATAGGCTATACGTCATCAGCGATTTCGTTATAAAAATATATACCCATTGAAAAGGTCATCAAATTGCGAACAAAATGAGCCAAGTATTGCATTGCTTTTGACTTACGTACGATTTTATAAAAAATGTTGAACTTTAATATATGTTATTTGAAAAAATAAAATAAAAAACACCATTTGACCTTGAAATTTGAGCACTCTATTGGTGCAGATCCTAAAGCTCCTGGAGAAGAAATTGGATGTGTTGAATGTTCCGGAGAAGAACTTATAAGGAGTTGGAGATCTAGATCATCCTTCCGTATAGAATATCCACATTCATATTCTTGTTTAAATGGTTGTCACAGATTAAGTAAATCATAAGAAATGTATTTTTAACAACGAAATTATATATACGTTACATACGTAAAAAATTTCTTATTGTTCACATTTGAAAAAGGATATGCGGGAGGCGTTATTGTGGTGTACAAGCTTAAAATAGATATAATAGGCACACATGTGGACCGTTGGATCAAACACCAAAGATTAGATTAGATATTAAATAGGTGAGTGGCACTATTGTAATTAAATATAACACAAATGGCATTTGTGTACCAATTTTATTATACTAGCATATATGTTGTGTTGATGTAAAAATCATCAGCATCAGATCAAAAAATAGGTAGTAGCCACTATAACGCCCCCCACAATTCTACCACATATCATGCAATTCAAAATTAACATCATAATCCCTAAAATCGACGAATCAATCAAAAATCCCCAAATCTTCATTCTACATTTTTTTCTTTAAATACAGTTAGCAAATGTGTATTTGCAATCATAAACAACAATTATGGCGATTTTTGAAACTCAAGTGATCGACAACAGGATTGAAGAAGAAATAATGCCTGGTAATTGATACATTGTTTGTCTTTTTTTTATTCAGTCAATATAGTTTTTTGTTAATTTAGTTTTTGGTTTTTTGTGCCAGTCCGACGAAGTGAAAGGTTGTCAAATCATAAGCGACCAAACAGAGATAATGTGGAGATAGTGAAATCATGGAGATATATAAAATTATCGATCTAACTATTGATGGAGATAGTGAAGACGGACAAGGTATTGTGTGTATTAGTTGGTATTGTGTATTTCTTTTTAAGAACACACTTTTTAATTCATAGGTAGTGTGTGAGTTGATTATGTGTATTAGCTACTTAGTAACTTATGTGTATGAGTTGAATGAGATTCATGTGCTACTTGTTGTGTATGACTTAAAGTTGTTTCTGTTAAGCTATTAATAGATTATGTGTATTAGCTACTTATAATGCCTGGTAATTGTTACTTGTTGGGTATTAGTTGCTAAGGATTCATGTGCATCAGTTGCATATACGTTTTGTACTAGTTTAGTATATGTGTTAGTTGGAATAAGCTTACGTGTATTAGTTGATATCTCACAACCCATAAAAGAGTTTGAAATAAACTTATGTGTATTAGTTGATAACTTATGTGTATTAGTTTGTGTGGTTCATGTTGTATATAAGATTGTAAAGTTTTTTTGCTTTATGTGATCAATCTGATAATGTTATTGATGGAGCAAGCAAAAATGTTAATGGTGTGCAATTTGAAGGAGAAAAAGACCAAGCTACTGGTGTGGAGAATAGCGTGGCTAAACAAGAAATGGAGGCGAATCCGGATAAAAGGACGGAAAAGTTGGGATATAGGAGACGAGAAATGGAAAAGGGAATTTATGTGTAACAGATGAATTTTATTAAACTTATGTGTGACAGCTTTTTATATATGAGTGTTTGGTGTATCAATTACTTTAGTTATTTATGTTTCATGTTGTGTATAGGGGAAAATATGGATAATGACTTTGTATCGGATAAAGAAACTGAACAAGGTGGTGGTTTGAAGAATGTCGAGGCACATAAAAAAAGGAGGTGAAAAGGGATAAGGCTATGAAAAAAATGGAACATGAAAGAGAGGGAAATAGAAAAGGTAATGTATATCTAAGGGATATTATTTATGTGTGACGTATTTTATTTATGATTGGGTGGTATAGTTTATGAATACTTATTGTATCAACATACAAACGTGCAACGGCAAACATAAAATGGAACCGGAAGCAGGAAAAGGGAAAAAAGATTTGATAATGGTGAAAATGGATATTTTAAAAGTAATTAGATGGCAACTGATAAGTGTGTATGTGTTTGTATATAGTGGTCTAAGTGTCTCATTTTATTTGGTGTGTCAGTAGATGAGGATGCGATAGATACAGATGGACAATCAACGGACGATGATTTTGTTTGTCAGGAGAAAACAAAGATACTTAAAGTTATTGTGAGTATGAAAAAAGCATTTACTACTAAACGGTTTGGATAGAAATGTAAAGTAGGATCACAAAATAAAAAAGGAAAAATAGAGCGGGTTCTAGTGTTGGTAGAATTGTGAATAGAGTACATTGTTTGTCTATCTGCCAATGTGGGTAATTTAAGTATAGTAATTGTGTGTTTGTTTTTTAATCAATGTAACAGGTAGCAAGGTTTGAAGATTACCTCACATACACTAATCATCCAGCACAAGGATTTATGAGAAATGCTCAGCGCAAAATCTTAAGGTTGGGATGTATGACGATACAGAACTTCATCGACTGTGGGGTTTTTGCAATGCGACACATGGAAACATACCTGGGTGGCGGGGAGTATGATGACTGTTGTGGTTTAAGAAGAGAGTGCAGCAAAGATTTTATTATCGGAAATAAACCATAAGAAAGCATATTTTGAAGTTGAAGCGGAGGCGTACAAGATGCTGCTATTAGAAGAATGACAAAGGTTACTGCATTTGAGAGAGTAAAAGCTCGTGTTACACGTATGCTCTAGCGTCGACTTGTTTATGTTATTTTGAATAAGTATTAGATGCAGGCAGATAGGTTTCTTTTGAATTAGCGACATACTTGGTTATTTCAATAGCTTTGCAGTCAATATCCTATTGTTTTGAATTGGTTGGTGTTCCACGAATTGCGCAGATACATTTTGTCTGCATAACAGCTGAACTCATGTGTAGCAATGTCTTGAATTATCCTTTAATCTAGGTTATCTAAATTCTGTCTAGTTATCATTGGCAATGTTTTTAAATATAAATTGATTAGCTACTTGTGTGTCGTATATTACGAGAGCAGATACAATAACCAGTTTTTGTTTCATTTAGCTTTTAAAGGTGTACTATTAGTTTTGTTTTTTTGGCTTGCATTATAAGTGTTAAAAAGTAAAAACAACAATAGTTGTTTTAGATAGTTGTTTTAGTACTGAGAATGTATGTATGCTTTAAACTATAACCAATTTACAAATGTGTTGATAATACAAAATTGATAAAAATGGCTAATACAAATTCGAAATAAAGAGCTATGAATGTGCTGATGCACATGCATGGTTTGCAAAAAAATGTTTAAGCCAAACAAGTCTATCACAGAATATAATTTAACTTGTTGGTACCTTAAACATTTTTTACTGATATAAAATTAGTTCGGGTAAAAAAATTGTTGCTGACCCAAACACCCCTATAAATACAGGTTTGCATCTAAGGGTGTCAGTCGGGTCGGGTTGGTCGGGTTCGAGTCAATTCGGGTCGGGTCAAGACTAAAATAATATACCTGAACCCGACCCTATTGGAACTCGGGTTAGTCGGGTTAGGGTCAATTCGGGTCGAGTCAACTTGGGTCGGGCCAACCCGAATACTAGTAAAATAGCCATAAATTTGCATATTTGTTCTAATTTATATGGATAATCTATAAAATAATATATTAAAAAAAAAACAACAACAACAACAACAACAACAACTTACTCGGGCCAAACGGGGCGACGCGAACCCAAGTCAGCCAAATAATTTCAACCCGATACCCGACCCTACTTAGTATTCGGGTTACTCGGGCTGACCCGAATAACCCAAACTCAATTTTTGACCCGAGTAACCTGACCCGAATAGGCTTAGTCGGGTTCGAGTTCGGGTATTTTGACACCCCTATTTACATCATGTGTTATCCAAAAACATGTTTAAATAGCTTGGCTATATTAAACATTTGTAAACCAATACCCAAAACATAATCCATTAGCAAAAAAAAAAAAAATAAATAAATAAAAAATAATAAAAATAAAATAAAATAATGAGAACCTATTTTGCTGATACAAACTGACAAACATAACTAGCAAATATAATGTTGCTGACCCAATAACACATGAATGAAAAGATAGCATAAGGTAAAAGCCATATTCTTTTCAAAATACTAGTATCAAAACATGGACCCAAACACACATTAAGCTGATACAAAAGATGTACCATCTATTACGTAGATGATACAAAGCTGCTACAAAGATGTACCAACCACTAATTTTGGTCTACTAATGTACGTTTCCGATGAACCACTAAAAACAATTTGCGGATACAATTATTTACTAACTAATTAAATTTATGCAGCAACCCCAAAGGTTAAACAAGAAGTATGTTTTATTACTAAAAATGTATCCTATGCGACTAAGAAATGTCAACATTGCAGAAAAAGGATGTGCAAACTAAATTTGCTGTTAATAAAATTGGTGAACCAAACAACCATTTCACATCGGTTAACACCCATGGTACATGAAACATAAATGGGACACGATGAAAATAAAACAAAATACATTTCATTAAATACGATTCAGAAGGAAACATAAAAATCTGACATAACCAAGATAACATTAACTTTAAGAATGTAAACAAACCAAAAAAATAGTTTTAACGTAAAAACCAATAAAGAAGTTATTCTAATGCGTGTTTAGGATCGGCCATCTATTCATCATAACCTTTCTTCTTATTGGGACAGTTGCGTGAATCATGAAAACCATATTTGCCACATGTCTTTGCTCTTTGAGCACCGCTCGAGGAGTGATCGATTCACCTAAAACAATAGGTTTATGGGTTAGAAACTTTTCTCAAATTACACCCTTATATAAACTGTAACATGACTGATACAAATTTAATTCAACAACAAAACACATGATCAAATAAAAAGCATTCCCAAACACCCTAATGAATGGTAATAAGTGATCAAATAAAAGCATTCCCACACACTCTGAAAGAACATGATCAAATAAAAAGCAGTCACATACATAAGAGTTTATAACATTAATCATTCTCGGTTGTATTAGGCATGTTGGTAAATTCGAAGATGATGTTTGTGTTCATAATGTCGTTTAGTGAATTATCTCTGGTTATATTGAATATGTGGAAATTTTCTTGATGTATTATCCGGTTAGTTATGTTCCATATAACGTATAGGGGGGAGGGGGCGTTTAACATGGGATTATAATTGAAAGAATATGATAATGCAAAATACTAAGATTACTATAATACCCTTAATGACACTATCTAATTAATTCATTTTATTTATTTTGATCTTGATCTATCAAGTTTGATCCAACGATCCACAAGTATGCCTATTTTATCTATTTTAAGCTTGTACACTACATGAACGCAAATCAAGGATATGCATAGTAAAGTTTACTAAGTTGATAAGGTTTATATGATTTCTTAGCATTATATCTCCTGCTCCACATTGACACTTCTTGGTGGGTGAGGTGGTGGTGATTGTGGTGGTGTAAGGATTAGATTTTGTGAGCATAAGAGTTAGCCATATATGCTTTTATAGTAAAAACTAGAGCTTGTAGCGATTATATTATATGTAGTCACTCGAAGTTAAGCAACGACCCAAAAAAGTTTTGACGAGAAGGTTTGGTGCCAAACCTTTAGGGACTACAGCTCTTTTATATCATATCATCTCGACTCATCCATTTAACATCTCTTGTATATCCATATCATCTCGACTCATCCCTTTAATATCTCATGTATATCAATATCATCTTGACTCATCCGTTTAACATCTCATGTATATCCATATCATCGCGACTCATCCATTTAACATCTCTTGTATATCAATATCATATCGACTCATCCGTTTACAATCTCATGTATATAAATCTTATCTCGACTTATCCGTTTAACATCTCATGCATATCCATTTTAACATCTCATGTATACCAATATCATCTCGACTCATCCGTTTAACATCTTATATATATATATATATATATATATATATATATATATATATATATATATATATATATATATCATCTTGACTCATCCATTTAACATATCTTGTATATCCAATATCATCTCGACTCACCCGTTTAACATATCTTGTATATCAATATCATCTCGACTCATTCGGTTAACATCTCTTGTATATCAATCCGCTTTTTTGTAATAAGTGATATACTAACCTTAAGAAAACCCTTAAGCTTCGATCTTTCCACCTCAAGTATACAACCTTGATATACCTTATACTCCAAGTGATGCCGTTTTCTTGAATCCCAAGACAAAATTAAATCTTACTTGTCTTCCAAGAACCACCAAAGACTTGAATTCCGAGAAACCCGCGGACACCTTCAAACTTCAATAATTCAATATTCTAGATAACCAACTAAACCTTGAAGTCTTTTAACCCTTCAACTTGATCACCTCTTGAACCTCAAAAACAAAACCTTGAAGCTTATAGATTCAACCTTGTATAATCCCTTTTGCAACTTGACCCTTTTCATACTAAACCTTTGCAATACCAACCTTAATAAACTTAAGATTTTGGAGAGAGAGAGAGGGGGGGGGGGGGGGGGAACCAAAAAAAAAAACAAAAAAAACTTGACAATATTAAGCCTTCAAACCTTTGATCGAAATATACTTTGAATAGAACATGCAGATTATGAACCAGCAACTTCTAACACCTTTATCTCTCTATACGAACCTCTGATTTAACCCCGTGTAATCCTAGATCTATGTGTATTTGACCTATGATTCGAATTTCACTAAGATTCAATGGTTAACGAACCTGCAACATCAGATCTCCTACTGCTGTGTAGAAACTGACGAACAAAAAAGAGAAGAGACTACTCGTTGGGATTTTACATCTTTGAGTCGATCTAGCTTCAAGAAGCAAACGCCGCCTTGGCTTTGATACAACTTGTTGGAAAAAAAAAAAAAAAAAAAAAAAAAAAAAAAAAAACCACCTTGTAAGCTAGCGTGAAATATTGACTCAAAGTAACCACACTTGTTACCCTAAATGTTACTTTATATTAATTAACGAATGAGTAAGAAAGAATGTACTAAGTAGCATCCCCTCACTTCGATTTATAGAGATGAAGGGGTACAATCCTTATGGATTTCAAATTTCTTACCTTGCTTGCCTTGCCACCAACCAATCCTAGTTTAAGGGGGTGTTTCTTTTTTACTTTGTGAAGAAAGATAGTGGAACCCACCAATTTAATATTATTATTTTATTAAAAGGGACACACTTTTTTCACTAATGGGTCTATATCCCAAAGGCAAAAGATTTAAGCCCCTCCCCAATAAGATGTTCATATGGATGTGGGCTCCACACATCCTCTTAGCTAACAAAAAAAAAAGAAACAAGCCCTAAGTCTAATCTTAACTTTATTTAACTAAGGGCAAATTAATCCCTACGCATAGATTAGTTACACTTAAGCCATTAAGAATCGCTACGGAAAACCGATGATTTATTTTAAGTTTAGTATTATTTACAAGATACTAGGCGTATTTAGGCGTATTTATAGTCGTTTTTATTGTAAATATTATTTGGAACACAATGGCGAAATTCCCGTGAGTTTTTCGACCGTTATCGATCCCTAATGAGCCCCGAGCCTCATTTCCTAAAAGATAGCCGAAATTACAAAATTGGTCCCTGGAGTTAACTTTCCCCACCGCCCCCTGTACTTTGATGTTTACATTTTTGGCCCCTGCTTAGTTATAAAACCCACAACCCCTATCATCAACACCACTATCACCATCAACACCACACAACAACACTCTTATCTCTCCTAGCTATCGCTAGCTTTTGAATTGATAATAGTTCGTGTGGTGAGAACCTGGAAGTGGTGTTTATTTGCATTTGAATCGGGTCGGGTTTAACCCGTGTATGAATCTCAGCTCGACCCCTTTGGGTCTTGGTTTGATCTGCTTATTTTCATAGCAAGTTGGTACTTATTTTGATTTGTTTGAGTCAGGTATCACGACCACAAAGTGGTCTTTGGTTATTTGAGGTCACAGATTAAGTATTGGTTGTGTTTGGTTTTTGTGTCGAGTCGTCAAGGATGACCAAAGAGGGTGTTATGTTTGTTTTTAAGTCGCGTAGATTGTTTTAGTTCATGGAAGTCAAACCCGTATAGTGCCATCCACTTGCATGTTTGTTTTGTTTCGAGTCGACAACAAACCCACAAGGGTGAGTTTGTTGCTGTCATATCAAGTATCACCTGAGAGGGTGTGACCTGCTCTCAGTTTGGCCGTAACCACGAGGATGGTTTGTGTTGGTTTGTAAGGCACAGTTCACATAAGACAGCCGCAAAGGTGTAGTGTTTGTTCTTTGGTTTAACACAAAGACCACGAGGGTGGTTGTTGTGTGTCTTGGCTCAACAACACCACAAGGGTGTCGGGACTCGGGAGCTTAGTCATTGCTTTGGTCCAATAAAAATATCACAGAGTGAGTTAAAAGTTTGTTTACAAAATGCGAGTTGAGGAAGTGTTCACTACTTCCAGCAGTTACAGTGTGTTTGCTTGTTTATTTTCAGTGAATTAGACTCGTTTGGTTAATATAAGCTATAGGCCGAGCCCATAGTATCACTTGGGGGTTTGTTAGTTTGTTTGTTGTTGGGCCTCTAGCCACACTTCAATTAGGGTGTTTGGATTAGAGTATTAAGAGTGTATTGGTTCTAATATTTAAGAGTATATTTTGGTACAAGTAGATTAAGTGTGTTAATTTGGTCGTCAAAATAGTTAACTAACTTGTTTGATTTTGGTGATCTTTGGTACGTTTCGGTAACTTGGGAATTGATACTTGATATTGGACATTGCGGATCTTGCATTTTAATATACGGATTGTGACTATTGTATTTGGACATTTGAACAATTATTGGATCGTTATCGGATTTACGATATTAGATATTGGACATTTTGGGACTTAATGGTGTAATATATTAAACTCGAAGAGAATTTTTATATTAGACTCTGACCGGACACAAAATATTCAATAAATCCAAAACTAATATAGACGCGAATGATAACGAAACATGAAATTTATTAAATATTAAAATGTGAAAAATTATATTTTGTAAAGTCACGATAACTGGGGAATGTTGAATAAACGAACGCGTTATGCCGAAGTTTATAAAACATTCCAAACTAATGTTTTTATTATAAAATGACTTTTATAATAAAAACATATATGAATTTTCCAAGCTATTTGAGAATTTCGGGTAAATACCGGAACTTACCAATTGACCTACTTGTATTGACATATCTATTTGTTGGCTTGATTGTGTTTTAGTATTGTTTTTTACAGTGTCGATGTCTAGATAAAGATGTTGGAGGCAAGACTAGAAATCGCTTTGCATCCTGTCTCGAGGACCACGCATGTAAGTTGAATCAGTTGCAATACTTCATGTGCTTTTAAATGACATGGAAAACTTTCGTGTGGATTAGTTTTTCAGCTTTCCATCATTTATATTTGTACTTAACTTTATGTCGGTTTCCTAATCAAATAAGTGTAGGCTGTTTATTTGAATGTGTATAACTAATCATCAAACGTTTATCGATTTGGAATGTAACTTCTAGGTTTTGTTTTTTTTTTTGTTTTTTTTTTTTTTTTTTTTAGCACCGTTCGATTTAGTCCTCCTTTCATGAACAGTAATTAAATTATTTTTAATTAATTTAAATAATTTTTAATAAATTAAAAGAGAATTTAACCTTTTGGAATCACCTTTAACGAATGTAGTCGCTAAACCTTCCTGTCAATGGAAAAGTAAAAATTTTTAATAAACAAAAATTTTGGTTCGTCGCCTAACTTCTAGCGTTTACATGTTGCCACTAGAAGTTAGAGTCAAACCTAGACTTTTTCCTTGACCTTTTTTGTTTCGTCGCCTAGCTTCTAGCGACCACATGTAGTCGTCGAAGTTGGATTTTTTTCGTGAACTCTTGTTTCATAGTGTAGCAAACTCTTAGCGACCACATGTGGTCACTATAAATTAACCATGTATAGTAGTAGCTAAAAGTTCAACTCAAAGACGGGTTAAGAAAGTTGAATTTTTTGTCACGAAACTTCTAGCGACTACATGACTACGCCTTGTAGTTGCTAGAAGCCTCCGTCGCGAGATCTCAGAATTGGTTAGTGCTATTGCTATATCCAATACAAATTGAAATCCTTAAGTGGACAAATATTTCTTTTAATTTTCTAGTTGGGAATAGAATTCTTTCGTTCTAAGGATTGGACAAATAGTCTTCATAAAAAGAAAACAAATTGGGGAAAAAAAGTAGAAAATTTTATGAAAAAACCTACAATATTGAGTTCAGACCCTTAAGCGAAGGTAATCATCCCAAAGGATGTCATGTCATGGAAATTCATAATATAGTCGTTGGCCGTGGAAATTCATCAAAATTCCTGAAACGTATAAAATGTCTTTATTGTGGACATTATTCATCACCTAAAACCTTAAAGCTTTTTGTTTCCAAATTATATTAGTATCTAAGAAAACAATCAAATGGATGCTAATTCTCAAAATAATTAGCATATCCTCATGTACTTGAAAAATTCAAAAGATGTGGTTTCAGTTATCTTCATAAATATGAAAATTTCATAAGTTCACTTTAGAAATTTTTTGCAGGCTGAGAAAGCAACTGCAGCTCTGAACTGCAGTGGTGCTGTCCTAGGAACATTGCCAATAAGGTAGGTTGGTCGTTATGTGCTTCCATTTGTTTAAATCCACATTTGTATCGGTTTTCATCAGTAGTAAAGGTTGAACGGGGTCACGTATTAGATCAAAACGGAAAACGTTTTTAGTACAAGGTAGGATGGGTTGACCTGTAACATTTTTGCATTCGGCTATACAAAATATTTTGTTTTAATAATAATCAAATATTTAAATTAATAGGATTTAGGTGGTATGCATTTTGATACACTTTTTGGGTGACTGTCAACCTATTTATTACGAGTATCTAATTAATTTTTATATTATTTTATTGCAGGGTAAACCATGCACACTGCGTTCCACTTTGCACTAAATTAGCTTGGCTGTCAACCTATTTATTATCTATTACCTCCGTCTTAAATTTATTGTTAACTATTGACCTTTGTAGTCTTTTTTCTTTAACTTTAACCTTAAATATTTTTGTGAGTGTTATATAATATTTGATGCAAAATATATAAATGAATTGGGTTTTAAGTGTACTTTTTATTGATATAATTTTCATCAAGTATTATACAACAAAAAATATATATTTATAGTCAAACTTGAACTATTTTGACTTAGAAAATTTAAAGTGGACAATAATTTTAAGACGGATGAACTAATTAATTTTATATTACTTTTATATGCATTTATGTAATAGTTTAGCTGAATACACATGTAACGGGCCTTATACCTAGTTGAATAAATTGTCCGGTACATGTTCTTATCTTTTATACAAACAAGCTAACTAGCTAAGTCGAGTCTTTTCACATTTATAGATAGAAAAAAAATAATAATAAATAAATAAATAAGGTTGGATTGAGATCAATATTAGTGCTTTAAGTTCTAAGCTGTTAACTACTACACTAATATAAGATTTGACGTTCTGTTTTTACTTTTTATCAACTTTAATTTGCTTTATTCATCGACTCCCATTTAGGTAACCAAAAATGAACTATGCCCACGTTAAAGACTTGATTATGAAATGTCATGATATATTATTGATTGGACTTAATACTATTTGTAAAAGTTTACAACTGAAACATGTAGTATCGATGACGTTATTGAACAATTTAAAACCTTGTTTCCTATTGAACAATTGTTACTTTATGATAACTTGTACCGTTGTCATTCCTAGCAATTAGTTTTCAATAATTTCTTATAAATTAGTTTATTACAAATAGTGGGTGTAAACGCAAAAGGTCTCACGTGTAATATTTGGCATGTCATCCTTGGCTACATGTGAGTTGCGTTATAGTAAACCCCCCTCCTCCCCCCTCCCTCCAGCCAAACACGTGGTAGGTGTGTTTTGGCTCGAAGAGTTGAGGCGTGATATTAACGTTGGCGAGATTAGGTGATGTGCGTGTGTTGTGTGTGCGTGTGCATAAGTTAATGATGAGTAAAAAGTGAGGATTATGGTATAATTAAGTGGCGAGTGAGTGACATGAAAGAAGATAATGTGATGTTGATGTGAAATTGAGTGATTGGCAAAATTTTAAACGAATGATACGTGTAAGCTAACAATTAACGCTTTTAGCCTAACCATTAACCCTTTTAGCCGGTCTAATAATCTTGAGTTTGTTTTCCAAAAAGCATTAACAATAAAGTTTTGGATCATATTAAAAGCCTCAATTTGATGTAATTAGACAATTGACACTAAGTTTTTACCATCCATAAGTTTATTTCCAAGACGCACATTAACTTCTCTAACTTATCCCATAATTTCAGTAAATTGTCCCATAATTTCAGTAAATTATCCCATCAAAACCTAAAAGTCAACAACTACAAAGTAAATTTTTTTCACTTGTCACGTTATTTTCAACGAGGTGGGCAACGGTCCGCCGCGTTGCGGCGTGGCGTTGTTTCATGTCGTTGATTATTGCACAGTATTTATTTTTTGTTAAGTAGAAAGTGGGTCAGGTGTACGGTGCGGGGTTAAAAAGCCCGGAAAAAAAAATTGAAACGGTGTTGTTATTGATGGCGTTTTGCGGCGAGGCTCGCTAAATTACTATATATATAATTTGAGGACAAATGACGCCAGCACATCACTTGGGCTGCTGAATTTTTTTTGGCCCAACAATAAGCCCGCTTTAGCCAAGCTCAGCCCAACTTGACAAGCAGAAGACTAGCAATCCTTCGTGGCCCAAACATGTTTAAAATGAAAAAGATCTGGCCCAAGTCCGACTGAAGTCAGTGGCCCATTCGAGTTCATAATTTAACGTGAAGTTGAGATTCACTTTGCATGCGACAAAGAAGTAAATCAAGAGGTGTGAATGTAATTGAAAATTGCCACGTGGCCATTTGACTCCTTTTTACTCTTGCTAGACAAAAATGAAGAGAAGATTACTATATATATAATTTGAGGATAAATGACGCCAGCTGACATCGCTTGTGCTGTCGAATTTTTTTTGCCCAACAACAAGCCCACTTTAGCCCAGGTAAAAGCGCAAAATAGTATTTACAAAACATACCCTTTACTATATAATGGGTTAAAAAACAACGCAAAACACTATTTATGAAACATACCCCTTACTATATAATGGCGTGCGAAAACTACTTTAAACTTTTATCTAACATATATTTAGCGAGCCCCGCCGCAAAACGCTATCAAGAACTACGCCGTTGCAATTTTTTTCCGGACTTTTTAACCCCGCACCGAACACCTGACCCATTTTCTACTTAACAAAAAAAAATAATGTGCAATAATCAACGACATGAAAACAACGTCCCGCCGCAACGCAGCGGACCGTTGCCCACCTCGTTATATATATATATAGTAATACTTTACTGATTTTCTTAACAAAATTGCCTGTGGTAAATGATTTATGGGCCATTGAATGACATGACTTCATACATATAGCCCATTCGAAGCATAATAATGATGGCCCAATAAATTCGGGAAAGATGTTCATGTCTTTGCCTCTTTGGTGTTTTGTAACTTTCGTTTAGGAAAAAAGGGTGTAGTCTATTTTAGTCCTTTTGTAGTAGTTTTTTGATTTAGTTACTATTGTGTTTTTTGGTGTTTGTTAGTGGATTCGTTTAACATCATGCTAGTTTATCTTTGAAAACACTGTGGCAAACTAAAACTCAACATGCGCAAATTAAAGGGGTTACATCTTCATGAGTTATAATAAGTCATATCATCAAGAAGTTCAGATATAAGCAATTAAACATTGTCATACAAAGTATAAACCACTCCCAAAATAGTTCTTAATACTGTAGAATCTGTTGACCTAAGATCTAATACAAAATGAAAATTTTATGTTCATATGTAAAAATGGTCATCATAAAAAGACCCTGCTTCAAAGCATTCGTAGTTTGTAGAGAAATTTGATAATATCGTAGGTGGCCATGGCTACCTCGATAAGCTACCGAACCTCCATTTCTGTAATGGTAACCCCATTTATAGAGTAGTCCTTTGAATTTCTTTCGACTGATGTTGAACTTGATACACTTCCACCAAAGAAGAACGCTGACTGTTTTGGGGATGGTAAGGACACATGGTCATTGTTAAGCATAGAAACCACGCCAGGCATCTCTGGTCTGTCAACTGCATGATCTTGTACACATAGAAGTGCCACATGTATAGTTCTCATAAATTGGTCAATGACACAGGAATCAGCTAGTGTTGGATCCATTAACTCCAATGCGTTCCCTTGCTTCCATAGCTCCCACGCCTAAAACCATTAGTACATCTTTAAGTATTTATTCCATGTGTACATGTGAAATAACGGTTTAAGTTCACCCAATTACATTTTGTATAATCATATTGGATTTTGATGAAGTAGATATCAACTGGACTTACATATGAGACTAGACTGAGTGCTGGGTCAACAAGAGATAAGCTACTATTTTTTCTTCCGCTCACGATTTCTAAGATCAAGACTCCAAAGCTAAAGACATCAGATTTTTCCGAGAAATTCCCTTTCATTGCGTACTCGGGAGACATGTAACCACTAAATAACATATTTAAGTTACAACATTTAGTATGGAAGCATCAATCAACGTTACAATGGTTATGATTAAAGAGAAGAATGTTCTTACTATGTTCCAACCACCCTTTTGGTTATTGCTTCGGTCTCATTTTCTTTGAAAATTCTCGCCATACCAAAATCAGAAATTTTGGGGTTCATACTTTCATCTAACAAAATATTACTAGCTTTAAGATCTCTATGTATAACTCGCATTCTTGAGAATTTATGTAGGTATAGCAAGCCCTGAGCAATTCCTTCAATGACGTTCCATCTTGTTGGCCAGTCTAGTAGCGCCTTTCTGGTGTCATCTGTACACATTTGTTTTAGCAACACTCGTAAAGCACATGTTTATGAAATTAAAAAAATAAATAAATACAAAAAAAAAAAAAAAAAAAAAAAAGGAATCTAGATAGATAATTCGTCTTACCAAAAAGAAAGAAATCCAAACTCTTGTTAGGCATATACTCATAAATTAACATCTTTTCTTCTTCATGAATGCAACAACCTAGAACCCGAACAAGATTCTTATGTTGAAGTTTGGCAATAAGTATAAGTTCATTCTTGAATTCCTCAACTCCTTGTCCAGATGTTCTTGACAGTCTCTTAATTGCAATTTCTCGTTCATCGCTAAGTTTCCCCTTTTCTCACAAGCACGTATTAGCTCATTTTGTCAGATAATGAGACAATGAGATGGTGAAATTCCAACACATTAACTATAATATATGAGTTGAAAAGTGTTTCAAGTCAAATAAACCTAGTGAGACCACTTACCAAACCTGCCCAACTCATACATGCAGTCACTTCTAAAAAAAATACAAGTATAAACACATGACTTGTATCAGAGTTGAAAGTACCTTATAAACGGGTCCGAAACCCCCTTGCCCGAGCTCATTCTCACTTGAGAACCCGTTTGTGGCTGCTAGTATAGAAGTAAAGCTGAACACCGTCATATTATGACTATCTGCTCGACCATTGATTCCAATATCACTTGAATTCTTGAGGTTACCAGAAGCCATTAACTCAAGGAAATGTCTGTCATCTCTCTCTTGTGTATCTTCTACAATCAGAAGTGTGGGTTATTTTATAAAACTACTATATACTTCAGAAGTATATCAATTCAATGTCTATATCAAATGCTATATACCTTCTCGTCTAGGCTTTCTTCTTTTAAAGTACCACAATAAACCTAAGCAAAAGATAACTAGAAGAACGCCAGCCAGAATAGGTGCCCAGATCCAGGTTTTAGTATTTCCTGTGTATTATGACATGTATTAGATCTTGAAGCAACATCCACGATCTAACATTCATAGACACCATAAATTAGCTACACAAACCGTGGGCAATATCCAATTGAATTAAGGGAGCGTTTGGGATTGCTTATGTATGTGCTTATCCTTTTTGCATTGTTTGAAGAAGATAAGCAATCCCAAACACTGTTGATAACTGATTTTTTACTAATTTAGGAAAGGATTATTACATTTAAAATACGTCAGCCGGTACGTCCTTAGTTTCAAAGATTTTGAACTCTTTAAAATAAACAGAATCCCAAACACATTCCCAAGAACATAAACTATATGCAATATTAATGTGACCAACAAAATCATTAAAATTGTTCTAGATTAATTTACCTTTATCCAGATTGTGAGAAATAAGCACATACTTCGAAACAGAATTCCCTCGTGCATCAATCGTAAAGTTACTAATAGATTTGTTTCCGGTCCATGTAACACAACCAGTTCCATTTCCACCAGTGATAAACCCCAGACACCCGCAATCATTCCAACACTTCACCATGCAATCAGCAATACTTAGGCTTGAATTATCATCAGATGAGCTGCTTGTTAAACCAGGAGAAAAATCCCCACTCATTGGACTAAATTTATCATCCTCATTCCTACAATGGGGAGTGTTAGAGCTTGCCACACAACCATTACCCAAATCATACCCATAGCATAGATCAGAGGTCGAAATTAGACGACGGTCATTACCATCTACTATTCGACCATGTGGTCTGAAAATCCACATTGGAAAAAGATAATTAACACTATCATAACTAAAGTACCTCTCTTTATTATTGAACACATAATTAAGATTATACCGTGAATTAAGAAAGTTGTTCACATTCATGAACTCGAATTCTTGATTTTGCAAATTCCCACTAGTCCAATATGGCTGCCCTCGTCGTCTAACCATAAATCTTTGGGAATTTTCTCCATTAGCTTCCCAACTTAAACTAAAGGCACCAGAGTCAGGAATTTCGTCACTTAGCCGAGAAGTCAAGTTCCAAGTTTTACCTGTCTCAAGATCCGACCCAAGTTTCATGCCCGGTAAGAGTACATTGGTTGGATGATCAAAACTCTGCCAGATAGTCTGATCACTAGTTTCGTTCTTCAGCACGAAACTACCATTGTCTTCAAGAGTGGCGGTCACGTTAGTACTAGATCCAGCTAGATTGTCCGATATATTCACAAGGTTTGTTTCTCGGGTGGTAATGATCAACTTCCCATTATCAGGATTGATCATGAGGAAGCTAGAATTTGATATAACTGGCACGGACGGATTGGCTACCCATACTCTCCTTAACTGAACATCATTGGTATACCAAATTCCTAAATATGTATAGCTTGTTGCGGGTATGGGGAAGAATCCTAATGTGAAAGTACTATTAGGCGAAACAAGCTGAGAAGTGATGTTGAGTTGGTCGCCGAGTTTGATTGTTGAAACACCGTTTGCCTGAAAGGAGTTGATGATCAAGTTGATACATAGAATTTTGAAGATTGTGAGAGCAATCATTTTTAATAATGAATAGAATCAAAAATATTATTAGGTTTTAAAATAATATGAGATATGATATTTTGTATGGCATTATAAAGAAAAAAAATGGGCACCCATGCATTATTTAGGAATATAACGTGTGTAAACACATTATTGTACGACGTTGAATTATAGTTTATGAGTTGTGATTGGTAATAAGCATTTAAGTCACTAGCAACCATCATGGAATTACTTTATATGCAGTCAACTAACTTACTTAAAGGCTGCATTCTAGAGTTTGGCGGGAAATAACTAACATAAAAAGGGAAGAAAACAAAAATTAAGTTACACTCCCTCCGTCTTAAAATAATGGAGCACATTTCCTTTTTGTGATTGTTTCAAATTAATCATACACTTTTCATACTAAATAATAAAAATAGAATTTAGTTGGAGAATATTTTATTTAAATACTTGAAAATTATAATGGTCTTTTATCTCTTGACAATAATTTTGAGATTGAAGAGTACTATTTAAGTATCCTAGTCACGTGATAGTACTAAATAAAGGAAATATTTCGTGATGTTCAAGTTTTATTACTTTTTGAGTTGAAAAATATATATAACTGGTTGAAATTGTGATACGTGCGAGAAGAACAAAGACAAACTCATATTAGGTGTAATGGTCACTTAACATTCACCTTCATCTCGGCTGTCACATCAAATTTTCGTCGCCAACAACTGCCTAGCAGAGTTGGTCAGGGGCTCTTCCGCATGTGAGAAGTCTCGAGTTCAAGTCTCCCTATGATGGTTTCCTCCTGTAGAAGTATGAGAGTGGGCTCTCACAAACTACACTAACTATATCTGTACTAACCTAGCCCTCCTAAAAATAATAATAATAATTCGGCATTTCATCACAATCGTTGCCACATAACAAACCATCAAACTTATTGTTTCTAACAAATTTAATAAATACTAAATAAAACCTATAGTAATTAAAATAAAAATAAATTAGTAATTAAAAACATAAACTAAACTCTTATTAGGAATCTAAAACATAAACTAATAATCTAAGTTATATTTCTCTCTAAGTTTCTATTTCAACTCCAACACTTTTTCTTGTTTAATTCCAGTCAAGTGATCATCGGGAGAAAGATAGAACATTATATCATCTTGTTTTTGTTATTCTTGTTGTTGTTGTAGTTCGTAATCTTTTGCTTTATCTCCATTCCCTTTTGCTTCATCTTGGCATACACATCACTTTTTGTTAGTTTGGTTGAAAAAAGAGAAGTAGTGGCATTTTCCCATTCTTTCATGAACATATTCACAAAACCTTCATCCCACCGGCTGACAAGGATGTCGATGATGCCGACTTCTTGGCTTTATGCCTACCCTTTGGTCGAACTTCTCAAACTTCTTCTTCCTCTTCCTCTTCATTAATTGCGTTGTTGAGATTAAACCACCTTGTGCTTACTCTGATGTGTTGAACGAGGTTGACTATGACGTCTTTGATAGTTTACTTTTGCACCTTTTTTCTCAAAATGCTGGAATTTCTACCTATTGAATTTTTTTACGTTCCTTAAAATTCTCCACGCATGATAAAGGTTGAATTGTGTTTCGTATTCGGCCCGATATTCATCAGTTTCTTTTTCCAGGACATATCCGTCATTGGCTCCGCTCTTGATCCTCCTAACTAGATTATTGTAAATCAAGCAAAATTGAGAAATGTTAGTACGCATACTCTTCCATTTTAAACTGATGGAATCATAGGTACGAACGCCGATTACCCCATTTTTTGCACAAAGTAACCTAATACCTCCATCGAAAATGCACCCGCTTTCTTCAAATTCCCATTGGCGCTATCTTAGGATGAACTAACCCATCCTTGGCACAATGCAATTTCTTCACCCATGGTCCATGGAATGTTACATACCTCTTTGGCCATGGGTTTTATAGACGTCTAATTTTTAACGGTTTCTGCTTTAGGGCGAGACTTCTTCGACGAGAGACTCATCACCAACGGGGTTAGACGGAGATTATTGAGGTTCATAACTTGGCATAGGCTCGAAAATATCAGCATTGAATGGATGAATGGGAGAAACAGGTTAAGATTTGTTTGGAGATGGTGATGAAGAATCACGGAAAGTTTGTGGTGATATAGGATCGTGATACATTTTGTGGTTGATACATATTTTGTAGCGATTGAAATATTTGTGGTTGATACAGTATTTGTTGTTGTTGAAGTGGATGTACAAATGGTGGGTTATGGTATTGTGTTTGTTGGCATTGTGGTGCTTGTGTTCTGTAAACAAAAGTTGGAGCTCGAAAATGAACCGGTGATGTGACTGTGTTGGATTTTGGAATTGGGTGTTCGGACGTTTTGTTGTCGATGAAATTTATTTATTTATTTATTTTTATTTTTTTAATTTTTTTTAAAAGTATTTTGAGACATTATTTGAAGTGGAAGTATAAAAGATGTAATAAGATTTAAATGTTTGAAAAAAATGAACCCAGGTAAGTGAGGATTTATAGGTAAATGTAATGATAAAAGTTTAAATATGTTTTTTTTTTTTTTATTAATGTCCAACGATCGTTTTTTTTTTTTTACCTTTACCCCAAATTTTCCACCTTTTTCATTAGGTGAACACCTTCGCTGAACCAACCTCATTTTATCACTTTCATTCCCCAACAAAATACCCCGGTCAAGGTCTTCACGCGCCATCTCCGGCCTTCACGTGTGGTCACCTAGCATCATAACGCCCAGCCTTATAGAATACTTCAACCATTATATTTACCATTGCACTCATTTTCCCATGTTCTCACTATTTGCATGCATGTAGGCAGTAGCTCACGTCTTTTTTATTTTTGCATGGATCACAGTCAATAACATTAGAAGTAACTTAAAAAGGCAAATTATATTATAAGCCAAAAAAAATAATAATAATAAAATAAAATAAAAAAAAAAACTTTAATGCAATGAATATTAATGGTGTGTTATTATATTTGATATTTTTTTAACCAATTACTATTCATTGCATCAAAATAATACTTAATGTTGTATTTCTTACAATAAGTTAGTGCCAAAATTATATGTAGTGTGTATATTAGAGATACTTTTAACTATGATGATGATAATGACAAACCTATTTACAAACTCGGTCACCATGTTAAAAATCAAAGGAGTAAGCTTATGTTAAACATCGTGCATGCTAGTTCATAGTTTATCGTATTAGTCATAAATACCAACAGTTTTCAGGACGTCAAAAAATAAAAAAAATAATAAAAAAAAAAAGAAAAAGAAAATTGTCTAGAAATACATCAAACTTGTCACCTTTTGCTTTTGTATACCATGAACTTTTTTTTTCCTATTGTATACACGAACTTTCTTAATCTTCCTATTGTATACATGAATCTGACGTGGCATATAGTTAATTACATAAATTTACATGAATCGTCCCTGTGGCTCAAAACTATTACACCATTCGTCCTTAAAACAATTACATAAAAGGTCCCTGTAGCTCAAGAGTTAAAATATTTGCATCGTTAGTCCGCATTGAGTTAAAATATTTGCATCGTTAGTCCTCACTGCCACCGCCGCCCACCACCGCCACCCACCAACACCCACCGCCACCACCACCACCTCCACCCACCACCGCCACCACCACCACCACCCACCTCCACCTCCGTCACTTACCACCCACACCCACCACCTACCAACACCCACAGCCACCACCCACCACCGCCACCGCCACCGCTACCACCACCCATCACCACCACCATCACCACCCACCACCACCCACCATCGCCACCACCACCCATCGCTACCACCACCAACCCACACCGCCACCACTACCCACCACCACCACCACCCACCTCCACCTCCGCCATCCACCACCCACACCCACCACCTACTTCCATCACCACCCACCGCCACCTACCAACACCCACCGCCACCACCCACCACCGCCACCACCACCCATCACCACGACCAGCACCACCATCACCACCCACCACCACCACCACCCACCGCTACCACCACCAACCCACCACCGCCACCACTACCCACCACCACCACCACCCACCTCCACCTCAGCCACCTACCTCCTACACCCACCACCTACCGCTACCACCACCCACCACCACCTACCAACACCCACCGCCACCACCACCCACCTCCGCCTCCGCCACCCACCACCCACACCCACCACTTACCAACACCCACCGCCACCACCCACCACCGTCTATGAATTAGTTACATGGCCGTCTGTGAATTTTAATAAGTATAGTTATTTTATTTGTGTTATGTAATATTTGATACAAAATATATGAATTGATTGAGTTTTAAATGTATTTTCATTGGTAAAATTTTCATCAAATATTACATAACAAAAATGAAATAATTTAAGGTGAAAGTCGAAACAAAATGACTTTAAAAGTCAATAGTGGATGCGGTGGTGGGTGATGGGTGGTGGTGGTGGGTGGTGGCGGTGGGTGGTGGTAGGTGGCGGTAGGTGGTGGGTGTGGGTGGTGGGTGGCGGAGGTGGAGGTGGGTGGTGGTGGTGGTAGGTGGTGGTGGCGGTGGTGGGTGGAGGTGGTGGGTGGTGGCGGTGGGTGTTGGTAGGTGGTGGGTGTGGGTGGTAGGTGGCGGAGGTGGAGGTGGGTGGTGGTAGGTGGTGGTGGCGGTGGTGGGTGGAGGTGGTGGTGGTGGCGGTGGGTGTTGGTGGGTGGCGGTGGTGGGCGACGATGGTGGTGGTGGGTGGCAGTGGTGGTGGCGGTGGGTGGCAGTGAGGACTAACGATGCAAATATTTTAACTCAATGCGGACTAACGATGCAAATATTTCAACTCTTGAGCTACAGGGACCTTTTATGTAATTGTTTTAAGGACGAATGGTGTAATTGTTTTGAGCCACAGGGACGATTCATGTAAATTTATGTAATTAACTCCATGCCACGTCAGATTCATGTATACAATAGGAAGATTAAGAAAGTTCGTGTATACAATAGGAAAAAAAAAAGTTTATAGTATACAAAAGCAAAAGGTGACAAGTTTGATGTATTTCTAGACAATTTTCCCTAAAAAAAATAAAAATAAAAATAAAATTATAGACACTTAGACTCACGTATTGACCGGCATACAAGACTCATCCAGTAATGCATCATATACCTAACTCACTTTAAGTCTTAAGTCCACTTCACTGTCAAACTAGATATATATTTTAACCAAGTTTCAATCTCATAACTTTATTCCTTTTTACAATTGCACACCTAGCTTTTTTATTAAGAGCTAGGTTACCTGAAATAATAGCAAATTTAAAACTTACAAAAATAAAAAAACCGTCTTTTGCAGACGCATGCAAACTTGTACAAACGCCATATCTAGAATTTATAATTTACATTAATAATGTTGTAAGAAAATAGTCCTTATTTTTACTCATATAATTATGGAAATTGCCAAATTGGTTTACATTTCATTATACGCATTCGAAAGTTATAAATAACATGTTTTAAATGTTTTAAATGATATGTATATTGAAATAGTCAAATAAAATATAAAAGTATATCCATTCGTAATCACTTAATGTATGTGGTCAAAAGAAATCTGAGGCGTTCCGTACAAGGCGGCTGATACGAGAATTGAAGTAGGATCCACATAACATAACCCATTCATAAGCATGTGATAATGTGATATGGTTGGCCCATGCTAGCTTTTGAAGACGATAGGTAGGTCCCACCACTTCCACGTGGCAGTCATATGGTGTTCCTCTATATTTGTCCTGATTTTTGGGAATGGATACGTGCACAAAGTGCTATTTTACTAGTTCGAAGCTAATAGGTGTCACATCACTGTAATAAACTTTCACAACTAACTATTTCTCACTTACAATTAACTTTAATTTTCTCATTTTGATTCCACCACATATAACTTTATTTTTTTTAACATATCCAAATAAAATAAAATTCATTCTGCTGTTAAAAAAAAAATCATTCTTAAACTAAAATTCATTTATAAATGTGAAAAACTAGAAGGGGGTTGAATAGTTTTACGTCTTTTTACTTAGTTATAAAAATTAGTTTTAGAGTTTTGCTTAGCTTTTAAAAACTTAGATTCGAAAATATGTGATCTCAAGTCTTGTACAATATAAACAATTAATACTACACAAAGTATAATAATGATAAGTAATGAAATAAGTAAGAGATGGAAAGATCGAACCGCGAGACAAAAGATTTATAGTGGTTCGGCTACAAGGACACCTTCCTTGCCCTACTCCACTCCTCGAACACCTAACTCGAGAGTTTTCTTCACTATATCAACAAGCTCCCTTATGGCGGAGAAAACCTTACACACCAATCTACACACCAATCTACACACCACTTTTCACACCACAACTTCGTCACACCTAAGTCACACCTTCTACACAACTTCTTCAAATCTATCTACTTCACAACTAACTACTCCACACCTATCTTCTTCACACCAATCTAATATCTAGCTTATCTTCTTCACACCAAGCTACTAACTAATCACACAATCAATATTTAACACAACTATCTACAATCAAATATTCACAACAATCTTCAAAAAGAATAATGTAAATGATCTTTGATGATACACCAACAACTTGGATGTGGAGATCACAACAAGTTGTAATACTTCTTGTCTTGAGGGATAGAAGTATTCTTCTCTTCAACTTGAGAGGATGAAGGTTGGATCACTTTGAAACAAAGAATTTATATACTTATGATCAAAGGATAAAATAATGGAGAATTGGATCTAGATCAGAAAGTTTAGTAGTGCAAAAGGTGAGGAAAAAATCCAGGTTTAAGGTGGTATTTATAGGCAAAAGAATCTGACAGAGGAACGTGGCCGGTCCCCTTAAATCATAGCCGGCCCCCTTAAAATTAAGGGGACCGCCCTTTATAATTAAGGGGGCCGCCCAGCTGAAACGGCCAGATTCTTTGTCTTTTAGTGGGAAAAGTTTATTTGGTGAAAAACTAACTGATTTTGGTTAAAAATTTAAATTCATATATTTAGTATGAATAAAACATTTTTCTTTATTACCAAAAGTGTTTTTCAAAAATATATAATATGTTTATATAATTAAATAAACTTTGTAATGCTTAATAAAACTTTCCTTTGATCATAAAATACACTAAACACTTTGTTTATTCATACCTTAAGTGATTTGGATGTAAAGAGAAATATTAATCACTAAATACTTGTTTATGTCACAAGTTTTAGTTCTATGAGTTTATATTTTGTGATAATTAAAACATAGAGATATTGATAACATGCTAATAATGTTTTTAGACATTATTTATGTCAACAATCTCCCCCTTTTTGATTATTAGAAAACCTTAAACTCAATATATCTAAAACTTGTTTTTAGACAAGTATTATATAGTTTATATTTCTCTTCTCCCCATTTTTGTATTAATTAAAAAGGTTAAGCCGAGTAAGCTCCGCGAGGGAAGTTTAAACGGGTAGAAAGCTCCCCCTTAATGTATGCTCCCCCTCATTTGAGAGCACCAAGGGAACGAGAAATGGAGATCTTTGCTACAAAATATTTGAAGAGAGCAAGATACACATATATGCAAAGCAACAATTATGCAACTAAACATAGATTCATTCAAGCATAATAGGAATGATAAACATTACAACATTCAATATGCTTGGAGCATATTGAAAAAAAAAAACAAAAAAAAATAAAAAAAAATAAAAAATAACACAAAAGAAAAGACATAGTCCTATTTTGCCTAAGAGAGCACTTGAACTTGCTTGCAACCCATAGTTGATTGTTTTATTTGCTTGAAGAGAAACATAAGCATAAAGCTTAGATGTTTGATTGAGAGGGATATGGAATGGAGTGTGGAATGGAAGAAGTGGATCTCACGATGTTGTATCGTGTTAAGGGTGGTATTGGATGATTGCGAGTGAGAAGATATTCAATCCAAGAAATATCTTCACTCAAGTAGAGGATTTGTTTTTGAAGAAATATGCAACAAGGGCAAAAGTGAGTGTGATTTGTAACTTGATCCAAGTTAAGAGAGTGGGGAAGGCAATTTGCATAGGGTGATGATGGAGGTAGCCCTTTGTTGCGTTGTGCAAGATGCATAGCAAGGAGATCACTAAGATCATGGATTTGGTTTATTTCATCACGGAACTTTTGTTTTTCCGTGGCAATGCGGAGGGGATCATAGGTTTGGTATGGATGAGTTGGGTTTGTGTAGTTGGAATTGTAGTTTGATGGTTGATCAAACTTGCATGGATCATGATAAGTTGTTGGAGGTTGAGAGGTGTAGTTTGGCTTGAAGGAAGATGTTTGGCCAATGTTGTATGGTTTGTAAAGTGAATCAAATGAATGGCTTTGTTGGTTTGATGTAAAGTTTGGGAAATAAGAGGTTGGTGGTGAGGAATGATTTCCAACTTCATTTATGATGATGGATTTGTTTCGAGGGCTTTTTCGTCGCCAAACGGGTTTTTCCGTCATCCTTGCTAGCCTTGAGGCTTTTGATTTTGGTTTGTTTGGAGAGTTCATGATGGGATGAATGGAGAGTTTTGAGGATGGGGGATATTTATAGTGTAAGATTTGTGTGTTTAAGGATGGATAAGGTTTGTTTGGGGGATTAGGACAAAATGTGTTGGTGAAAAATGGGAAATGTAGGTTGAAATGAGCTAAAAAGCAGAAAAGATTCTGTAAACACGACCATCAGATGGCCGGTCCCCTTAATGATTAAGGGGGCCGCCTTACAGAATTAAGGGGGCCGCCCATCTGGTGATTTCCAGATTGCCAGAATTGGATTTTTGGCAAAAAATTTGCAGAAAGGTTTTGTGTTTGGATTAGAATTCAAGCAAGTTCAAGTCTCTTAGGCAATATAGAGTCTAATCTAATCAAGATATAGCATGCATGCAAAAACACATAAACACAAGAGCAAATAATCAACATATAACAAGCAAGAGAAAACAAATAAAGGTAAGCACAATTAAGCTTCCTAAGGCATCTATCTTAGATTAAAGGCAAGGATAATTAGTGAGTGAATAACTAATGATGGATCAAGATGACACTATTATTAATGAATTTATTCTAGTGAGTGTCTATATGCAACAAATGTGGAGTTGTGATTGTTTCGACTCCTAGAAGCAAAAAGAAATAACGATCCTAAGAAACAATCCAAATAATCTCCTTGATTCAATTTTTGCTCGATCATGAATGTCAAATACATATATTAGATTATATATCTTGACAATTTATGTGAGAATTTATGCATGATTTTGAAATAGAATGTTTTTAGGATTAGTCAACAATGCAAGGAAAATGATTTTCATTGGTTTCCTAGATTGTGAGAATAATTTTTAGAGAAAACTGATTGAGTTTTACAAAACGGTTTATGCAAAGAAAATAACTTTTCTCAATCATTAGTTTTGTGCAAAATAGATTCCTAGACTCAGAATAGGTGAAATGAAAGAAAAATCAATTTCATGCAAGTATAAATTTGAAATAATTCAATATAATTTAGTCAACTTGTTCCATCATTCCTAATCCTAAACGCAAGTGGTTGAATAATTCACGCTTAAGGGGTTTTGTGAATATATCCGCAATGTTGTCTTCCGATGCAACCTTTTCTATAGATATATTTCCTTTTTGTACATTATCCCTAAGAAAATGGTGACGTATTTCTATGTGTTTAGTCCTAGAATGTTGCACCGGATTTTTACTTAAATCTATCGCACCTTTGTTATCGCACATAATGGGGACATTTTCTAACCTAATGCCATAGTCTACGAGAGCTTGTTTCATCCATAGTGCTTGTTGACATGCCTTTCCGGCGCTTACATATTCGGCTTCGGTGGTAGAAATAGCAAGAGCGGTTTGCTTCTTCGAAAACCAAGACGTTAGACAACATCCCATAAACGTGCAAATACCGCTAGTGCTCTTTCTATCTACGTAGTCTCCCGCATGATCCGAATCCGCATAGACAATGGTTTCTATGCCAGATTCCTTAGGATACCATAATCCTAAGTGTATAGTGCCTTTAACGTATCGGAAGATACGCTTAACCGCTTCTAGGTGAGAGGTTTTGGGATCCTCTTGAAAACGGGCACAAAGGCAGACACTAAACATGATGTCGGGTCTACTTGCCGTCAAGTATAGTAAACTACCTATCATTCCTCTATACTTGGTGTTATCTACGGACTCACCTTCATCATCCTTTGTGAGCTTTACCTCCGTAGACATGGGAGTTTTCATGGGTTTTGAGTCTTCTAGGCCAAACTTCTTAAGCATTTCCTTAATGTACTTAGATTGGTTAAAAAATATTCCATCTTCTAATTGTTTTATTTGTAATCCTAGGAAGAAGTTAAGTTCACCCATCATGCTCATCTCAAACTCATCATGCATGATTTTGGCAAATTCATCACATATGTCTTGACAAGTCGATCCAAATATAATGTCATCAATATATATTTGGACAATGATGAGATTTGGGTCTTTTCTTTTAGTGAAAAGTGTGTTATCTACCATTCCCATGGAATAATCATGTTTAATAAGAAAAGCTTTTAATCGATCATACCAAGCTTTGGGAGCTTGTTTGAGTCCATACAAAGCTTTCTTTAACTTATAAACATAATCAGGTTTTGCGAAGTCAATGAATCCCGGAGGTTGTGCCACATATACCTCCTCATTGATAAAACCGTTAAGGAATGCACTTTTCACATCCATTTGGAATAACTTAAAGTCTAGGGCGCAAGCATAGGCAAGTAATATCCTAATCGATTCTAGTCTAGCTACAGGGGCATAAGTTTCGTCATAATCAATTCCTTCTTGTTGATTATAACCTTGGGCAACTAACCTAGCTTTATTCCTAGTAACTATTCCATTCTCGTCTAACTTATTCCTATATACCCATTTGGTTCCTATGATGGTCATATCCTTTGGATTTGGGACTAATTCCCAAACATCATTCGCCTTAAATTGATTTAATTCTTCTTGCATAGCTATAACCCAACTTTCATCCTTTAAAGCCTCGCTAATATTCTTAGGTTGTATTGCTGAGAGGAAACAAAAGAAATTATTTTTATCTTGGGCTTGTGACCTAAGGGTTCTTTGGTTAAGATGTCCTATTATATTATCTAATGGATGAGATCTAGATTCTTTAATATTACTAGTTTCGTTATTTTCTAAGTGAGTGTCTACATTATCATTTCTTATAGGTTTTGTTTTACTAACCTCAATAGCTTCATCTTCGTTTAAATCATCATCTTCTAAAGGTAATGTTTTAGGAAGTGGTGGTGTTTCATCAAATGTTACATTTAGTGATTCCTCTACTTTCATGGAGTGTTTGTTAAGTATTATATATGCTTTGCTATTTTGTGAGTATCCTAAAAATATTCCTTCATGTGATTTTGGATCAAACTTAGTGAGATAGTCCTTAGTGTTTAATATATAGCATTTACTTCCAAATACCTTAAAGTAGCTTAAGTTTGGTTTTCTACCTCTTAATAACTCATAAGGAGTTTTTCCTAGAATTCTTCTAATTGATACCCTATTTAAAATATAAGTTGATGTATCTACGGCGTGACACCAAAATTTTTGTGGGATGGATTGTTCATTTAACATAGTCCTACTCATTTCTTGTAGTGACCTATTTTTTCTTTCTACTACGCCATTTGATTGAGGAGTACGAGGAGCGGAGAAATTGTGAGATATTCCATTTAACTCGCAATATTTTCCGAATTGTACTTCGTTATCAAACTCCCTACCATGGTCCGTCCTAATGGCAACTATTGAGCATCCTAATTTATTTTGAATCATTCTACTAAATATTTCGAATTTTTCAAAAGCTTGGGTCTTGTCACTTAAAAACCTAGTCTACGTGTATCGTGAGTAGTCATCTACTATCACTAAGGTATATTTGTTTCCTCCATAGTTCGCACAGCGGATGGACCAAAAAGATCCATATGTAATAATTCTAGGCATCTAGTAGTGGATACTATATTCTTGGCTTTGTGACTAGCATGAGCTTGTTTTCCAATTTTACATGCATCACAAAAATGCTTATCATATTTTAGATTAGGCAAATTTCTAACTAATTCCTTAGAGGCCAACGATTGTATTTGTTGCATATTAGCATGTCCTAATCTCCTATGCCATAGTGTAGAGTTTTCATCTAGGGTCGTTAGGCATATCCTATCCTCAGGTTTGTTTCCTAGTTTCATAACATATATGCCACCTTTTCTAATTCCTCTACCTATAATTTTTCCATCCTTAACTATTTCGCTATCATCTTCGGTAAATGTGACTCTACATTTATTATCACATATTTGTCCTACACTAAGCAAGTTATATGTTAATTTATCTACATGCTCTACATTTTCAATAGTAAGTGAGTCTTGAGAGATCGTACCTTTGCCAATGATTTTTCCACGTAAGTCACTACCGAAAATAACGTTACCTCCATTGTATGCCTTGTATGTAGAGAATAGATTGCGATTCACCGTCATGTGCCTCGAATATCCACTATCTTTGATCCATTCGTCAGGTTCCAAGTCAATTCCTAAACATATTTCATCGGTTTCTTTTGCCATAAAACACTTTTCGTCTCTTGGCTTTTCAACTTCTTCTTTGTCACTATCACTCCATGTTCCACTCACAAAAGCACTTTGACTTTCGTAACCCGGTGGCTTTAGACATTCGCCAACGAAATGATTTGGACTTCCACATCTAAAGCATTTTCTCTTCCCATAGTTGTCACTTCTATTCCTTTGGAATGCTTTTCTTTCGTCTCGTGATGATCTAGTGAATCTTCCTCGTCTCTTAAAGAACTTCTTGAATTCTCTTACGGCCATTGCATATTCTTCGTCTTCACTTTCGTCACTTGAATCATCATCATCACTAGGTTCCTTTTTGGCTTTTAGAGCAATTGATTTGGTTTGTTCTTTCTTGACTTTGACCGTTTCCGAATCTCTTCTTATGATTTCTTCATGAACCTTCAAGTTGCCAATTAGTTCATCTAGCGATAACGTCATCAAGTTCTTTGATTCTTCGATTGCCGTGACCTTAGCTTGCCATTTTGGATGCAATGCCCTAAGAAATTTCCTAACACAATTTTTACTAGAAAATGTCTCATCAAGTGCTTTTAAACTTGTGATGATAGTGTTAAACTTAGCAAAAGCATTATCAATTGATTCCTCTTCCGGAATTGTAAATTGTTCATATTGTTGTACAAGAAGATCTATTTTATTATCTTTGACTTGGCTATTACCTTGGTGAGTAATTAGTAAAGAATCCCAAATTTCTTTGGCGGTTTTACACATAAAAATTCTTTCATATTCTTTGCGTGGTAACGCATTATAAATTACCATTTTAGCCTCATTATTTTTTGCTAATTTCTTTTTCAAATCATCATTTTGTTTTTAAAAAGATACAATTTCATTCATTTTAGTTTCAACATTATATTGAATAGGAGGAAAATCACCAAAGGTAATAATATGCCAAAGATCAAGATCTTTTGATTTCACATACGTTTCGAATCTATTTTTCCAATATAAAAATCCATCACTTTCAAATAGTGGTGGTCTTTGCATAGATTGCCCTTCTAAATATTTTTTAGATTCCATAGATCGTTACAAGTTTTAAAATACAATATATTTTAAAAATCTTGCTAGACGTGGCTCTTGATACCAATTGTGGAAAACTAGAAGGGGGGTTGAATAGTTTTACGTCTTTTTACTTAGTTATAAAAATTAGTTTTAGAGTTTTGCTTAGCTTTAAAAAACTTAGATTCGAAAATATGTGATCTCAAGTCTTGTACAATATAAACAATTAATACTACACAAAGTATAATAATGATAAATAATGAAATAAGAGATGGAAAGATCGAACCGCGAGACAAGATATTTATAGTGGTTCGGCTACAAGGACACCTTCCTTGCCCTACTCCACTCCCCGAGCACCTAACTCGAGAGTTTTCTTCACTATATCAACAAGCTCCCTTATGGCGGAGAAAACCTTACACACCAATCTACACACCAATCTACGCACCACTTTTCACACCACAACTTCGTCACACCTAAGTCACACCTTCTACACAACTTCTTCAAATCTATTTACTTCACAACTAACTACTCCACACCTATCTTCTTCACACCAATCTAATATCTAGCTTATCTTCTTCACACCAAGCTACTAACTAATCACACAATCAATATCTAACACAACTATCTACAATCAAATATTCACAACAATCTTCACAAAGAATAATGTAAATGATCTTTGATGATACACCAACAACTTGGATGTGGAGATCACAACAAGTTGTAATACTTCTTGTCTTGAGGGATAGAAGTATTCTTCTCTTCAACTTGAGAGGATGAAGGTTGGATCACTTTAAAACAAAGAATTTATATACTTATGATCAAAGGATAAAATAATGGAGAATTGGATCTCGATCAGAAAGTTTAGTAGTGCAAAAGGTGAGGAAAAAATCCAGGTTTAAGGTGGTATTTATAGGCAAAAGAATCTGACAGAGGAGCGTGGCCGGTCCCCTTAAATCATGGCCGGCCCCCTTAAAATTAAGGGGACCGCCCTTTATAATTAAGGGGGCCGCCCAGCTGAAACGGCCAGATTCTTTGTCTTTTAGTGGGGAAAGTTTATTTGGTGAAAAACTAACTGATTTTGGTTAAAAATTTGAATTCATATATTTAGTATGAATAAAACATTTTTCTTTATTACCAAAAGTGTTTTTCAAAAATATATAATATGTTTATATAATTAAATAAACTTTGTAATGCTTAATAAAACTTTCCTTTGATCATAAAATACACTAAACACTTTGTTTATTCATACCTTAAGTGATTTGGATGTAAAGAGAAATATTAATCACTAAATACTTGTTTATGTCACAAGTTTTAGTTCTATGAGTTTATAATTTGTGATAATTAAAACATAGATATATTGATAACATGCTAATAATGTTTTTAGGCATTATTTATGTCAACAATAAAAATTAAATTACAATACCAAAAACCCATTTTACTAAATTTTAAAACATCATTTTACATTAATAGACAAACATATTAGCATACTATGAACTAATGAAAGTCAACTAGGCAAGCTCAATGGGCTTTTTTCTTTTAGGGCAGTACATGTATTCTTTTTGCTATTCGCCGCTGCTATATTTCTTCTTCTTCAATAATGGCGTCCCTGTACTAGAGAGTAGAGATAAATAAGAGAGTGCAGTTTGGTATTTTTGCTGCCAAAAAATCTAATAACTCAATTTTATAAAACGTTTATCTCTTTCTTGGCCCCACTTCAACTGATAGTTTGTCAGAAAAATCCTTCATCGTGTAGACGACGAGCTCATCAATGGCGAAGGGTGGTGAGTTTGGATGGTGTCGTGGCGAAGGACGGCGAGCATGCCTCGCTGAAATGGCAAAGGGCAACGAGCTCCACACCGGGTGCTCTTATAAACACCTTTTAAAAACACCAACTGAATCATCGTTTTTTCTTTTCTTCTTTTTTCCTATTTTTCTTTTTATATAAAATTATAAAACTGAAATGTATGAAATAGAAAATATAAAGTTTAACACGTCAAAAAAATTAAAATGATAAAAAGTACAGAACAAAAACTGATAAAGAAAAACCAAGTTTTACTGATAACAAAGAAGTTAAAGGAAAAGATTTTGTACTATTACGTATTTTATGGTGGGGCAGAGAGGGTACCGATAGTGGTACCTGGAACTGGAATTTATGGTGTGTTTGGTATGCTGTAATGAGTCACAATCGATGTTAGTTTGATATTAAGGTACAATACAAATGCTAAGCGTGCATTTGGTATGCTGACATGAATGACAATAAGTATGAATTTGATAGTAGTGGTGAGTCCCTCACCTATGAAATATACATACCTAGCTCTCTTGATGCATATGCAGTATGAATTATATCTATCATTCATTACTATAGTTGTGGGGCCCCTCATTTTAAACAAACATCTTTAATCACTTATATAGTTATAGTTTCATTCTCATAGTAGGATACCAAACGCACCCTAAGATATCAATTTCAATATTGTTATTGATTTTATTATTAGATTATCAACATGATGGACCCACTCATATTTGAGATATTCTCTCATATTTTTTTATGCTAATAATAATAAAAGTAGGAGCCTACTGAGTTTGAAATAAAACACTCTATTATCCGGAATGAATCTATCCATACCCATACATACGGAATGAGTCTATCTATAGTTATAATATTATATACTCATAAACCAAATGTATCTATCCATACCCATTAAACAAACAACGTTATTCAGAATGAATCTATCCATACCCATAAACCAAATGTATCCTTTTTGTATTCCGTATCTATTGTACAAGTTACCATTGCTTATATTACTAGTGCTTCTTCAAATGTACAATTCAAATGTACAATGTGTGGTACTATCAAAGTTATTTACTATTTTTGTTTGTACAAAAACTATGAGTAATTGTTTATTTCTAGTTATAACATATTAATATTTCTTTTTTAAGTTGAAAAACACATTTTTTATAATATTTATATTTCTTGTATTAAAAAATCAGAAAAACATTTTTTCATAAACAGAATAAGAGATGCTTATATCATGTTACCTATTTGATTTAAAATTAAAATAACTTTATATTCTCATATTAAACCTAAAATCTTTTATAACTGTACTTGATTAAACATTTATATTAAAACTATTATTTCTACAGAATCTTGCAATTTTTATAAAATAAAGAAAACGAAACACTTATTCCAAAAATATTTTTCTGTAAATAGTAATTTTAAGTAAAGCATAAACATAAAAGTTTAAGCAATTTCAAACACTTACATAATGAAAATGAAAACCAAATTAGAAGTTTAAGTTACTAGGTATAATAGGATGTTCAACCACGTGTTGGTGACTTCCTAAGACATGCCCACACTAAAAACACCCTTTCCCATAGATGTGTCGTTGGTGTTGAAATGGGAGAACTCGATTGATAGAGGACTGACTTGAGAAATTGGTTGTTAGTGTGTTTGAGTTGTGATTTTGGTTTTTGGGATATATTTGTGTGTAAGTGAATAAGTTTGGGTGATGATTTTGATGGACTTATACCGTTTATTAGTGATATAATTGGTGATGTTGGTCACCACTACCCAATCTAAACTTTATTCGTTTTATGAAAAATGGATCACCTTTTAAAACTATCTATATGTAAATCAAAATTAAGGTCAGGCACAGGAACAATCAAGGAACCCGTGCCGACTCAATGTCACATCAACACTTACATTATCAACAAACAAGCAAAATCTATGGGTGTGCAGGGTTTGGTTTGGGTCGATTTTTGGCTAAAACCGAAACCGAACCGAAATGTACGATTTTTATAGAACAAAAAACCGAAACTGTTCGGTTTTTGGCAGTTCGGTTTCTTCGATTTATGGTCGGTTTCGGTTCGGTTTTTCGATTTTTTCAGTTTCTGACCGTTTATATTTGGGTATGAAAATTTTATACCAACAAACTTGTATTACATAGAAAATTTGTTATTCTTATTTATTTATTTTTTGTCAATCTAAGCATAATAAATTAATAATGTTTATTGAATAATTCTATAATTACACATATATAGATGAGAAACACACATGCGAACATACACATAGTACGATCATCGTCATATATTTTATTGATATATATTCTCAAGTAAACACACGAAACGACAAACACGCATATAAAATAAACGTTAAGATAAATATATTATAAATCTACCCGAAAATGAATTTTAATTTATAAATTTGATTTATTTAGTTATTTATGCATATTACATTAATTATATATTATTTTATAATAAAATCGGTTCGGTTCGGCTTTTACGGTTCGGTTTTTGGACGAAAACCGAAACCGAACCGTATTTTTCTGTTTTTGAAAAATTAAAAACCGAACCATCGGTTTTTAGTTTCGGTCGGTTTTTTCGGTTCGATTTTTTTGATTTTTGGTTCGGTTCGGTTTCGGTTTTTTCGGTTTTGTTTGCCCAACCCTACCAAAATCTCCAACTTCACCACCCTAACAAACTTCCGAATAACACAAGTATACATCACAATATCTGTGTATATATAAATGTGGGTAAAATAATTATTGCACATGAATAACATACAAAAATCGAAATTCAAAATTATGATTTGAGTTAAAATCGCCAAGTTCTAACGATTTAATTAGTTTCATGTTTAGTTTATAAAATTGAGAAAATTTTATCCACGTCTAACTAGAACGAACACCTGAACACACAATAGAATATATTAAACTATACTAGGGATGGCGAAAAAACTGGAACCCGACAGGAAAACCTGAAACCCGAACTAATTAGGGCGGGACGGGGCATGTTTATCGGGTTACGGGGCGGGTTTGGGGATTAAACGGATATTTTAATCGGGTATGGGGCGGGGAGCGGGGAATCCTCGCCCCGACCCGACCCACCCGATTAATATATATACATATACAAATATATCTATACCTATATAGTATTTTATTAGTATTTACGTATAAAAAATATTACTCTAATATTGTTAGTTTTTTAATATTTGTAAGAATGCAAAATTGTGATTATAGAAACTCGTTTAGTGTCATATTTTTAAGTTTTAATTTTTGGCGGTATAATTTATCATTATTTATGTATAATACTATCGTTGAAAATTTAATAAGGATCGTTTGTAATTGATTATTTATAGGTTCGTTATTGCTAACAGTCAAAAAATAACAATAAATGTGAAATGGTGCGTCTTTGGTCGAGAATTGCACCCAAAAAGGACACCCCAATAAGATCCCCGATTAATACGGGGCGGGTTTGGGGGACTATCACGCACCAATGGGACGCCCCGGTTAGATCCCCGATGAGGATCGGGGCGGGTTTCAGGAGAACTTGGTAAACGGATTTGGGGATGGGGATGGCAGCCCCGCCCTAAACCCGCCCCGTTGCCATAGGAGACCGCTATAGGCAAAAAAATAGTAACTCGAAAATAATAGTTTTGCTAAGTGTTTTTCATCAAAATAAAGTTATGTGGCAGTCGTGGGTATTTGTTAGTATCTTTTAAATGTAAAAACATTCTTATTTGAAGGGATATTAATAAATTGGGTAAAGTTAACGAACGTTGTAGAAATTAGAAGGGGTTGAATAGTTTCACCGCTTCTTTTCAACTTTCTAAAGCGTTTCGTCGTTTTTAAGTCTGATTAATTTACATTTGCAAACTTGTTAAATTCTACTTGTTATGTGATATCAATTTAACTACTGCCAAATATAAACAAACAAGTAATATAAAGAGTAGGGAAAGAACACAACCAAAGAGACGCGGCGATTTATAGTAGTTCGACACGAAACTCACTCCTCCGTCCTACTCTACTCCCCGAGTACCACACTCGAGAGTTATCAATCACTATATCAACACACTCCTTCAGGCAGAGCAATCAATACACAAGCTTACACAAGGTTTAACGACAATAAGCGGAATGTCGAGTTCTAATCCTAGCTAGAACCAATCTACACCAAGGCCCACGTGGCCACACGAACAAGCACTCTTGTCCCACTTAGATCAACACACGATCTAAACCTTCACGTGAACGAGCACTCCCGTTCACTAGATTCTTCACACTAAGACACACTTGGATCTTCACCCAATCCAAGTCTTCACACACGACACACTTGGATCCTTTCCCGATCCAAGCCTTCACACACGACACACTTGGATCCTTTCCCGATCCAAGCCTTCACACAAAGACTCAACTAAGTCCTAACCTAACCACTTAGGACATCACTCTCCTCACAACAAATACATGAACTAATCTAGTTACAAGACTTCTTAGATCTTCATCTTCTCCAAGTTCACACACATATATCTCCATCCTCGACTCACACACAAGTCGGAAGTATTTAAAATATTTACAAAACCTATAACCGTAACACTTGTTACGTTTGTGTGTGGACACCTATAACATCTCGAATCTTCATCTACGTCGAGAGTTCTTCTCTTGCACTTTGGGAAGAGGCATTGACTTTAACTTTTCAAATCTTCATCTATGTCGAGAGTTCTTCTCTTGCACTTTGCGGAAGAGGAAATCACTTATAAACATATACGGACATGTTATAGTGATCGAAGATAAAAGAAGAATAAAACAGAAAGTTTTTGTGTGTGTGGAAGCTTATTTTCTGAAAGGGAACAGTTCAATATTTATAGACGACAGGAAAGGAGGCGACGATATTTTAAACAGGCGACGGTCCTTTATCACTAAGGGACCGCCGACCACTTTAAGGGACCGTCCCGACAAGACGCTCCCATTTTGTCCTGACGTGGTGAAAACTTATCTGGTGCAAGCTGAACTGAATTGGGGGGGGGGGGAATATAGCTGTTATAAGTTTGAATTAGAATATATTTTCTTAATAAAACATTTCTTTAAAAACACAAAAATACTTTTGTGAAAGTGTTTTGTCAAACTTAAAAATGTAAGTTTAGGAGAAAATAAAATTCTTTGATCACTTAACTAATGGAGGTATAAAGTTTGTTCATACCTGAAGTGACGTTGTAGTAGCTACGTATAAGAAACGAGTTTCCTCGATTAAAAAATTATAAACTGTAACTTTAAGTAACATGTCTTTATATTTTGTGATTATCAAAATACGAGAAGACCGAATAATGTGATTAATGTTTTTGACATTATTTGTATTAACAATCTCCCTCTTTTTGACGATTACAAAATATAAACTCATTTTAAGTAAAATTATGCGTTGATAAATTTTTAATGAGTTTTCACGTTACTTCTCCCCCTTTTTGTAGAATCAAGAAGGTTTCGTTGTCATTGAGGAGAGGAGACACAAGCATCCATGAAAGGGCATCGTCGTAGAGATCAACGGTATACAAGCTCCCCCTAGCTAAGTGCTCCCCTTAATGAGGGCACCGAGGAATCGAGCTATGGTGATGTGCTATAAAAACAAGTTAGAAGCAAAGCGCACACACACACACACACACACACACACACACACACACACACACACACACACACACACACACACACACACACATATATATATATATATATATATATATATATATATATATATATATATATATATATATATATATATATATATATATATATATATATATATATATATATAGAAATAAGATGAATGTAAATGTGAAATCAACTAGGTAAAGCATGAATCAGATAGACAATCAAAGAGAAAAGTCTAAATTTTGACTCCTACTAGGGACGGTCCCTTAATGATTATGGGACTGCTGGTCCATTAAAGGACCGCCACCAGGAGGTGACTATGTTGGCAGATGTGTTGTGATTTGGTGAGTTTGTTGCAAAGTGATATGAGTTTCTTGGTGGAGAGCTAGAAGAGATAGGAGATGATGGTTGATTACTCACAAATGGAGTGTAAGCACCCGAGCTAGATTGGGTGAGCAAAGGCGACAAGTTTTTTATGAATGATGAGAAAGGTGATGTGGTTGGCTTTGAGCTAGATGATTGCTTTGATGAAGAGTAGGATGTTCCATTTGTGGACGGTGTTTTGAGTGGTGCACTTGGAGCTTGAGGTGATAATGGTGGTGACTTTGGAGAAGGAGTTGTGTCACAAAGAGTGAGATCAATGAAGTTGGTTTGTGGTGGAATGATTTTGATCTTAGGCCTTTTGTTTGGTGGTTTTGAATTGAGTGAGGTTATGAGTCCTTTGTTTGAGTTAGGCAAGGAGGTGGAAGATGATTCCATTATAGGTGATGAAGGTGAAATGAGAAGTGATTGTAATGAGGTTGGAGAAGAGGAGAGGTAATTAAATAATCAAGCATGGTTATGATTTTGGCAAAGCATGCATTAGGAAATTTTAAGCACTTCAAGTTGTTTATCTAAACATGGTAAGGTGTTGATAAACATGCAATAGGTTTAGGATTGCAGGAAAGAAGAAAACAGTGCAAAAATCCGTGATCCCATAGGACGGTCCTTTAAATGATGGATGGTCATTTAATACTGGAGGACCACTAGTTAGATAAGGGACTGTCGGCAGTAGGCTTACAGAATATTGCCCAGTTTCTCTTTTTTGCAACCTGCATATTCAATCTATTCCTATACATCACAGAATTGCATAAATTAAATATCAACAAAAAAAGGATGTCAAGAACAAGCTATACATCTTATAATCTCAACTGAATCCAAGCATAATCAAAAATCAAGCATGTTTTAAAATCATGAAAAGAATTCACACAAATAATAAACAAGGTCATGAAATAAGTTCACTACAGATGCCTTTTACTTCTTCTTCTTTTTCTTAAGAAGATTCTTGATTGATTTCAATCCTTACCTTTGCTCATCCCAAATTTGAATTGGAAGAGTGATCACCGATGGGTCTTGTGAGTCAAGATTTTGAGGGATTTGAGGAAGGGCATTCAAGAGGTTTTGGGATGAAGAAGAGGCATTAGAATTGGAACTACCAATGTGTTCATCATCATCTATGGGATGAGAGGATGAATCACCGGAGGATGACTCGGGAAACAAGGTCCTTTTCGACCCTGAATAAGTCCTTGTCTTACGCTCAATAAAAGTAGTGAGCGGGAACATGACACGATCATGGATAAGGTACTTTTCCAATTTGAGTTCCGGAAATTCATCCATGATATGATTGAACAAACGGGTTAAAAGCATACCATAGGGTATATTTAGCTTAGGCTTTTTGGTGACAAACTCCATTCTCCTGACCATGTAGAATGCTAGATTGTAGGGTGTCAATGTGACAGCACAATAAAGCATGTGACCGATACAAGCGGGAAGATGATCTCTATTGCCACCAAGGCAAAAGGCGTTTTCACGTATGATCTCTTCAAAGGTTTTGAGGTGATTTTGAATTTCTTTCGTAAGGATTTGGTTTTCTTCAACGGGAATTTTCTTGCCTTTGTGAGTACGGGTAGGAAGTGAGGTTCGTGGTTTTAGAATGAAAGTCCTAATTTCATTTGGAGTGGGGGGAATGGTGGCATATTTCCCATGTCTAGGGATGCTTCTGACAAGAGCATCAAGGCTCCATTCGTCAGTAAACGAGCATTGCCCCGTGGTAGGAACACTAAGGATTTGACCAATATCGAAAGTGAGTATGAAGACAATTTTTCTTGAATGACAAACTCCACTTAGAGTTCATTCATGGACTCAACTCTCAACCTAAACTGACTAAAGAACTCTAGAATAAAACGAGGAACGATTAACTCATTTATTTTATAAAGACATTCTAGTTTAGCAGAACTAAGTATAGTTTCAAGGTAGTTAAAGTCCTCAAAATCGGGATACACGACTCGACCTTCATGAATACAATGTTTTTCAATTCGTTGAAAATTATGGGAAAGAGGTAAAGGGTACTCAGTAGAAAGGATGGGTATGTAGTCGTGTGTCTTTGTGTGATCAACCCAGTTTGGTTTAGGCATGTTTTCCCTAAAAGAAATGACATAAAGTAAACGTTAAGTTAGCTAGCGTATAATTTTTATACTTATCCCAAACACCTCCCATATACTATAATACATTTTAATTTTGAAATTCCTGATTCATTTTGTTGCATGTTTATGAAAACTTTTCTGACATGTGTTAACAATGTATAACTACGTGATTGTTACGTGATTAAACAACATTATCAAGAAGAAATTCGAATTAGGGATGATTACATTTTCGACCCATTTTCAAAAATCACGAATTAAATCAATTAATTGTTAGTGGAGGTTTAGTTGGTAATACATTATCAATTTTTAGTCTCAATTGATGTTGATTTTTCAAAGAAATAAGAATCCCCAATTTTTAATATGATGTTCATATGAACCCTAATAATTTAATTGTTGAAAGAGGATTTAACTCATATTCCGGTGTGGGTTAAATTTCATGATGTTCCTTAAGCGATGTTTTCTGATGATGGGCTTAGTTTGCTTGCTACTTTGATTGGGACTCCCAAGAGATTGGATGCCTTTACTAGTCAGATGTGCAAAGAATCTTGGGGTAGGAGTAGTTTTGCTAGATGTATGATTGAAGTGAAGTCGGATGAGGTACTTAGGGACAGCCTTACTGTTGAGATTCCTTTACTTGACGGTTCGGGTTCGACTATTGAGAAGATCCGTGTGGAATATGAGTGGAAACCGCCTCACTGTGATAAATGCAAGGTGTTTGGACATGTTTTGGTGGATTGTCCTAAGGGTGTGATACCGACTGCTCAACCTTCTAAGAATGTTAATGATGGTTTTCAGACTGTTAACAATAAGAAGAAGGGTAAGCAAGCTGCCTCGAATACGGGTCGCGGAGGTTTTACTAAACCTGTTGTGGGTAAGCATTTTGAATATCAGCCAAAGAAGACTCCTACTGTGCCCAAGAAAGTTAATGATAGTAAGAAGAAGACTTCTGAGGTGGCTAGTACGAGTGGAACAACGATCTCTACATCTAACCAATTTGATGCGCTTAATATGGATGATACGGATACGTTTGGTATTCCTACTTATGACACCAGCATGGATGTGGATACTGGAAGTACAATGGAAGTTAATGTGGATAAGTCGGTTAAGACTGGTGCTACATCTCAAGATCCACTTGTGAGTGATTCAATGGGAACCAAGGAAGTTGGTTCTACTCCTTTAGTTGATAAAATTAGTAAGTTTGAAGAGCTTCTTATTGATGGGAAAGGTACTCTTGTGGATGATGATGGTCATCCTGTTCCGTCTGCCTCTGTCACTAAGAGGGCTAACCCATTTTCCAAGGTGGGTGAGGTTGTGGTTTCTGATAGTGAAGAGGAGGAGGTTCTTAACACGTTCGACGAATCTGCGAATCTTTTTGGTAGAAGTCAAGAGCGTGAAGATGAGGTTGATGACTATGATGATTACTCGAAGCAAATTCATGATCTTCCAGGGGAATTGGATGCTCTTAATGCCATTTATGGCTTTAACCTCCAAGGTCATAGGAAGTAGTTATTTTTGTCTGAGTTTTTTTTCTATATGATGTGGTAGTGGTTTGTTTTCTTGTCTAGAAAATAGGAAGTATCTTGTTATGTAAGATTTTCGCCTATGTAACGGGCTGAGATATGGGATTCACTCATATCCGTTGTTCTTAAATGTTTTTTGGAGTAATATATTTACCGGGTCTTTTGACCTTTTACCCAAAAAAATAATTTAATTGCGAATTAAATAAATAAAATTGAAGAAATTAACTTACAATAGATTGATTAGTATGTATTAGTGATTGATGATCTTGAATTGAAAGCCTTTAAATCGATTTGATTATGGATGATTAAGAGTTAGGGGTGTTAAGGTCGAGTTTCGTCAGTTCTGTAGCAAAGGAGGGTATTTTGTTTGGTTTTAGAGGTTCTGCAGTTTGAAAACGGGGTGTAGGCCAAAAATTTTGGACGGTCCTTTTTCGATAAAGGACCGCCGGTCGATAAGGGACCGTCGACAAAAGGTTTTTGGTTTTTGTGGATTTTTGGTGTTTTGGTCTTTATGAAAAATCTTTGGTTTTAAAACATAATTCTTTGTATTTTTAAGATATGAAATAGACTCAATACGCACGAGTAGGCTAAGGAATGGGTATGGAGTAGAATCGAGACAGAAGAAAAGGAAAAGACTCAATACGCTTGAATAAAGAGTGGAATTTGAGTCGAAATAGAAGAAGTAAAAGTGCAGTGAGTGAGATGAAGCTTAGGTACGAGATTTGCATCGGAGAGGCTAGAAGTCAATCATGTAGATTTTAAGAAAAGTCATAGACGAGAACTAGAGAAAGGATAAAGTGTGAAACAAGTGTGCATCGGCTATAGTGATTGATTGATGCAAAATCTTGATATTAATAATGTTTGTGGTTAGACCATTATTTTTCCAAATAGTTTGCTTGAATCCAAAGAAGGACAAGCATTTAGACATAACGTCTAAGTTACACAAAGCATCTAGCACGTATTAGCAGACAAATATCATCTAGCAAGCAAGTAATAACTAATCACATAGTCACATAATCATATAGCAAACACTCAAATAGCAAGCATAATAATCAAGGTTGTAGGAAAACTTACTTTGGCCTCTAGCTATCCTTAATAACACATAACCAAAACATATGTTGTAAGTGATGTAAGACTTGATGACACTCACTTGGTGAATCAACTACTTGATAAGTCCCACATACAAGGCGCACATTGTCTTGTCCACTAGCAATTCTTTTTACACATTAAAAACCGAATAATGTCTTCTTCATCGGCATCACTTCAAGATTTGAAAACTAGTGCATCAACTAGATTGCTTGTGTGATCCTTGTCGGTGACATCTACAATAAAAATATTCGAACTAGTAGTACATGATTATACTTAAACTAAGTGTTTTTCAAATAATACATTTTCAACATCTTTGGCTTGAACATTTCCTTGATGCAAGTTTAAACCATTTTACCATATGTCGTTTTCCACTTGACATAAAATTGTTTCATCAAAATCAATTTTCGGCAAAGATTTATAAACCAATAATTTTGGTTCAATGTTTTGCAAAAGTTTCTTATGAAATTTTGATTCTCGAAATTTTCTATCATTAAAAGACATATTACCAATTGAAATGGCATGCCAAAGATTATGATCTATTGATTTCACATAAATTTTCAAATTCATTTTTTCAAATGACAAAATTTTCATTTTTGAAAAATAGTGGCTCATTCAAAGAACGCCCTTTTAGATATCTTTTTGATTCCATAGATCGATTCAAGTTTTAAAGTACAGTATACTCTAAAGATCTTGATAAACGAAGCTCTGATACCAATTATAGAAACTAGAAGGGGGGGGGGTTGAATAGTTTCACCACTTCTTTTAAACTTTCTAAAGCGTTTAGCCGTTTTTAGGTCCGATTAATTTACATTTGCAAACTTTTTGAATTCTATTTGTTATGTGATATCAATTTAGCTACTAGCAAATATAAACAAAAAATTGATATAAATGTGATTTGCAATCACCTCCAATTGATATAAATGTGTATGTTTAGTATTTACAAGCTGTAATGAGTCAAACAATAAACTTTACATGAAAAGAAAAGGGCACCTCCTTCAAAAATCAAATGTATCATACTACTACTTTCTGCATTTGAAATCAGTTAATATTATATAGTTTGGTTTCCATACTTGTCTGAGCCTCTTTTTTTTTTTATTCACAAAAAGTGAAACATAACTCACTGCAAATCAAAACCCAAAAAACCTACATATACATATACAGTATTATTTTGTTACGGTTGAAGGTCTCGATAGTTGTAAAAGGTGAAAGCGGTTATATTTAGTTCCGAATGTGGTGGTGTGGCACTAGTGATGATAATTTCAGATTTTGTGGTGGTTCCCGGCGGTTTCGGCTATCGTGATGAAAGTTGCAGTAGTTGTACGTGGTGCCTTGTAGTAAAAGGAGAAAGAGATAAATAAGAGTGTTTGCGTGTGTTCCACGAGGTTACTATGTGTTTTCTGATCGATTTTTTGTTTACATATGTTGTAAATCTTGAGAGGTAAATGGTTCGGACTATAATGATCCAATTGTTGAAACTTAAGATCTTTATCTTAATTTTTGAAAAAGACCGCATGTTAAATATATTATACTCTAACTAGAACGGTACCCGCGCAATACGGCGGCGGGTACCTGTGACTATATTTTGCGTTATTCGGTTATTTGGTTACACTTTAGTTGTCTTTATGCTTTACTAGTAGGGTACCCGCGCAATGCGGCGGCGGGTACCCGGTAACTAATTTTGTGGCGAGCAAATATTTTTTATTTATGTCACTCGTTGCAGTGGGGCTGATTTGCAGCCGACGTATCTTTTCTTTTTCTTTTTCTTTTTTTATTGCAGCTTTTTTGTTTCGTAATTTTTTTATATTTATTATGTATCTATTTTTAAATCATATGATTGTTATTGTTATATACTCCCTCCGTCCCAAAATTATTGTCCCCCGACAAAAAACACACAGTTTAAGAAAAGTACATTTATTACAGCTTTCTCTTTCTTACTTTTTGACAGAATGACAATTTTGCCCTTGGGTAATTAATTAAAGTCTTCTTTAATGTATGTAATAATAATTTTAAACAAGGGTAATATAGTAAACTTTGGGTTAAACTTCCTTATCTATTTTTAGTAGTGGACAATTAAATTGGGACATACCAAAAAGGAAACATGGACAATAAAATTGGGACGGAGGGAGTATTTTTTTGCTAAAAGTGTTAGCTCCAAAGCTGTCCACAGGCACCCCGGTATCAAAACGACATCAAATGGTACCGTCCGTCCAGATCTGATATAGATCTAATCGCACATGCGCGCTATCTTCATGGTACCAATTGATCATGAAAATGTTTTTTTTTCCTCCTTTTAAACGAACTTACAATTGTTGTTTAATATTTAAAAAAAAAATCAGATTTTTCTGAGCATTATTTATTTATTTTTATTATTATTATTATTATTATTTTTTGTATGAGATCTACCGTGATATTAAGGATATTATGAAAGGGTGTCATGATAGTTACGGTGATAGTATTAAACCAACGTGATATTAAGATTTTTTACATGTAAAAATGTAGCATGATGTTAAAAACACATGATAGTTACGGTGATATTAACAATTTTATTAAGAAAACATTTCTGTGATATCAAAAAAATTATTATGATATTAAAATTGTTATTAAAAGCTAAAAGTTTATGTGATATCAAGATCTGATTTTGACTTTTTTACAGGAGATTATTTTTCTCCAACAACTATATTTGCGGGGTTAAGGAATCTATTTCGAATAACAATTTTTCTAATGGCATTATTGTATAGCCAAGAGTGCCCGCGTTTAGCGGCAACGGTGTATAGTTTCGACAAAATTTCAAAAGAGATTATTTATCTCCAACAAACTATATTTGCGGGGATAAGGAATCTATTTCGATTAACAGTTTTCTAATGGCATTGTTGTATAGCCGAGCGTGCGTGCATGGTGACATCAGTTTAGAGTTTTTGAAAAAACTATATTGCATCGATCAGTATGGTTGCGCTCTTTTTTTAGTTACACAAGTGCTAGATGTCATATTTAAGCGTGTATGTCTTATAACCCCGTAACACAAATTGGTTAATTAAAGCTCCTTTTTTAATTGAGATAATAATGGAGTGTAAAATCTTAATCCAATTGCTTATGTGTTTTTCTTATTTGAACTGATGGATACTTACCGGTACATTAACATATACTTCATATTACTCGACCTATATGCATTTTCAATTTCAGTTTTTGGGTCCTTGGATTGTACTCTGTTCGCCACAACAATACTTTCTCAAAGTATTCATATTTCAAACTCAAAACTCAATGGGGAATATAATAAACTTACTTAAGCACCATCTTTAAATTCTATATAATGGAGTAATACATTTTATTCCCAAATTCTCCATAAAAGTTAAGTCTTAACTTGTTTCAAAGTAGTCAAACTTACAACTTGTTTCAAAGTAATTTTTTGCTTTTTTGACTTTATCTCAATAACCATGGGGTATTAGTAAAGAGTTAGACTTTTGATTCAGTCGAGACAAAACGCAGTTCCATTCCACCTTTATCTTCTTTTTCGAAATCCAATATTGTGTTGTCATAGTTACACATGACCAAAGAGTCTACTTTTTTATTAGTTGAATAGCTCAAGATACAAAATTTCAGTCTGGGGTATTAGTAAAGAGTTAGACTTTTGATTCAGTCGAGACAAAACGCAGTTCCATTCCACCTTTATCTTCTTTTTCGAAATCCAATATTGTGTTGTCATAGTTACACATGACCAAAGAGTCTACTTTTTTATTAGTTGAATAGCTCAAGATACAAAATTTCAGTCTGAGCCAATGCTTAAAATTACAAAGGCCTTCTCTAACACGGTTCCCAAGTTACCTACGTAGTATTATTTTTGCATCAAAGTAAAGATCTTAAAAAAAAAATGGCCTCTTTTTATAAGATATTAAGATGTACTAACAAAAAAACAAAAAAAAACATAAAACAAAAACTTGCTTTTACTAAAAAATCATTCACCCTTACTATAACAGTTTACATCAACGATATTAAGAGTTCCTCCAAAATGATTTTCAATGGTACATCTTACTTTTTGAAGTTGTTTTCAAGAACATTCATTTTCAATGTAAATTTGCTTTTACTTTACCAAAAAGAATCAAATGAAACATTGACAAATTTATTAAAAAATCATTCACCCTTACTATAACAGTTTACATCAACGATGACAATAACCTTCGCGGTGGCTACGGCAGATCTGGTGTCGAAGACACATCTATAAATCTAAAAAAAAAGGACATATGTTAGAACTCAAAAAAAAAAAAAATCAAATCAAATCTAGCTGTATAAATGACCTTTCAAAGCTTAAAAATATATTAAAAAGGCACGTACAAACATTTTTTGAAAATATATTAACTTATATAAAAAGTATATATAAAAGCTTTCAAAGTATTACTCTACAAATTTATAAAAAGTATCTAAAAAATAGAAACTTTATTTTAACAAAATTTACATAATTAATTTTTTAACAAAATTATAAGATAACCATTATAATAAATATTAAGAATTTTAAGAATAAAGACATTATTTTTGGCGTTAGCAACGATTACCGGCGGCGGCAGAAAACTTTCCGGCGACAGCGGTGGCAGTCACGCTTTCCGGCGAGAAAATGACGGCTACAGATCTACAAATAAAAAAGACTTATAGATCTACAATAAAATCTATAGATCTACAAATGAAAACTATAGATCTAGAAAGAAACCTTCAAAATTTTATTAAAATAGATAGATCTATTATAAAAACGCAAAAAATACCTCAAAACTTAAAAAAGACCCTTTGGGTCTTGGTGGTTCCTCGGCGGCAGAACACGGTGGAGGGGTGATTTCTTTGGTGGCGTCGGTTTTAGTGGTGGTGGAAAAGATGAGTGTGTGTTTTTGTTAGTTATGAGATGAAAATGTTTGTGAGTGGGTTTTTATTAGATGTGAGATGAGAGGGTTTCTGTCTTATTAAACTTGTAGCTAACCAAAACTACCTAAAACAACAACAGCACCAGCCAAACACACCACGAACACCCTATTAAGGTGGTAATTGTGGCGATGGTGTCGTTGATGGCAGTTGAGGCCGGCCAGTGGTAGGTAGACATTTTTTAGTTGAGAGAAATTAAGAGAAAAGAAAACTGGGGTTTTTTTTTTTTTTGTGAGTTATGAGGGAGAGAGATAAAGAGAGAGAGAGAGAGAGAGAGAGAGAGAGAGAGAAAGGGACGGGTTATGTGTTTCGTTTGTCTTTTGTGTTATGCTTTGGGTTTATATATGATTGGAGGCTCGGGTTGTTTGAATCTTAAATTTGGGTTCGGATGAGGTAGGCTCGGGTGTTGAATCTTAATTATTAGGTTTGGAGGGTGGTTCGGTCTTAGGCATTGGATATGCCTCTTTTATAAAGGAGTATAGATAAGTAGAGATGGTAGATATGGTTAAGCCAAATAATTTTAGTTTGAACAACCAACATGCTTCCTAACAAACTTTCTAACCAACCTGCTTCCTAACCAATTAATTTTGAAATCTTTCTATAATAAGCAAATAAAAGTCTGAATTTTAAGTGTTTCTAATTATAGAATAGTCCCAAATACATTATATATATATATATATATATATATATATATATATATATATATATATGTATATATATATACATATATATATATATATATATATATATATATATATATATATATATATATATATATATATATATATATATATATATATTATATATATATAAAGCAGAATTTTTCACTAATTCATTGGAAAAACCAACGGAAATCTCATATTGACTTTCTTTTGCCCTACTCTAAGGGGACTTTAATTTGATATCTTTTTTTGATATTCTATTTATATAAAGGCCCCAGAACACTAAAAGGTAGGGGAACCAGAGTTCTCTTTCTAAAAAATAAAACTAAATGACTTTAAGGAACCAACGATTATCGATTCTTAAAAAACCTATATTCTCCATACTTAATCAGCATTTGATAGATTATCCAAACCTGAGCAATCTTAGTTATTGGTGGGGGTCCGGTCCGTTAGCTGGTATTTGTTTAGTCATTCATATAGTGACTGGTGTTTTGTTAGCTATGCATTACACACCTCATGTGGATCTAGCTTTCAATACCTTAGAACACATTATGTGTGTTGCGTAGTAACTGCCTAGCTGTATATTACGTTGTCAAACCCTTCCGAACAACCACCTCTGACACAGAGACTACGAGTGACGGACAACTAAACGACAACGAGTGGTTGCTTTACCGTCTTGTTCCGTCGCATGTCGTTCTTCCTTCTTTGGGAACACTAGTTGTCTTTGGTTTGGTAAGGCCGACTCGATGGTTGTGGAGCAAGGTTACCAAAGGGAACAACGATTGGTTGCTTCCCAAGCCTATATTACGGTCTAGCGTTATCGTCGTTATGGTGCTTTGGAACACTGCTGATCGCCACCTCTTGTAAGCAACGCCTAGCTACTTACTACTCTACTTAACTTAAAATAAGAAAAATTCAAATTCAAATTGGTCGAGAAAAAGAACCGCGCTAGTCGGAATTTTGGGAAAGATAGAGAGCTCTCTAGGCTCTCCTGATCAAATTGAGAGTTCGCTTTGCCAGTCCATGAATATGTCGCACCCAACAGTTCGAGGAGTTGGCCAGATACGGATCGAAGCCCTGCCTTGAAAAGGTAAGGACTTTTAGGCAGATTCAAGTATCCGACCCATCTCTTTCTGTCGATTCCCCGGGTTGTCGGAATCTCTGGTTTGGTCAAGACCAGGAGTCCTATTCATTCGTTTATGGGAGCGCCTCTCTGTTCCCATTCTCCACCGGGTCATCAAGTGATTAGACAGCTTAATCCATTTTTCCATCCGATGATCTTCGCCCTAGGACTGACTCTGTTCGACCTGCCTTGATTGCCTAGCTAATGCTACTGTCGCAAGCAACCTCTCAAAGAATAGGGAGTGAACGACCCTTCTATCTAGTATTTAGATCGGTGACTCCGTTCGGCCGAGCCAGCTATCGAAAGTCTTGCAAGCAACCTCACCCTCACCTCGGAATGAGAGAGACATCAAGGACAGGAATGTAGGAAAGCTCCTTAACGGGAGATTCAGCCACGTAATCAATCCTCCAAACTGTCACTCGGGACGTCAGGATTGCAGATATAGTATAGATATAGAAGATTAGAAGTATAGATATAGATATAGATATCTTTCGCATTAACATTTCTAAATATCATTAAAGAAACATCATCCTAAAATCAAACATTTCGATGCATACCAAATGTGTGACAACTGGCAAATTAGGGAGCCATTTTGAAAACCCGCATTACGTTAAAGTTCGTTTATAAATTTTTATTTGGAATTTTATTCGTAAATAACTTGTAAGACCTAGATTGTGGTTGATTATATTTTAAAATCGTTATGAGATTTGAGATTTATTTAATGATTCGATCTGGAAATATACGTGGTGATTTATTTTGGAAATTCTCATTTGGTACTATGTTGACTCCGGCACTAGGATAACCTAACAGAAATTTTGTGTCTTGAGTTTACAAATTCGACTATATGTATTTATTTATGGAACGTTTCGTGAGATATTTAACGCTTTGAAATGAGTTTCGGATTTTGGTTCGTGTAATTCACACCCACTCATCTTACCCTTATCACTGTTATTATTATTATTATTATTATTATTATTATTATTATTATTATTATTATTATTATTATTATTATTATTATTATTATTATTATTATTATTATTATTATTATTATTATTATTATTATTATTAAAAATAAATTTTTTTTGAGTAAAGCTACAAAAATCGTCCTTGTGGTTTCTGCATCCCACACACATAAACACAACCCACATCTCATCCTCACCATCTCTCTCTCTTATCCCTCCCCTCACCAAACCCTAGCCGCCCCTTAATTCGACCAGCCGCCACACCACCGCCGGCTACCACTTCACACCGCCACCACCATATTACTCCTCATCTCATCCTCTCTCTTTTGGTGTATAGCACGCGTCCTAAAACCCACCATAACATCACGTTTCACCATCGATCCACCACCATTCCTTGTTATTTTGTTAGATCCGTAAGTCTTGAGGTTCAAGAAGGTGAGTAGACTCGTTTTGGCACCTTGGGTACCTCGATATGGTACTAAATCCGTGGGAACACGGAAGATTTTTATGGGTATCGAATTAAAATGTTTGGGAAATAATGTTTTTGATATTGAAATGAGTTTGGTATCCGGGTTTGGTATCTATCTTTTGAGGTCGAAGTGAAACCGAGAGCTTTGGCTCTCGGCTTGGTGATTATTTTGAGCTCATGTGGTTTTCTTTTGTGGTTTTAACCTCGTGGTCACTATAGCGAGAGTAGCCGAGCATATTGGAGCTTGATTTCGGATTGATTCTTGGTTGCGTGTTGTTGTTCTTGTGTGTCGTGACCCTTGGGGTCGGTTTAGTTTTGGGACGAGCTCGGATGAGCTAGCCGAGACCCCGGTGGTCTCGGGTATAACCCTTGGGGTTTATTTTTTTTTGAGCCGAGACTCAAGTAGAGTCTCTCGACCATGGGCTTGACTTGGTAGGTCGACCCGTATAATTTGTATTTTTGATGATTTTTTTTAGTTGTTACTTTGTTGATAATTGGGATTGTTGTCGTATGTTGCTATTGGTATTTTGGTACTTTTGTCGTTACTTTGGAGCCGAGAATGAAATGGGATAACTACTTATTTTGTGAAGTGTTGTCGATTATGTGGATGATTGGGGACCGATTGTGAGACGGTCACTTAGAATGACGGAGATAGGTTAGTCGGGTGCCGTAGTCGGACCCTATTGTTGTAGCACGTGATTTGGGTATGGTTGGACGGAGTTTGATTATTTGTTTTGAATTGATTATCATTTTTATTTGGACTTGGACAATGAGCCGACAGTGATGACTCGGACATGTGACCATCTCATATGACTCGATAAATATTTATAATTAAACGCAAATAATAAAACTCGTAATAATATTATTAGTAATATAAACGTTTATATAAGTATATAGACGTGAATAACGTATATATAAATATATAAATGCGTGTATTAAAAATAAAATGATCACGAGTAATATTATAACAATAACGTGACGATAAATATTATACTATGAAAGTAGTGTAATATTGTCGGGAGCGTTATTATAATTAAACACTATAAATAACGACGAAATCTTTAACGTTGAATAATTATATTTAATAAAATAATATCTTTTGATAAACGAGGAAAACTATCAAGTTATACGGGGTCGTGGTCACTTGAGTCCAAGTGGTTTATTATTTGTGACGTTTGTGTTGTCACGGATATATGACGATTAATACATTCACCTTCGATAACTACGTAACTTATTTAATCGACGGTTTAAATAAGAGCTATTTAGTTATTTAAGTTGAGTATATTAATGGGCATCGTATCCCACTACGCCCATAGGTTGTGGTACATGTATTAGGATAATAAATTACTATATATCCCGTGGAATTTGGCCAATTTGACGATATATATAGGGAATTTATTGGACTACGATATATACCATATAGTATTCTTTGTGCTATGTGCTTTAGGTTGGGTATGATCTTGGAACGGTATATTACGTAAATAAATATGGGGGATTACCAAATCGACGGATTTGATAAACTTCGATGATTTATTTAAATAATGTATTGGGCTAATATTAGACCTATAGATTGTTTTATTATTCTTTTTGTGTTACTTCTTGGTTTGTTTGTGTCGACCCACCACCCGTATGGATACCAAACGTCAAACTCCAAACTAATACGAGAAATGGATTTTCGGAAAATAAAACGGAATACGTTCGGGTTTGGGAATATTCGATTTTGAGGAAATGTTTTCTGAACGAGTTGATATTCTTAGGTCGTGCCGAGTCCGTAGGTTGCCATCTTTCGAGTTACTATACGTCTTACTCCTACCGATTTCTTATTGCTGATTTCTGGACTTGAGGTGAGTCATAGCCCCACTTTTTCTCTTGAACTATGTTTTCAATACTTGCGGTGAGAAACGTGCAAATTATTTATGTGGACTATTATCGCTTTTATATTCTTTTCAAAACTTGCTATGCGTATAAAACTAGGAAGAGCGAGGCCTAACCTAGAGTTAGGTAAGCTACACAACGAGGCCTAGACTAGATCTAGGTAAGTTGTACATGTCGTATCCTTACGTATGTTGGGTATGTCCTATCCTTACGCATACATATTGATTTGATTGATTTGATTATTTGACTATAGTGTGCACCTATAGGATTATGATACTTTGGAGGTTATCCAGGTATTTATGATGGAGCGGAGGGTATCCGCAGGTTTATTACGGAGGGTATCCGTGTATTTATGATGGAGCGGAGGGTATCCGCAGGCTGTAGTGAATCCCTAGTATAGCTAGCAAGCGTTTTGCGTATATGTCCACTATATTGAATTATGAATTTAAACCTATGATCTCATCAGCGAAAGCTGACTTTTAGCACGTTTTCTCAGGTAATTAAATGAGGATTTGGATGCATGGATTGGAAGGCTCGGCTATGGCACCTGGTTATGGATCTATTTTTCTAAAACTCTGATATTTAATTTTGGACCTACGTTTATTTCTTTTGGGCCTAACTCCGATTGAATGTTGGGATAAATGTAAACTTTAAAACCCCGTTTTGGTTGTGTTTTTCTTATGTTTACTTTATCTCGTTCTTTTATGTCTTGTGTTGGATACCAATCTCCGTAACACCTCAAAAGCTTGTTGAGTCTTCCGCTGTACCAAATTTTGGGGGTGTTACAAAATGCGTAAGTTAAACTTCTATTTGGTTTTGACTCTGTTTTGTTCTGAGTTATGTCAGCATTTAAAATTCGTTAAACATTAGGATGTGTTTGGCATGCTACCTGAAATCACAATCGGTATGACAATGATTACAGGGTAGTATGGGATTATAGATACCAATTTCATTTCTATTCTTTGGTGTAAATTTTAAGGTATGGTTTTAACATGTTAGTGGTGGGTCTTAAAAAAATAAAATGTTAAAATGAACAAAGAAAAGGATGTGATTTTTGCGTTGTAAAAATGTAACACCCCCAAAATTTGATACAGCGGAAGACTCAACAAGCTTTCGGGGTTCTACGAGGATTGGTATCCAACACAAGACATAATAGAACGAGATAAAGTAAACATAATGAAAACGCAACCAAAACGGGGTTTTAAAGTTTACATTTATCCCAACATCATTCAGAGTCAGGCCCAAAAGAAATAACAGTAGGTCCACAATTCAATATCAGAGTTTAGAAAAAATAAATCTGTAAACCAGGAGCCTTAGCCGAGCCTTCCAATCCATGCATCCAAATCATTACTTAATTACCTGAGAAAATGTGCTAAAAGTCAGCTTTCGCTGGTGAGATCATAGGTTTAAATTCATCTAACAATATAGTGGACATATACACAAAACGCTTGCTAGCTAGACTAAGGATTCGCTAAAAGCCTGCGGATACCCTCCGCTCCAACATAACACACGGATACCCTCCGTTCTAACATAGATATTCGGGTAACCCCCGCAATACCATAAATACTCGGATAACCTCCGAAGTATTAATAACCTATAGGTGCACACTACAGTATCTAAATAAGCCAACCTTGAATAGTACACACGAAACCGTGTGACTAAAGCTGACAATTCCAAATAAGCCAACCTTAATAGTACACACAAAACATATGTGACTAAAGCTGACAATATATCCTAGTCCATACGCATAGCAAGTTTTAGAAAGAATATAGAAGCGATAAATAGTTCACATAAAATAATTTGCACGTTTCTCACCCCAAGTATTGAAAACATAGTTCAAGAGTAAAAGTGGGGCTATGACTTACCTCAAGTCCAGAAATCAGCAAGAAGAAATCGGTAGAAGCAAGATGTATAATAACTCACAAGACGGCAACTACGGACTCGGCACGACCTAACAATATCAACTCGTTCAGAAATCATTTCCTCAAATTCAAATATTCCCAAACCCAGACGTATTCCGTTTTACTTTCCGAAAATCCATTTCGTAATAGTTTGGAGTTTTTATGTTTGGTATCCATACGGGTGGTGGGTCGACACAAAGAATAAACCGAAAAGGTCACACAAAAGAATAATAAAAATAAACTATAGATCTAATATTAGCCCAATATATTATTTAAATAAATCGCCGAAGTTTATCAAATCCATCGATTTGATAATCCCCATATTTATTTACGTAACATATCGTTCCAAGATTACACCTAATCCTAGAGCACATAGCACATAAATACTATATGGTATATATCGTAGTTTAATAAACTCCTTATATACATCGTCAAATTGGTCAGATTTCCCGATATATATATATATATATATATATATATATATATATATATATATATATATATATATATATATATATATATATATATATATATAGCAATTTATCATTAATATACGCATTTATACAATTATATATACGTTATTCACGTCTATATATTCATATAAACGTTTATATTACCAATAATATTATTACGAGTTTTATTATTTGTGTTTTAAATTGTAAAATAGTTATCGAGTCATACGAAATGGTCACATGTCCGAGTCATGACTCTCGGCTCATTGTCCAAGTCCAAAATGATATGTAAAAGTCATAATAATCAATACATCTCCGTCCAAAACACTCCCAATCCACGTGCTATAACAATAGGGTCCGACTACGGCACCCGACTAACCTATCTCCGTCATTCTAAGTGACCGTCTCACAATCGGTCCCCAATAACACTTTTCGTCAACAACTTCACAATACCATAATCCATTGTCGAGACCAAACATGATCTCGACCCACAAGTATTCGGCCAAATAATCAACCAATGCCGAATCCAATACCAAGTTAACAACAAAATAATAAGGAAAATAAATATAACCAAGGTTCACATTCGGGATGGTTTACCAAGCCAAACCCGAGTCTTCTCGACTCAAACGAGTCTCGGTACACACCACGAGCCACAATGGCAAGTAAATCGAGCCCCAAGGCTCGGATCAACAACCATGCCGTGAGTCTTAGACTCACGGTTCGAATCGAACCATCAAGAAACCAAACCTGGATACCAAACCTTTAAGAAAACATGTTTCCAACCAAAAACCCATAAGTATTCCACGTTTTTATATGTAAACCCAACCGAATCTCATCAAGTCGTGACCCTAGGTCACGTTTTTATCAAAAATACGAGTGAAACTCGTCTCACCTTCGATCTTTAATACACAAACCGTGATAACCTTCCAAAAACAAGCAAATGGTGGTGAATTTGGTGGTGATTCGAGATGAAATACGGGGTTATAGGGCGCGTGTAGTGGTAGATCTAAGAGATTAGATGATGGGGAGTTAGGAAATGGTGGTGGCGTTGAGTGGTGGCCGGCGGTGACAGTGGTGGTGGCCGGAAATTGTTGGGGGCTAGGGTTTGTCAAGAAGGAAAAGAGAGAGAGAAGTGTGGAAGTGAGGGTGTTGGGTGTTGTGTTGTTTGTGAACCGAACCAACAAGGACCAATGTATATTACTCTTTTATTATTATTTTTTTTAAAGTTTTTAATAATAATAATAGTAATAGTAATAATACTTATAAGTGGGTAAAAATGGGTAAGTGTAAAACATACGGCCCGAAACCCGAACTCATTTCAGACGTTTAATATCTCACGAAAACATCCCGTAAATAATTAAATATAGTCGGACTCGTAAAATCAAGTCATAAAATTTCCTGTTAGGTAATCCTAGTACCGGAGTCAACGTAGTACTAGGTGAGAATTTAAAAATACATCACCAAGTATAATTCCATAACGAATCATTAAATAAATCTCAAATCCCATAACGACATTAAATATAATTAACCATAAAATAGGTCTTACAAGTTTGTTACGAATAAAAATTCCAAATAAAATTTATAAACGAACTTTAACGTAATGCGGGTTTTCAAAATGGCTCCCTAAATTGCCGGTTGTCACATCCTCCCAGTCTCAGAAGAAACCTGTCCCGGGTTTCTCTCGGAACAATTCATCTACGAAGTGAAAAGCTTCGGATATCTCTTCCGGAACTCGTCCTCACGTTCCCACGTAAATTCTGGTCCGTGTCGGGAATTCCAACGAACCTTGATGAGCGGAATGCGACTTCGCTTGAGTCGTTTAACCTCACGATCCAAAATCTCAATTGGCTCTTCCACAAAATTCAATTTCTCATCAATACGAATATCCTTCATCGGAATAATAGGCATCTCATCAGGAAAACATTTCTTCAAATTACTAACGTGAAACCCGTCGTGAACTTTACTCAGTTCATGTGGTAATTCCAACCTATAAGCCACGGGCCCAATTCTTTCTAAAATATGAAATGGTCCAATGTAGCGTGGGTTGAGTTTTCCACGTTTCCGAAACGTATCACACCCTTCCAAGGCGAGACTTTCAGCATCACTTTGTCTCCAACCTGGAACTCTAAGGGTTTACGTCTCTGATCGGCGTAACTTTTCTGCCTATCTCTGGCTGCTTGCAACCGATCACGAATCTGAGTTACTTTTTCCGTAGTCTCCAAGATACGTTCAGGGCCTGTGAGTTGGCTATCTCCAACTTCCGCCCAACCAATAGGCGAACGACATTTTCGGCCATACAAAGCTTCAAATGGTGCAGCTTTAAGACTTGTGTGGTAGCTATTATTATAGGAGAATTCCGCAAGGGGTAGGTACTTCTCCTAGCCTTTACCAAAGTCCATGATACATGCACGAAGCATATCCTCTAAAGTCTGAATGGTCCTCTCACTTTGACCATCGGTTTGGGGATGATATGCAATACTCATATCAAGTCTCGTCCCCAAAGCCGTTTGAAGTGACCGCCACAAAGCTGACGTAAAGCGGCTATCGCGATCAGAAATAATCGATATCGGGACTCCATGACGAGAAATAATTTCCTTCATATACAACCTCGCAAGTTTATCCACACTATCATCTTTACTAATTGCTAGGAAATGAGCAGACTTAGTCAGACGATCCACAATTACCCAGATAGCGTCATAACCGCTAGCTGTCCTCGGTAATTTGGTAATAAAGTCCATTGTAATCCGCTCCCATTTCCAGACTGGAAGTTCTGGTTGCGTCAATAATCCTGACGGTCTTTGATGTTCGGATTTAACCTTAGAACATGTCAAGCACTTACTAACATACGATGCTATATCTGCCTTCATGTTTGGCCACCAATATAACTTTCTCAAATCCTGGTACATCTTGTCAGATCCAGGATGAATAGAGTACTTTGACTTATGCGACTCATGCATAATCAACTCCCGAATTCTTCCATATAAAGGTACCCAAATCCGATCTCCAAAACATAGTAATCCATCGGAACGCTTAACAAATCCTTTCTCATTCTCAGCCATCCCAAATATGTTCTCAGCAGGTCGGTTTTCTGCTTTCAACGCTTCCGTTTGGGCTTCAAGTATTTGAGATGCTAACGGCGATACGATAGTCATTCCCAGTGACCTAACTCGTAACGGTGGTATTCTTTCCTTTCGACTAAGAGCATCAGCAACAACGTTTGCTTTACCAGGATGGTAGCGAATTTCGCAATCATAATCGCTTAGCAACTCAATCCAACGTCGTTGTCTCATATTGAGCTCTTTTTTATTCAAGATGTGTTGTAGACTTTTGTGGTCAGTGAACACAACACACTTTGTTCCATACAAGTAATGTCTCCATATCCTCAAGGCGAAAACCATAACACCTAACTCCAAATCATGGGTGGTGTAGTTTTTCTCATGCTTTTTGAGCTGTCGGGAAGCATAAGCTATCACTTTCTCTCGTTGCATTAACACGGCTCCCAAACCTTTATGTGAAGCGTCACAATAGACGACGAAGTCCTCGTTACCTTCAGGTAACGCTAAGATAGGAGCACTACACAACATCTTCTTAAGTAATTGAAAGGCTTCCTTTTCTTTATCTCCCCATTCATACTTAACGCTCTTTTGAGTCAATTTGGTTAACGGTTTAGCTATCTTCGAAAATACCTCGATGAATCTTCGGTAATAACCGGCTAAACCTAAAAATTGACGAACTTCTGTCGGGGTCGTAGGTGCAGCCCAATCTTTTATTGCTTCAATCTTAGCAGGATCCACATGGACTCCTTGTCTATCAATCACATGACCCAAAAATTGTACCGTCGGAATCCAAAATTCACATTTCGAAAACTTCGCATACAGTTTCTCCTTCCTGAGCAATTCTAAGATAAGTCTTAGATGCTCCTCATGCTCCTTCTCACTCTTCGAATAAATCAGAATGTCATCGATGAACACAATCACAAACTTGTCTAAGTAAGGCTTACACACCCGATTGATGAGATCCATGAATATCGCTGATGCGTTAGTCAACCCAAACGACATCACCTGAAACTCGTAATGCCTGTAACGGGTTCTGAAAGCCGTTTTCGGAATATCTTCCTCGCGAACTCGAAGTTGATGATATCCCGATCTCAAATCGATCTTCGAATACACACTCGATCCTTGAAGTTGATCGAACAAGTAGTCGATCCTCGGTAACGGGTATCTATTTTTCACTGTTAACTTGTTCAGCTCTCGGTAATCAATGCACATACGAAACGATCCATCCTTCTTCTTCACAAATAAGACTGGGGCTCCCCAAGGTGAAGAACTTGGTCTTATGAATCCTCTTTCGGCTAACTCCGCCAACTATTTTGAAAACTCTTCTAGTTCGGTAGGTGCAAAACGATAAGGCGCTCGTGCTACAGGTGCAGCACCAGGTATCAACTCAATCTGAAACTCCACTTGTCTAGTAGGCGGGATTCCCGGCAGATCATCGGGAAATACATCAGGAAAATCACGAACTATATGCACATCTCCAATGCCCCTTTCATTTTTCTCCGTCCCTCCTTTCTCAGAAATTTGAGCTACTGATGCGTGGGAATCGCAACAGGCTTTACCTCTCGAGGGATCTCGAGAAGCTTACAACCCCCACCAGGCAGTGTACCTGATCGTTGTAGTATAGTATAGTGACAAGTACCGGGGGATTGATCGTTCAGCTTAGGAATAGTGTCGCTAGGATTAGAAACCCTAATTAATAGTTCTAAAGGCGAGGGATGATTATTTTTGTATTTTTATATTTTTATGAAAGCAACTAAAATCTCGGGTTTTGGAAGAGTGGACGGAATTAGTTGCTATTCAACTAACCCAAAACTAATGTATAATCAAAATAAAATACTGAAAATGAAATTAAACTAAATTATACTAAGGTTGTGAGCAGTAATTGGAGAAATTGTGTTTACTTAGACTTCACTACTCCCTAGATATCTTTTACACGTTAATTACTTGTTATACTTGTATGGATGACGGATTGTATTCCTTAATACCATTCGTGGGGTGGCATACATAACTCCCCAACTCTATGAGCTCTTATCTCCTCCTACACCATGACCCAGCACAACTATAGGGATTGTAAACAGTGGCTCATGCATTAAATACAACCAATAAAGACCTAGTACAAGGATATGACTCGACTTAGCAACCATGTAATCAATTAGAAAGTTAACTTAGGGTTTAACAAATAACAATAATGCACTAAAAATGAGCGCATACACGGAAGGCTAAGGCGATTTGGGTGTACATTTAAGTGGGGTGTAACAAATTCTTCCTTTAAGTAAGATGCTTAAAGTTAGAAACGAAAAGATAGGCTCGGAGGGGTGTACTAGGGGTATCGTGTACTAAAAATGAGTACAACGCTAAGGGTGTGGGAAAAATTAGTTGACTTAACTAGCCAAGTAATATGACTTAAATGGTCAAGTAATTATGATACGAGTTTAACACAAGGGTGATCCTAATGCCTCTTATCATGTAGTAAATCCTACTACACGAATGTAGTCTCACTAGCGGTCTCGGGATGCATCACTAACGCAAGTTCTAGAATCTAAATGCTACCGGTACACTCATAAGCACCAATAATGAATGCTTTTCCTATCAAATCTAAAGGCGAACCTCACATTTTTGGGTGGAAAATTTTTCTGAATATACGGTTATGTGCTAGTCATACAACCTCCTATCCATGAGACGCTTGCTATGGCTAAAGTTTCACTCCTAAATGTTGTAAAAAATTTTAAATTTGGCGCTAAAATTACACTAACAAGTATTTCTCATAGTTTTATTACACATCTACCTTTAAACAAAACAAACTCAAGCGAAAGTGCATATGTAAGGTATCATCTTTTTACCCTCCCCTTACACTTAAGATGAACATTGTCCCCAATGTTCAAGTAAAGAATGTAAAAGTGAAAAAGTAAAGAGAATGAAATCAAATACTCCCCTGATTCGCTCGGTATGGATTATAGGTTGGCCTGGTTAGATCTTCCTCCAAGAAAATGAACAATCAAAGCTTCCCTTCCAGAATATAAATCATCTTCTTGTCATAAATAACCTGTAAATCCTGACAACAATAGACAAGACAACCTCGCGTAAAATCGGCGGCATCCTATATAAGTTACTAAATCCTAGAAAACAAAGTAAGATATAATGCTTGTGGAATGAAGTTTGCAGATTTCCTGGAGATTATAAAACTTAATAATTCACAAAAACCATAAGACTCCGTTAGAAAAACAAAACCGGTAAAATTTTCAGATTTTTAACTCCTGACGCCGTCAAGAGTAATACTCTGACGCCGTCAGAATGGACCTGCAGAAATTCTTATGTTAAGTTTCCGGAAAATTTCTGGAAAAACTTGGTCCTACTTCCTGGAAAATCCTGCAAAACTTCATTATGACTCAATACAAGCATTTGACTCTAACAAATACGAATATACATGTCCATTTAATATTTTGGAGAATCATGATCGGTTTGTTTCTTAAAAACATATTTGGGGTTTCCCCTTACACTTATCTTTTGCAAAAATACCTTTAGGTTGAAGTTAAGACTAGGCCAAACAACATAATAAAGTATTTCCATATTTTAATTGAGAAACATGATCAACGAACAATAAAAATAAAACATGCATACGGAAGCAAATAACTATCAAACAAATAAAATCACACAAAACATGGGTTGCCACCCAAGAAGCGCTTTTCTTTATTTACGAGTCTTGTAGCTAGACTCAAAGTCATGGGTTATCACGTGATCTCATCATTGGTTCCATTCTCCGATTGTAAATATTTCTTGTAGAAACCAATCACCTTTTTCTCAATCTCCCCCATAATCATTTGGGCAAATTCTTCATCGACCTTATACCTTGGTCCAAGGGCCAAGCAATCTTTGTAGTAAAGACTCCTTTTTTCCCATACATAGTCCATGCCCTTTTTCTTATCCTCCTCATCAATATCCTCAATAGCACCAACGTTATCCTGATCAAAACGAGATATAAAGCGAAATTCTTTCATCCTATTGGGCATCCTATAAGTGATACTATTTGTGTTACTTGCAAATCGAATCGTGCCTTCTACCTCATCATATTCTAACTTAGACTCCTCAACAAATGGTTTGCCAAACACAACATTGGATAATCGACAATCAATAACATTAGCAAGATCCTCCACAATCATAAAGTCGGTGACAAAAGTGAAATTACCAACAAAGACACGTAAACCTTTAACTCTCCCGACAAAGTTACAAACTCCACCGGGGTACTTGGGATCCCTTCTAGGTTCAAGTCTTGTGTTCACTATATCATTATAAACCGTTGAGGACATAATATTGATTGGAGATTTAAAGTCAATGTAAGCATTGCTAATGTGCCTATATCCAATCATACATGGTATCTTAGCATTCTTAGGATCGCCTCTCTTGATCTTAGGTTCAATTATGGTGAAAGGAGATCGCGGGTTATCAATAAGATTATTATAGTATGCAATCTCCTCCTTAGTGGGGTATAGATTAAAGTAATCGTTAAGCCTCGGATCCATTGCCTCCTCTTCAAGTCTCTCAACAATACTCACAAAGTCATTAGGCCCTAGGTCCTTATTTGAATACAAGGCGGTTGCAAGGTCACTAAATGTATGTTCGAGTTCAATCTTAATCAACCTATTAAGCTCTCTAAGCTCCCTAATCTCACTCTCAATTTGTTCACGTAACACAGCCACTTCACTAGGGGAAAGGGGTGGATTCGTGTTTTCCATAATGGTCAACGGAATAGTCAATGAGGTTAATTTACTAACAGAGGCACAAAGAAATAAGATAGACTAAAGAAGACCTAAAAATAAAAATAAAATCTTACTAGAAAGGAATCTAGCAAGTAGACCTAATAAAAAGAAATCCTAACCTAGACAATAACTATTCCCCGGGCTGCGGCGCCAAAAACTTGATGCGTGGGAATCGCAACAGGCTTTACCTCTCGAGGGATCTCGAGAAGCTTACAACCTCCACCAGGCAGTGTACCTGATCGTTGTAGTATAGTATAGTGACAAGTACCGGGGGATTGATCGTTCAGCTTAGGAATAGTGTCGCTAGGATTAGAAAACCTAATTAATAGTTCTAAAGGTGAGGGATGATTATTTTTGTATTTTTATATTTTTATGAAAGCAACTAAAATCTCGGGTTTTGGACGAGTGGGCGGAATTAGTTGCTATTCAACTAACCCAAAACTAAATTATACTAAGGTTGTGAGCAGTAATTGGAGAAATTGTGTTTACTTAGACTTCACTACTCCCTAGATATCTTTTACACGTTAATTACTTGTTATACTTGTATGGATGACGGATTGTATTCCTTAATACCATTCGTGGGGTGGCATACATAACTCCCCAACTCTATGAGCTCTTATCTCCTCCTACACCATGACCCAGCACAACTATAGGGATTGTAAACAGTGGCTCATGCATTAAATACAACCAATAAAGACCTAGTACGCCTCGGTTCATGTTTCTTAAGACGTTCAAGCATGTTACCATTTGGAGATCTGCCAGTTTTCTTAAGCCTAACATATAAAATCATTCATCCAAGACAAGAATAGACAAGTAATCAACACATAATCAACATCTAGGTTTTATTAGATCTAAGCAAACACAAAAGAGATCTAGCCTAGCATAATGGAATTGAGATAAGAACAAGATATAAACAACCAACACATAGACATATTGATTGAATTAGAAGAACACTTATCTCAATTACAATGCAAGGTATCAAGGGTTTGGAACCCTTGAAAAACCTGTAAAAGATACACCAAATTCGTCTTTAGGGTTTCACCAAAACTTCTCCCCTTTAATGAAAAAAACTAGAAAACTATATATAGGAAAACTGGGCTGACGGCGTCAAGACAACCATGTGACGCCGTCACCTCGCCGCCAAATACTTCCTCGGACGGCCTTGATCTACTTATGACGGCCTATGTGACGCCGTCACCAACCACGGTATTTTATTCTTTGTACTTTGACGCCGTCAGGATGACTTTTGACGCCGTCAGGATGACTTTTGACGCCGTCATCAACTACGGTGTTTTATTCTTGATGTCTGACGCCGTCAGGGTATAACTCTTGACGCCGTCACCTAGTGTCTTCAGCATGGAAAATGGCTTCTTTTCCAGAATTCACTCTCCAAACACCTAAAATCACAAAAGGAACGATTTAGGGCAATATTTGATCAAATAAAGTCGGATTCGGGCTTAAATGACCCCCTAAAAACGGATCATTTTTCGCCTCATCATATACCCTTACACTTGAGATTTGCTTGTCCTCAAGCAAATGTGCTTTTATTCTACTCAAAAGACAAGTTAGGGGTCATTTAACACAAATATAAAAGTAATTACAAAAAATAATCGTTCCACTAAAGACCAATAGACAAGAACGGAGGTCATACACAAGCACCTCACAAATAGTGTTTAGATACTCACATCTCTCGGGTGTAATAAAGTAATATAACATTATGGAAATGGAAGATGTCTCTCACTACCTGTCATAGCAAAATAGATTACCATAGGCTTGGGAAAGGATCAAACCTCCACCACATGGCGTAAGCACCTAGGATAAACTATCAAAGAGGTCTTTTAAAGGGTTGTAACGTTAGGTATAAGGATATGAATTACACGGTTTTGTTGGATAAAGGAAGTTTTACTGGTGGCGAGTTAACAATCTTGGTTAATTACATGTACAAGATGGCGTTGCTAAGCCAAGACTAGACTCGACTTAAGCTAATAAATGAAAAATAACAAAAACATAAAATGAACATAGAATGAAACGGGATGGTAGTCCATATGTTTTTTTCTCTTTTTTCCTTTTTCTATTTTTTTTTTCTTTTTCTTAATTTTTTCGATTTTTTTTTTATTTTTTTATTATTATTTTTTTTTTGCATACACTCTTACCCTACCATCCAAAATAATACATCATAGGGGTATGAACATTCCCCTTACACTTGAATCTTCACATACTTTACACTTAAACTAATCTAATGACTCGAATTAAGAAAATCAAAACACTTGGAGCACTTTTAAAATTAACGCACATATGGGGGTAATAAATGATGTTCTTCCCCATTACTCCATAAATAAGTACTTACCCATGAGTCCCAATCGTCCCAAAACAATATGTACAAGGATATGACTCGACTTAGCAACCATGTAATCAATTAGAAAGTTAACTTAGGGTTTAACAAATAACAATAATGCACTAAAAATGAGCGCATACACGGAAGGCTAAGGCGATTTGGGTGTACATTTAAGTGGGGTGTAACAAATTCTTCCTTTAAGTAAGATGCTTAAAGTTAGAAACGAAAAGATAGGCTCGGAGGGGTGTACTAGGGGTATCGTGTACTAAAAATGAGTACAACGCTAAGGGTGTGGGAAAAATTAGTTGACTTAACTAGCCAAGTAATATGACTTAAATGGTCAAGTAATTATGATACGAGTTTAACACAAGGGTGATCCTAATGCCTCTTATCATGTAGTAAATCCTACTACACGAATGTAGTCTCACTAGCGGTCTCGGGATGCATCACTAACGCAAGTTCTAGAATCTAAATGCTACCGGTACACTCATAAGCACCAATAATGAATGCTTTTCCTATCAAATCTAAAGGCGAACCTCACATTTTTGGGTGGAAAATTTTTCTGAATATACGGTTATGTGCTAGTCATACAACCTCCTATCCATGAGACGCTTGCTATGGCTAAAGTTTCACTCCTAAATGTTGTAAAAAAATTTAAATTTGGCGCTAAAATTACACTAACAAGTATTTCTCATAGTTTTATTACACATCTACCTTTAAACAAAACAAACTCAAGCGAAAGTGCATATGTAAGGTATCATCTTTTTACCCTCCCCTTACACTTAAGATGAACATTGTCCCCAATGTTCAAGTAAAGAATGTAAAAGTGAAAAAGTAAAGAGAATGAAATCAAATACTCCCCTGATTCGCTCGGTATGGATTATAGGTTGGCCTGGTTAGATCTTCCTCCAAGAAAATGAACAATCAAAGCTTCCCTTCCAGAATATAAATCATCTTCTTGTCATAAATAACCTGTAAATCCTGACAACAATAGACAAGACAACCTCGCGTAAAATCGGCGGCATCCTATATAAGTTACTAAATCCTAGAAAACAAAGTAAGATATAATGCTTGTGGAATGAAGTTTGCAGATTTCCTGGAGATTATAAAACTTAATAATTCACAAAAACCATAAGACTCCGTTAGAAAAACAAAACCGGTAAAATTTTCAGATTTTTAACTCCTGACGCCGTCAAGAGTAATACTCTGACGCCGTCAGAATGGACCTGCAGAAATTCTTATGTTAAGTTTCCGGAAAATTTCTGGAAAAACTTGGTCCTACTTCCTGGAAAATCCTGCAAAACTTCATTATGACTCAATACAAGCATTTGACTCTAACAAATACGAATATACATGTCCATTTAATATTTTGGAGAATCATGATCGGTTTGTTTCTTAAAAACATATTTGGGGTTTCCCCTTACACTTATCTTTTGCAAAAATACCTTTAGGTTGAAGTTAAGACTAGGCCAAACAACATAATAAAGTATTTCCATATTTTAATTGAGAAACATGATCAACGAACAATAAAAATAAAACATGCATACGGAAGCAAATAACTATCAAACAAATAAAATCACACAAAACATGGGTTGCCACCCAAGAAGCGCTTTTCTTTATTTACGAGTCTTGTAGCTAGACTCAAAGTCATGGGTTATCACGTGATCTCATCATTGGTTCCATTCTCCGATTGTAAATATTTCTTGTAGAAACCAATCACCTTTTTCTCAATCTCCCCCATAATCATTTGGGCAAATTCTTCATCGACCTTATACCTTGGTCCAAGGGCCAAGCAATCTTTGTAGTAAAGACTCCTTTTTTCCCATACATAGTCCATGCCCTTTTTCTTATCCTCCTCATCAATATCCTCAATAGCACCAACGTTATCCTGATCAAAACGAGATATAAAGCGAAATTCTTTCATCCTATTGGGCATCCTATAAGTGATACTATTTGTGTTACTTGCAAATCGAATCGTGCCTTCTACCTCATCATATTCTAACTTAGACTCCTCAACAAATGGTTTGCCAAACACAACATTGGATAATCGACAATCAATAACATTAGCAAGATCCTCCACAATCATAAAGTCGGTGACAAAAGTGAAATTACCAACAAAGACACGTAAACCTTTAACTCTCCCGACAAAGTTACAAACTCCACCGGGGTACTTGGGATCCCTTCTAGGTTCAAGTCTTGTGTTCACTATATCATTATAAACCGTTGAGGACATAATATTGATTGGAGATTTAAAGTCAATGTAAGCATTGCTAATGTGCCTATATCCAATCATACATGGTATCTTAGCATTCTTAGGATCGCCTCTCTTGATCTTAGGTTCAATTATGGTGAAAGGAGATCGTGGGTTATCAATAAGATTATTATAGTATGCAATCTCCTCCTTAGTGGGGTATAGATTAAAGTAATCGTTAAGCCTCGGATCCATTGCCTCCTCTTCAAGTCTCTCAACAATACTCACAAAGTCATTAGGCCCTAGGTCCTTATTTGAATACAAGGCGGTTGCAAGGTCACTAAATGTATGTTCGAGTTCAATCTTAATCAACCTATTAAGCTCTCTAAGCTCCCTAATCTCACTCTCAATTTGTTCACGTAACACAGCCACTTCACTAGGGGAAAGGGGTGGATTCGTGTTTTCCATAATGGTCAACGGAATAGTCAATGAGGTTAATTTACTAACAGAGGCACAAAGAAATAAGATAGACTAAAGAAGACCTAAAAATAAAAATAAAATCTTACTAGAAAGGAATCTAGCAAGTAGACCTAATAAAAAGAAATCCTAACCTAGACAATAACTATTCCCCGGGCTGCGGCGCCAAAAACTTGATGCGTGGGAATCGCAACAGGCTTTACCTCTCGAGGGATCTCGAGAAGCTTACAACCTCCACCAGGCAGTGTACCTGATCGTTGTAGTATAGTATAGTGACAAGTACCGGGGGATTGATCGTTCAGCTTAGGAATAGTGTCGCTAGGATTAGAAAACCTAATTAATAGTTCTAAAGGTGAGGGATGATTATTTTTGTATTTTTATATTTTTATGAAAGCAACTAAAATCTCGGGTTTTGGACGAGTGGGCGGAATTAGTTGCTATTCAACTAACCCAAAACTAAATTATACTAAGGTTGTGAGCAGTAATTGGAGAAATTGTGTTTACTTAGACTTCACTACTCCCTAGATATCTTTTACACGTTAATTACTTGTTATACTTGTATGGATGACGGATTGTATTCCTTAATACCATTCGTGGGGTGGCATACATAACTCCCCAACTCTATGAGCTCTTATCTCCTCCTACACCATGACCCAGCACAACTATAGGGATTGTAAACAGTGGCTCATGCATTAAATACAACCAATAAAGACCTAGTACGCCTCGGTTCATGTTTCTTAAGACGTTCAAGCATGTTACCATTTGGAGATCTGCCAGTTTTCTTAAGCCTAACATATAAAATCATTCATCCAAGACAAGAATAGACAAGTAATCAACACATAATCAACATCTAGGTTTTATTAGATCTAAGCAAACACAAAAGAGATCTAGCCTAGCATAATGGAATTGAGATAAGAACAAGATATAAACAACCAACACATAGACATATTGATTGAATTAGAAGAACACTTATCTCAATTACAATGCAAGGTATCAAGGGTTTGGAACCCTTGAAAAACCTGTAAAAGATACACCAAATTCGTCTTTAGGGTTTCACCAAAACTTCTCCCCTTTAATGAAAAAAACTAGAAAACTATATATAGGAAAACTGGGCTGACGGCGTCAAGACAACCATGTGACGCCGTCACCTCGCCGCCAAATACTTCCTCGGACGGCCTTGATCTACTTATGACGGCCTATGTGACGCCGTCACCAACCACGGTATTTTATTCTTTGTACTTTGACGCCGTCAGGATGACTTTTGACGCCGTCATCAACTACGGTGTTTTATTCTTGATGTCTGACGCCGTCAGGGTATAACTCTTGACGCCGTCACCTAGTGTCTTCAGCATGGAAAATTGATACTTTGCCGTTTTCTTCACTTTTATGCTCCAAAAACGTCCAAAATGGCTTCTTTTCCAGAATTCACTCTCCAAACACCTAAAATCACAAAAGGAACGATTTAGGGCAATATTTGATCAAATAAAGTCGGATTCGGGCTTAAATGACCCCCTAAAAACGGATCATTTTTCACCTCATCAGCTACGAAAAGGTAACATCCTTTCTCCATTAGCTTTGGTAACTTAGTGCAAGAAATAACTGCTAACCGGGATGGGCTCCTCGAACCTTTTCGATCTCCTAGTATATTTAGGATTTCCTTTCTGTAAGGTACACGCACGATCTTCTCGTCGCAAAGTATGTGAGCACGATACTTCGACAACCAATCCATACCGATGATGACATCGAAACTTCCTAATGTGACGGGTATAAGATCTATGTTGAAAGGGTGGTTCAAGAAATTTAACGTGCAACCGCGAATGATGGTATTAATCCTTTCTATGTTCCCATTTGCTAACTCTATATCATACCCAATTCCTAAGGCCATCGGGGATTTCTCTAGTAATGGTGCAAACGTAGTGGACACAAAACTTCTATCGGCACCAGTATCAAATAGTATGGAAGCATAACGATTATTGAGAAGGAACGTACCAGTAACGACGTTCGGATCTTCTCCTCTCTCGTTCCCGAGTGCATACACTCTTCCCTGAGAAGCTCCAGCTTTCACACGTTGGTCCCCGTTATCTTTTCGTCCACGGTTTCCTCCAGCTCTACCGTTTCCATGATTGTACCCATTACCACCCGATCCTTGATTTCCTCGGTTCCACGACTCTCTACACTCGTTCCTATAATGTCCCTTCTTTCCACACCCATAACAAGTAACGTCTGCCTTATTTCTCATCTCAGGAACAGCTTGAACCATTGCAAGAGGTTGAGCTCTACAATCCTTAGCTGTGTGTCCTTTCTTTGAGCAGTTCTGGCATCTCACACTACACCATCCAGTATGATGATGGTGGCAACGACCACACTTGGGTGCATCACCATTCTGGTTCTTCTTATCTCCATTCCCAATAGCATAAGCCTTAGCTTGTCTCTTGTTTCGGTGATCATTACCTTTAGAGTGATGGTCTCTCTTTCTCTTTCCATTCTTATCCTTATCAGCTCCTTCCAATTCCAACGAATCCATTAGTTGTTGAGCAATTGTGATTGCCTCATGGATGTTTGCAGGCCTAGCAGAAATCACATCATTCCTTGTAGCTACAGGCAACCCATCAGTATACCTCTCGATCTTTTGAGTCTCAGTTTTTACCATATCGGGGCAAAGCAAGGCCAACTCCTGGTAACGACGATTGTAGGTCGCCATATCAGTACCCTTCACTCTGTGATTCCAAAACTCAATATCTAGCTTCTTAACCTCATTCCTTGGACAATAAGTCTGAATCAGCAGAGACTTAAATTGCTCCCAAGTCATAGCATAAGCTACATCACTCCCAACGGAATTTCGGTAATTGTTCCACCAAGTTAAAGCTTCATCCTTGAAAGTAAAAGAAGCAAACTTTACCTTCGCATTCTCCGCACAACCACTGACATTGAACACTGACTCAGTCTTCTCAATCCACCTGACCAAGTAAACCACTCCTTCAGTTCCACCAAACTCAATGGGTCCACAAATCTTGAACTCCTTGTAGTGACATCCATTAGCACGAACAGGTGGAAAAGTCCCAGCAGAATTGTTGGAATGATTTGAATCAGCTAGTAGTTCAGCAACTCTTTGCTCGACAAGTTGATTGATCATTGCTTGATCCACAGTAGGTGCATTAAGTGGAACATGATCATTGTCTCCCTGAACATCAACATTTTGATTCCTGTTGTTGCGGTTAGTAGTGTCCAGGTTGTCAGGAGTAGGGGTTTCAACATTTCGAGTAGGTCGGCGTCCTCCGCGACCAGGGGTAGTCACTGCAGGACCAGTTCTGGTAGCTCTAACAGGGTTTCGTCATGGGGCCATTGATCTGAAACATCATACAAGTTCATGAGTCTCCAATAGAACTTATCAATATGCTCAACAAAAGTAATTCAACGAAGCCAAGTCACGGAAAGAATATCAACAATACACCACAAAACATCAATAAAGCGAATAGGGACTCAATTTCCATAATACCCAAAAACCACATAATACCATATACTAATAACCATCAACCATACAATAGAGATCCAACATCGTTCCAATCACTGGAAAAAACACAAAACATGCTAATCGTTCCAAAAGAGACGAATACTGAACAAAAATACATCAAAACATGATAACTAGCTTTTCTAACAGAACACTCCCCGGTGTAGAAAGCAACAAGACAACATAACCCAAGCATCTAGCCACGCTGCTGGCGGAGGCTCCTCAACTCCAGCCTCAAGCCATCAAGATCTCTCCATAATGATTATAGCTCCACACTATGGGTGTCGCTGTCTCTCCTGAGGTCTGCCACCTCCTTCTCTAGCTCGGTGTTCCGCTACCATAACTTGCGGTCGGCCTCTCGAGCTGTGACAAAACCTCGCTGTAAACTCGCGATCTGCTCATGAACCTCCATCAAAACTCTCCTCATCTCAGTCGACCTGCCCTCAACAACAGTCATGTCAACTCTCAAATCCGCTATAAACTCTCCAATAACTCTCTCAAGTCAATCAGATAATCGCGAGATCTTCTCGCCTTGGGCAGTAATCTGAGCCCACAACCTGCCACTCTCACCTAACTCTGCCTGCTCAGCAGAAACCTCAGATGACGCATCTGACGCCACTGGACTACCAGGTGGTGAATCAAACAGAAACGGATGATCAGGTGAAACAGGCTCAATCGGGTGTATAGGTGAATCAGGCTCCTCAGCCTGAGCTGGTGGTACTAACACATCATCATCATCAGGCATCTCCTCCTCCTGAGGGTCATCCTCCTCCTCAGGGTCATCATCACCACTCTGCTCAGCCTCCTGAGGGTCATCCTCCTCCTCAGGGTCATCAGCCTCATCCTCACCCTCGTACTCCTCCTCCTCCTCATCGAAAGAGTACATCATCAATCATCGTCTCCTAACAGGTGAACCATGTGGAGATGTGGTAGGTGATCTAGGACGACGACGCAATGATGTGGGTGGCGCCTCTGACAGAAGAGAGTGGGCATCAATCTGTAAAGGTGATGGAGTAGGGCGTACCGACATGCGTGCCGTAGCTCGGTGGGCAAAGCGTGGAGCCACACGAGCCAAAGCCTGATGAAGAGTAAGCTGCCTCGATGTACCAGGGAGCCCTAGAGAAGATGAGGGTCCCTGCGTAGATGCAGCAGGCGGTGCTGAAGTAGAAGCTGCATGCGGCACAGTAGCTGAAAGCATGGCAATCTGGTAAGGATCATCAGATGCCATAGTGAACTGTGTTGGTAATACCGGTGCAGTAAGAATATCCTTGACAACATCGGGCATATGGGAGGCCATAGTCTGTGACAACGGCGTAGGGTAGGTGTAAGTGTTTCAAAACAACTAAATCGCAACTCAAAATACCATACTAAAAATCCTCATCAAATAATTCAATCATAGAATCTTAATAAAGAATTTCAAATACCGCATTACTAAAACATTTATAAAACAATTAGACCATTTAATTCCTCGAAACGCCATCTTATTACTAAATCAATATATTCCATAATCTTAAGTCATCTCAAATATCTCATAATACCTCAAAATAATAGAAGATGCTTCGGCTTGGCGGGCTGGCGGGCAATGGTCAAGGATCATTTTCTATAAAAATTCGGTTATAGTTTAGGTGTTTATATAGCTAGTTCTCTATAACCTTGGCTCTGATACCAATCTGTAACACCCCCAAAATTTGATACAGCGGAAGACCCAACAAGCTTTCGGGGTGCTACGGGGATTGGTATCCAACACAAGACATAATAGAACGAGATAAAGTAAACATAATGAAAACACAACCAAAACGGGGTTTTAAAGTTTACTTTTATCCCAACATCATTCAGAGTCAGGCCCAAAAGAAATAACAGTAGGTCCACAATTCAATATCAGAGTTTAGAAAAAATAGATCCGTAAACCAGGAGCCTTAGCCGAGCCTTCCAATCCATGCATCCAAATCATCACTTAATTACCTGAGAAAACGTGCTAAAAGTCAGCTTTCGCTGGTGAGATCATAGGTTTAAATTCATCTAACAATATAGTGGACATATACGCAAAACGCTTGCTAGCTAGACTAAGGATTCGCTAAAAGCCTGCGGATACCCTCCGCTCCAACATAACACACGGATACCCTACGTTCTAACATAGATATTCGGGTAACCCCCGCAATACCATAAATACTCGGATAACCTCCGAAGTATTAATAACCTATAGGTGCACACTACAGTATCTAAATAAGCCAACCTTGAATAGTACACACGAAACCGTGTGACTAAAGCTGACAATTCCAAATAAGTGATGAGGCGAAAAATGATCCGTTTTTAGGGGGTCATTTAAGCCTGGAATTGAATTTATTTGATCAAATATTACCCTAAATCGTTCCTTTTATGATTTTAGGTACTTTGGGAGTGAATTCTGGAAAAGAAGGCATTTTGGACGTTTTTGGAGCATAAAAGTGAAGAAAACGGCAAAGACTTAATTTTCCTTGCTGGGAACAGTGGATGACGGCGTCAAGAAGAAAAGCTTGACGGCGTCAAGAGTAAAAGTGGTGACGGCCCAGAAGAAACGTGAAGGCTTCACCCAAGGCCGTCACGTGTTAACTTGTCAAAACTTGCGCGCGGAGTAATTGATATTGTTTTGGTCATAACTTTTGCATACGAACTCGGATTTAGGTGATTCAAAAGCCCGCGCGAAGAGGACGAAGAGATCTACAATTTTGTGAAAAAATGGTCTTGACGGCGTCAAGAGAAACGACCTGACGGCGTCAAGCCTTGCCGCCAGAAAACATGCCTATAAATATAACATCATAACTTCACTTTTTGTAAGCCCTAAACCCTAAGGTCGATTCCTGGGTTTAGGTGGGTGTTTTTCCAGCAACTTATAGGGTTTCAATCACTCCATAAACATCATGTATTGGTTTGATGATTCTATCTCAACTATGTCTTTCATTATTCTTGTTGATTGTCCTTCTTTGATTATGATTTGCTAATTCACCTTGTGTCTACTTGTGATTATGTGAAACTTGTATATAATTGATTAGATCTCATTGATTTCTTGTTGATGTGTGTGTCTATCTCCATCAATTAAGGCGTGACAATTTTAATAGATCTAGTTGGTTTAGTTTATAATTCTTGTTTCCTATTGATTCTTGTTTTGATTGAATGAATTTGATGTTAGGCTTAAGAAAACTGGCAGATCTACAAATGGTAACATGCTTGAACGTCTTAAGAAACATGAACCGATGTGCACTAGGTCTTTATTGGTTGTATTTAATGCATGAGCCACTGTTTATAATCCCTATGGTTGTGCTGGGCATGGTATAGGAGGAGATAAGAGCTCATAGAATTGGGGAGTTAAGTGCGCCACCCCATGAATGGTATTAAGGAATACAATCCGTCAATAAGGTTTACAATCAATAGGTAGAATTGGATAGCTAGCAAGGAGTAACATATCATAGGTAGACATGCTTCACTTATCTTGTAGAACCCTAGTTTACTTTTCTTGTTAATTAGTTTAATTAGTAGCTTTTGGGTTAGTTGATTAGCAACTAATTCCGCCCATTCTCCCAATACCCGAAATTTTTACTTGCTTTTCATAAAATATAAAAATACAAAAAGAATCATCCTTCACCTTTAGACCTAGTTAGATTAATTTCAATCCTAACGACACTATTCCTAAGCTGAACGATCAATCCCCCTGTACTTATCACTATACTATACTACAACGATCAGGTACACTGCCTGGTGGGGGTTGTAAGCTTCTCAGGATCCCTTGAGAGGTAAAGCCTGTTGCGATTCCCACGCATCAATAAGCCAACCTTGAATAGTACACACAAAACATATGTGACTAAAGCTGACAATATATCCTAGTCCATACGCATAGCAAGTTTTAGAAAGAATATAGAAGCGATAAATAGTCCACATAAAATAATTTGCACGTTTCTCACCCCAAGTATTGAAAACATAGTTCAAGAGTAAAAGTGGGGCTATGACTCACCTCAAGTCCAGAAATCAGCAAGAAGAAATCGGTAGAAGTAAGATGTATAATAACTCACAAGACGGCAACTACGGACTCGGCACGACCTAACAATATCAACTCGTTCAGAAATCATTTCCTCAAATTCAAATATTCCCAAACTCGTACGTATTCCGTTTTACTTTCCGAAAATCCATTTTGTAATAGTTTGGAGTTTTTACGTTTGGTATCCATACGGGTGGTGGGTCGACACAAAGAATAAACCGAAAAGGTCACATAAAAGAATAATAAAAATAAACTATAGATCTAATATTAGCCCAATATATTATTTAAATAAATCGCCGAAGTTTATCAAATCCGTCGATTTGATAATCCCCATATTTATTTACGTAACATATCGTTCCAAGATTACACCTAATCCTAGAGCACATAGCACATAAATACTATATGGTATATATCGTAGTTTAATAAACTCCTTATATACATCGTCAAATTGGTCAGATTTCCCGATATATATATATATATATATAGCAATTTATTATCCTTTACATATACCACAACCTATGGGCGTCGTAGGATACGATGCCCATTAATATACTCATTTCGTATAGCCAAATAACTCGGTTTAACCTGTCGGTTAAGTAAGTTATTTAGTTATAGAAAATGTTTATATTAATCGTCATATATCCGTGACAACACAAAAGTCACAAACAATAACTTACCTGGACTCAAGTGACCACGACTCCGCATAACTCGATAGCTTTACTCGTTATATATATATATAAAATAACATTTCATTTAATATTTAGTAATCGTCGAGAATTTCTCGGTATTTATAATATTTATTTATAACAATACTTCCAATAATATTACGCTACTCTCGTAGCCTAATATATTTAGTCGTATTATTTATAATACAACTCGTGATTTTTGTCATCATTAATATACGCATTTATACAATTATATATACGTTATTCACGTCTATATATTCATATAAACGTTTATATTACCAATAATATTATTACGAGTTTTATTATTTGTGTTTTAAATTGTAAAATAGTTATCGAGTCATACGAAATGGTCACATGTCCGAGTCATGACTCTCGGCTCATTGTCCAAGTCCAAAATGATATGTAAAAGTCATAATAATCAATACATCTCCGTCCAAAACACTCCCAATCCACGTGCTACAACAATAGGGTCTGACTACGGCACCCGACTAACCTATCTCCGTCATTCTAAGTGACCGTCTCACAATCGGTCCCCAATAACACTTTTCGTCAACAACTTCACAATACCATAATCCATTGTCGAGACCAAACATGATCTCGACCCACAAGTATTCGGCCAAATAATCAACCAATGCCGAATCCAATACCAAGTTAACAACAAAAATAATAAGGAAAATAAATATAACCAAGGTTCACATTCGGGATGGTTTACCAAGCCAAACCCGAGTCTTCTCGACTCAAACGAGTCTCGGTACACACCACGAGCCACAATGGCTCGAACCAAAAATCAAAGGGTCACAAATACGGCTCCAAGGAGCACACCCAAATGCCAATTCGACCACACGGGTCTCGGAAACAATCAACCATATACGGCATCGAGTCGTGACTCCATCGAGTCGAATCAAAATCCAACGCAAGCAAGAACATAGACCCACAATCTCAATGCCAAAAGTGGCAAGTAAATTGAGCCCCAAGGCTCGGATCAACAACCATGCCGTGAGTCTTAGACTCACGGTTCGAATCGAACCATCAAGAAACCAAACCCGGATACCAAACCTTTAAGAAAACATGTTTCCAACCAAAAACCCATAAGTATTCCACGTTTTTATATGTAAACCCAACCGAATCTCATCAAGTCGTGACCCTAGGTCACGTTTTTATCAAAAATACGAGTGAAACTCGTCTCACCTTCGATCTTTAATACACAAACCGTGATAACCTTCCAAAAACAAGCGAATGGTGGTGAATTTGGTGGTGATTCGAGATGAAATACGGGGTTATAGGGCGCGTGTAGTGGTAGATCTAAGAGATTAGATGATGGGGAGTTAGGAAATGGTGGTGGCGTTGAGTGGTGGCCGGCGGTGACAGTGGTGGTGGCCGGAAATTGTTGGGGGCTAGGGTTTGTCAAGAAGGAAAAGAGAGAGAGAAGTGTGGAAGTGAGGGTGTTGGGTGTTGTGTTGTTTGTGAACCGAACCAACAAGGACCAATGTATATTACTCTTTTATTTTTTTTAAAAGTTTTTAATAATAATAATAATAATAGTAATAATAATAATATTACTAATAATTATGAGTGGGTAAAAATGGGTAAGTGTAAAACATATGGCCCGAAACCCGAACTCATTTCAAACGTTTAATATCTCACGAAAACATCCCGTAAATAATTAAATATAGTCGGACTCGTAAAATCAAGTCATAAAATTTCCTGTTAGGTAATCCTAGTGCCGGAGTCAACGTAGTACCAAGTGAGAATTTAAAAATACATCACCAAGTATAATTCCATAACGAATCATTAAATAAATCTCAAATCCCATAACGACATTAAATATAATTAACCATAAAATAGGTCTTACAAGTTCGTTACGAATAAAAATTCCAAATAAAATTTATAAACGAACTTTAACGTAATGCGGGTTTTCAAAATGGCTCCCTAAATTGCCGGTTGTCACAAAAAATAATTCCACATGTTAGTGGCGGGTCTCACGGGATCCAATTAGAAAAGGTGCCTACTCCCCCTACTATGAATCTATAGGTATTAAGTGATAGTTTGATTCCACAACTTAGCTACCAAACACTTGCAATGGTAATCATTGTGATTGATTGATTCCCATAGTCGTGTACCAAACGCACCCTTAGATATGTTAATCTTATTTAAATTTCAAATCTTTATTTTAATAATTAATTTGTAGCTTTTGGGCATAGGTTGACGTTATTTATTACCTAGTTAATTAGTAGATTATGTAAACTTGCAAAATCAAACTGAATTTGAATTTAGTGTTTGGTTGTAGTTTTCAAACCCATAGACCCTTACCGAACACCCCTCAACCCAAAAGCCGAACCGGTAAATACCCTTAATTTCCCACCTCAAAATACATAAAGAGCGAAGAAAAGTCAACTTAACTAAAAGTCAAACTTATAGAAAACGAAATAGTTAAAGAACTCTAAAGTGTTTATGTAATGGGCTTGATCCACGAAAATGGAGCCCATCCCATTCATAATGAATCATAGAATCTAATGGGCCTATATCAAACTAAATCCAATGGAATTGTTTGTTGCTAATAGAATAAGGGTTTTTTTTAACTAAAAGTACAACAAAAGTACACGAGATCTACATAAAAGTACGTGTGCTTAACTTGTGCTCCTAGAGCATAAGTTAGAAAAACCCATAGAATAAAGGGTGTGTTTGTTTAATCACTTAAAATCATTTTTTTCAGCAGTTCACATTTCAAATTGTTTATTGTTTGTTGCTAATAGAATATAAAGGGTGTGTTTGGATATCTGTTTATCAGTGATATGCCCACAACCTGTTTGTTAAAATGCCATTCTAACTTTTGCAGTGTTTAAAAAGTAGTTAAGTTAGTTATGTAAAAGACTAAAAACACACTGCCATATGTTTTGCACGTTGACAATAATGGTTGGTTTTATCAAACTATGTACCAATGATATACGGATATGCAAATGTTTTTAGGATAATCAGACATTGTCATTTCAACGCAAGCCGTAACATTGTGGTTGTTTTTTGGAACTTAAAAAGGCTGCCGGGACTTAAAAAGGCTGCCGACTCATTTGGGGATGTTAGGTACAGGATAGCTTATGCAATAAAAGGGGAGAGGAGGTTAATGAAAACGATATAAGTAGTTTTACTAATGGGGAAGATGGTGGGTATAGATTGAATGAAACTCGTGCTTGGTGGAAACTTGAGCCGCATTTAGACACTGCATCTATTTAATCAGATATGATCATTCAGATTATGTCTAATTCAATATTGAGTGATATATTTGTGCAGGCTTACTTGTTCCATCCCTTGTGTCCATTTAAACCTCATGAATCTTTCACCAATTTTCTCTCCTCGAGTTGTTTGTTACCTTGGCGTTATCTTTGGTCGATACCTAATGTGCAAATTGTCATGGGAATCCTAGTATCTTAGATGGAATGGTGGTTAATTACTTGCTAAGCACTGCATATTATTGATAGAAACCGAGCTCACTCACTCTCACCCATGATTCAAGTAAGACTTAAACGCACAATCCAATGGTTTTCGAGATGATTGGTACGACAGGGCCAAAGGCTGCTTGGTTCCATGTTAGTTTTTAGCTATTGGGTCTTTATAAACAGTTCATATTAGGTATCAACTTGACTCAGCATGACTCCCCTATCTCCTGGAGAATGGCTTTGGATTATTGTTTTTTAGTGTTTTTCTAACCTAACAAAAGGATGTCATGAATTTAACTAGGGATTTTTATTTCTGATATTCTACTTGGGGTTGAGTCAGAATCTCTTAATAATGTGCTCATGATAAGTTCTCATCATTCTTTTCAATCTTACTTGAGTCAGAATTGTATATCGGCTAGAGAAATTACCTGTATTTTAATAATGTCTTTCTGTATCAGTATGCATAAGAATTGGTTCGGTCAGCACTATAAGTTATATAGTTTTATTCTCTTTTCGATGAAAACATTGATGAGACTAAGAAACAAAAAACCGGAAAAAAAAAAAGAAAAAGAAAAAAGATAAAAGAAAAAAGACTAGTCCTAGTCATTCACATGGAAATAGTGGGCACATAGATACAAATCAACATGAGGACTATATGTGTCCTAAATAGGTTTGTTCTATCTTCAATTGGTGTATATGAATTATTGCTCAATAAAACATCCAATCTTAAGTTTTCAAAGACTATGGTATAGTTGACTAGGCCAACGTCAAGGTTTAGATGAAGTAGTATCAGTACTTCTAATCATTGATATAAAAATTTTGAGCAATAAAGCCTGTAACCAACAACATTCAAATTAAATGAAATTTTTGAGCTTTATTATATTGTTCTTGTTCATATTATCTACTGGTAAATAAATATGTATACATGTGTTAATTTTTGGTAGTCTGCAAGACTGCAACACGAATACACAACATACACACTAGTATTTTGGTCTGAATACAGTTTCTTTCGCGTTTGCAGGAGCTTCAGAGTACAGTATTACTGTTGTCAACGACTGTGACTTCACTGTTTGGCCTGGAATCAAAGGCATCCCTGATCTCAGTATCTCCGGATTCGAGCTCCCAAAGGGTAATTCACGCTCCTTGAAAGCTCCAGGATACTGGCGTGGTATCTTATGGGGCCGGACAGGCTGCAGCTTCAATAGGTCAGGTCATTGGTCGTGCAAAACAGGTGACTGTGGCTCCGATGAATTGGAGTGCAACGGAAGATCACCAACCCCACCTGTTACGCTTGCAACGTTCGGCCTCGAATGGGGGAGAACATATTATGGTGTCAACCTCACTAGTGGCTATAATTTACAGATGACTATGGAGGCTACTGGTGATGGTTCGAATTTACTTGATTGTGCGATGGTAGGTTGTGCTGTCGATTTGAATCAACGGTGCCCCTCGGAGCTGAAATTGGAGGGTGGTGGAGGGTGTAAGAGCGCATGCCAAGTCTATGGCTCGCCAGAGTATTGTTGCGGCATCAGACACAATGCAGATGAGAGTTGCAAGCCGACGGTATACACAGAGTTGTTTATGTCGGCATGCCCGAGATCCTATATGTATAATTTCAAAAACTTTGATGCTATATCTGAATGCAATGGTGCCAATTACACAATCAGATTTTGTCCCTCCGCCAATGCATTTTCAATGATCAAATTCGACAGGCAACTCAACTTTCTGGACCAACTTGTCTCTGTCTCTGGAAATTTCACTTTAGGGTTCTTCGATTATGGTCCGTACTTGGGAATATGGTACACCAATGAAGCTGAATCCCGGAGAGTATGGGTAGCTAATCCTAACAAACCTATCACAACCTACAGTGGAAAGCTTGCCTCTCCATTGACCCCAACACGGGAAACTTGATCATCATTGATGGAGATGTAACTCTAATGAATATTACTAGCATTGACATTGGTCCAAACCCAAACGTGACTGCAACCCTCGAAGACAATGGTAATTTTCGGCTGATTAACGAAACTAACAAGAGGGTTTTGTGGCAAAGTTTTGACCACCCAACAAACATTCTTTTACCGGGTATGAAGCTTGGGTCTGATATTACAACAAGGCGGAACTGGACCCTCACTTCTTGGTTAAGCAATGAAATCCTTCATTCAGGTGCTTTTACTTTGAGCTGGGAACCTAATTATACTTTAATGATTAGAAGACGAGGCCAACCATACTGGATTAGTGGGAATCTAAGACGTCAGAAATTTCCATTTCTGTTTGCATTGAACAGTCCACACAGTAGATCTCAATATATTCTCACTTCTGTATACAACGATGAAGAAATGTATTTTAGCTACACGGTAGATGGTAATGCTGCTTTACCCATGTGGATTTTAACACCAAAAGGGCAACTTACAGATGTAGATGAATCTACTGCTTGGACTCCTGAGTTTTGTTATGGGTATGATTCAGGTGATGGTTGTGTAAAGGAATCGAGTTTGCCTCCATGCAGGACAAAGAATGATAAATTTAATAAACTAAATGGAGAATTTGCTCCTGAAATGACTAGAAATGACAGCGATGAAAACCCAAGTCTAAGCATCGGTGATTGTTTTGCTAAGTGTTGGAATGATTGCAATTGTGTTGGGTTCAACAGCAAAAACAAAAATGGAACTGGCTGTGTTATTTGGATGGGAAACAATAGCTTTTTGGTCAATCTGAGTCAGAATTCTACATGGAAGTATGTGCTCAATACCCATAATCTAATTAGTCCAAGTACAAGTACAGGTAAAACCATTAGAATTTAACTCAAATAAGTACAAGGTATATATGTTGAATAAAAATGGTTTTAACTAAACGTTTGGCCTTTTTGCATCACAGTAAACAGAAAAGCGAAGAGCATGAAACTGATATGGATAGCCATGGGTGTTGCCATTCCTCTAGTTTTCATTTGTTTGGGGCTTTTAAGGTATACAAAGAAAAGAAAACAACGAAGAGAAGGTATAAAACAGAAGCGACATTAATATATTTCCCATAAGTTTATACATTAGATTTGCTTCTTTTGTTTATCCATTACTACTGATTGTAGCTGACAAGAAAAGAAATATAGATGAAAAATTCCTTGAGCTGACAGCTTCAGAAAGCTTCATTGATGAGCATCAGCTTGAAAGCAATGGCGGGAATGGACATGATATTTTATTGTTTAGCTTTGCCTCTATTATGGCTGCCACCTGTGAGTTTTCGGATCAAAATAAGCTTGGACAAGGTGGTTTTGGACCTGTTTACATGGTGACTTTTCTTCCATTTTGAACCTATCTCATACAATTGTTCAATTTATTCATTTTTTAACAGACATTACAATAAGAGATCTCATGAAATTGTAAAAGCAGGGAATACTAAGCGATGGACGAGAAATTGCAGTTAAAAGGCTTTCAAGAGTGTCAGGGCAAGGTCTTGTGGAGTTTAAGAATGAACTCATACTTATAGCCAAACTCCAACATACAAATCTTGTTCGGGTTCTTGGTTGTTGCATTCATGGGGAAGAAAAGATGTTGATATATGAGTATATGCCTAACAAAAGCTTAGATTACTTCCTTTTCGGTATGCAGCTATAGTAAAGAAAGTGTTTAGGATAACTGTGTTGATTTTTATTCCTAATATATATACACACATTGTCTTGTATTTAGATTCAAACAAAAAGTCCGAGTTGGATTGGCCTAAACGATTTAACATCATTGAAGGAATTGCGCAGGGGTTGTTATACCTGCACAAGTACTCAAGAATGCGAGTTATCCATAGAGACCTAAAAGCTAATAACATTCTCTTAGACGTGAGTATGAATCCTAAAATATCTGATTTTGGTATGGCAAGAATATTCAATCCAAATGAAACTCAGGCAATGACCAATAGGGTAGTCGGGACATAGTAAGAACACTCTTTTTCCTCTGCAACTTCAACCAATATTTGAGTACTTTTTACATAAATTTGTTGTTTGTCACTGGTTTAATACTATATGTATCTTGTAATATTAAGTCAAGCATTTTGTTTTCAGTGGTTATATGGCTCCTGAGTATGCAATGGAAGGAACGTTCTCTATCAAGTCTGATATCTACAGCTTTGGAGTCTTGATCCTCGAAATTGTCAGTGGAAGAAGAAATAGTAGTTTCAATCATCTTGGTCGCACATTCAATCTTCTCGGATATGTAAGTTGTCTCATTAATATCAATTTTCTGCATCTTTCACACGCTATAGAGTAACTTTGTTGAAGATAATAACATCTTACTCCGACCTTATAAAAAAGTTATGAATAATTTGTCTTGACCTCAAAGTCAAGGTAAAGCATGCAGCTAATAGTCACACATTCATGGTAGCTAGGGTTGGATTCGGGTCGGATCAGGTGTCGGGTTGAAAAAGTTTAGCTAACTCTTCGGATCAACCCGATTGACCCGAATAAAGTTTTTTTTTTTTTTTTTTTTTTTATTTTTTTTTTTATTATTATTATTATTATTATTATTATTATCTATATTTAAACGAATATAAATAGGCAATTTTATTACTTTTACTCATATTCGGTTGACCTGAGCCCGAGCAAACCCGATCTGAACCGACTAACCCGAATTCAAATAGGGTCGAGTTCGGGTATGGTATTTTTAGCCTTGTCCCGACCCGAATTGACACGACCCCGCATAACCCGACTGGATTAACACCCCTAGCAATATCATTTTGCATGTTTACCATTGAATAAAATATTGTTATGCCTTCTCCTATCTATTGTTGATCATTTCCTTACGAGTTTTGGAATTTAGCCATTGAGGGTTTCCCCATTACTAATGGCATTTTATTGAATAGAAAGGAAGCATAAACTAGTTAAATCATTTTCCCTGGGCTTTAGGTCGACTTATCATAACATCACATAGAATGACTAATAAAAACACCAGTTTTATCTTCGTGAACATAAATGGCCATTCTGTCTTATGATCTAGGCATGGGAGCTATGGCAACAAGGGAATGCATTGGATTTGGAGGATCCATCAGTTGGAAGTACTTCTGATATACAACAGGTCTTGAGAACCGTTCATGTGGCGCTTCTCTGTGTACAAGAAGATGCAATGGATAGACCAACAACTTCAGATATGATCTCCATGCTTCTCAATGACACCATATCCTTACCTGCTCCAAACAAACCAGCATTCGTCCTTGGCAGAGCCGAATTGAGATCAACTTCAAATGAAATCTATCCGAGTGATTGCTCTGTAAACAATATGACCATCACTGTTGCCGAGGGTCGATAAGGAGTGGAGGTGGCTGCTTTTATACTATTTGGTTTCTCATTATATTTATATTTGAAGTTATTACTTTCGTGCATACTCTCAACTTCAAAAGCAGATAGTGTTTTGTAACAGCAAAAGAAAATCAAAACCACTCACCCTCATTGCTCGATCATAACATGTTTGGTTAATTAGAAGAAATGGATTAAAATAAATGGCTAAAAGAATATTAAAAGAGACACTATACGATAGTAAATATTTCTAAACATGTCATACAATAGTAAATATGTATTTTATGAAAGTGAATATGTATTTTATGAAAGTGATGACCTGCTTCGTCTGAATTCGTTTGACCCGCTAACTATGACTTTTTTCAATCTATAAAGCAAACTATAGTATACAAACTAATAATAATAATCTAAGCTAGGGTTTGAAATGAGATGAATGAATTATATAACTGTTGTTGTCTAGCAACTTTTTCGTGAAGCTTCATTACTTGTTTTCTGATCGCTTCCATTTAATGACCGGATCGGAATATATAAATGAATTGTTTGTTTCTTGTCTATCTATCTGTCAAAACACGAAAACTTTAACAAGAAGTTTTACTCCACGGTTAATTGATTTTATGGGTCAATTATAGTTTTTCAATCTATTGCACAAACTTACTAACTAATATGAAACCCAACATCAGAATGCAGACCCACAAAACTAAACCAAGAAGATGGAGAGGATGACTGTGATGGTGGTGGCGGGGGTTATAGCGGCGGTGTTTTGCAAAATTATGTCCAAATAAAATATGTGTTTTTCCGATGATAAGTGATAACGGTCACCTAGACGAGCAAACTGGATGCCAACTGTGTAAATTTATAGAAAACTAATTACTAATATAAATGCCACATGAAATTAACCCTTTTTAACAGCTTTTAGTTCATAATGAATCATTTCGGTAAGTACATAGATCATCTTAGTTTTTCTTTAAATCAAACATTCCTATGCATAAAAGTCAAACTTATAAAAAATGAAATAGTTAAAGAACTCTAAATGGTTTATGTAATGGGCCTAATCCACGCAAATTGAGCCCATCTCATTCATATTGGATCAGACAATCTCATGGGCCTATATCAACTAAACCCAATAAACTATAGAACAATCAACAATGGGGTGTTTGTTTAATCGCATAAAATCATCTTTTTGAACAGCTCACATTTCAAATTGTTTATTGTTTGTTGCTAATAGAATAAAGGGTGTGTTTGGATATCTGTTTATCAGTTATATGCCCGCAACCTGTTTATTAAAATGCCATTCTAACTTTTGCATTGTGATAGTGTTTAAAAAGTAGTTAAGTTAGTTATGTAAAAGACTAAACACACACTGTCATATGTTTTGCACGTTGACAATGGTTAGTTTCATTAAACTATGTGCTAATGATAGACGGATGCGTTTTCCAAGACCAACGACTATACCGACACTTTTAGTATGATTAGACATTGTCATTTCAACTCGGGCCGAAAGATCGTGGCTGTTTTTTCTGGGACATGGACACTCAACCTCCAAAATCAGTGTCACCACTTAGAAAAGCTGCTAAGTCATTTGGGGATGTTTGGTACCAGATAGCTTATGCTAATGAAAGTCCGTTTCATTATGTCCCCACTCTAAGATTAAGGAACATAGGAGAGATAGGAAAGTGTTGAATCGGTTGGAAAATAAGTGCGTTTTGAGTTTTCTAACAAACAAATTCACAAGCATGTTTGTGGAAGGAAGTTTTTTAATAACGAGAAGCTAATTAACCATTTTAAGCAAATTCACAAGCGTGAAGATGTGAAACGAGTGAGTCAGATTAAGTCAGCTAGAGGTAGTCAAAGGGTGAAATTGGTAGGAAAATATTCGATGAAAACGGAAAAGTATAGTAATTCTGCAGGAGAAAATTTTACTCCAGAGCTGGGTATGGATCAGGAGATGAGTTAAACTTGGTTTATCAGAACTAGGGATATTGAATAATCATGAGAATTAATCAGGTATGCTCTTTAAGAGTTTTTGAAGTTTAATTTTACATGAATTAATTGGTGATGCCTTCATTGTTCCATTTTTTCTGTTCAAGCTGGTCACTGATTTGATTGTTCATCACACTTCTTGTTGTTTGTTACCTAAACAAAAAGTTGAACATGTTAAAATGTTATATTGCCTTCCCTTGCCCTGCCGTCCATTTTATCACCTCAAATGCGTAGGCATTGGTTCTGTTAGTGAAAAGACATCTAATTACATCATTTTCTCAATGGTTTATAGATGATGTGATGTTTGTGAAAAAATCTTTGTAAAACTTTGACGTCCACTTGTTAAATGCACAATTTTCTTTTACAAATTTATACTCAAACAGCGTGTTTAATAAATCAAAGAGGGAAAGGAGTAGTTTCCTTTGTGAATGACGATAAAACCAGTCCCTTTTAATTGTTCATTTCTTGGAAACAAACATGAATACAAACAAAGACTAGTTTTTCTAAGAAAAGGACGTAAAGTCTGCCCCGTCCAACACGGTGAGTAGATACCGAAGTAAAACAAATAAGTTGGAATGTTAATAATAGCCTTAAGATATATTGTTACCTTAGGTTTCACTGATAAGCTTCTCACAAAGTGGGAATTCTAATGATAGTCTAAAGGGATGTGATACCTTCTAAGTAATTTGCATTACAAAAAAGTACACTTGTTTTAATTACTGGATAAAAGTGGAGAAAAAATAGATAACAGAAAAAATTGATTGGGTGAAATTGATTTAAGACTTGGGTACAGTAACAGTGGAGGAAGTCAACCCAAAAACCTTTTGGGTCAACAATACTTCTGTTATGAAAATTGATACAAGTATCCTTCAAGATTCACATGTAAGGGAAATACATCGTTAATCTGATTACTGAATATGAAAATGCTTCCTCATATTGTGATTTTTCTTTTCTTCTTGTTTGTTAAAGGTAATATACCAGTCTCTTTGCATAACACTCGCACATAGATTTTGTACTTAATGCAATTTCTTCTACATTTGCAGGTGCTTCAGGGGCTACATTTACTTTGGTCAATGAGTGTAGCTTCACTGTTTGGCCTGGAATCTCAGGCACGCCTGGTTTCAACAGCACTGGGTTCGAGCTCATGCAGAATAGTTCACAGTCTTTCCAAGTTACAAATAGCTGGGATGGTGTTATATGGGGAAGAACTAATTGCAGCTTCAACCAGTTTGGTCATGGTTCGTGCGTCATAGGTGACTGCGGCTCCAATGAAATGGAGTGCTTTGGAAGAAACAGTACATCATCCGTTACGAACGTATCTTTCAGTTCAAGTGAAGTCATTGAAGAGTTCTCATACAGTTTCAATCGGGTGCGTTCACGTGGGGGCTACAATGAGTTATGGATGACTGTCGAGACTACTGATGGATATGGTGATTGCCAAATTATTGGTTGTCTTCAACGGTGGTGCTCGGAACCTATTACAAATAGTTGGTGTGAGGCAGCTGATTACACTATCGCATTTTGTCCCCTCTCAGATACATTGTCCCCTCTCGGGAACACCGTCATTTACTCCGACGAGTCCCTTATGTCCCCTGATGGCAATTTCACGTTAGGCTTCTTTGGTGCAGATAACAGTTACTTGGGAATTTGGTACACCGATGATGATCAGTCCACGGTAGTATGGGTAGCCAATCCAAACACACCAATAACATCCACCGAAGGTGCCCCTGCCCTATCCATTGAACCCAACACAGGAAACTTGATCATCACTGTTGAAGGCACTGTGATGAATATCACTGATGTTAAAGTGGGTCCATACACAAACGTGTCTGCAAAACTACGAGACTAGTGGGAATCTAGTAAATCAAAGATTTCCATATCTGCTTACAACAAATGATCCATTTTTTAAATCTGGCTACAATCTCACTTCCGTGTACAACAAGGAAGAACAATATTTTAGCTACACAGCTGAATTTACCTATTGGGAATATTACCATGGCTACAAAAATCGCACTTACATGTGGATTTTGACACCAGATGGGAATATTAACATAAAAAATATGTCTCCTGCTCGGAAATTTGAGTTTTGTTATGGGTATGATTCAGGTGATGGTTGTGTAAAGGAATCGAGTTTGCCTCCATGCAGGACAAAGAATGATGAGTTTTATAAACTAAATGGAGATTTTAATTCTGAAATGACAAGAAACGATACCGATGAAAACTCAAGCCTAAGCATCAGTGATTGTTTTTCCAAGTGTTGGAATAATTGTAGTTGTGTCGGGTTTGAAAGCAACACCGATGATGGAACTGGGTGTGTTTTTTGGTTTGGAAGCTTTAGCTTTGTGGCTAGTCCGCAACAGAGTTCTACATGGAAGTACGTGATCAGTGCCCAACATCTACCCAGTCCAACTACTGCAGGTAAGAATTTTGATCAAGAAAGCACAAAGTAATTAGGAAAGGGGGATTTTATTGGTATTTACTGAAAGTTTTAGCCTTTTCCGTCTAAACAGAAAATAGAAGAGAAAAGAGCATTAAACGGATATTGATACCAGTGGGTGCAGCCATTCTTCTAATTTTTCTCTCTTTGGGGATCTTAAGGTATATAGAAAAAAGAAAACAGAGACGAGAAGGTATAAAGCCCAAGTCCTCTATATCTTCCATATGTTTTATACATTATCTATGCTACCTTCCATTTATTCATTGTAACTGTCTGATTGTAGAAGACGAAAGACGAAAAAGAGATGCAAAATTTCTGGAGCTGACAGCTTCTGAAAGCTTCAAAGATGTACATCAACTTGAAAGTATCGGTGGGAATGGGCATGATTTACTATTGTTTAGCTTTGCCTCTGTTATGAATGCCACATGTGATTTCTCAGTTGAAAATAAGCTTGGACAAGGTGGTTTTGGACCTGTTTACAAGGTAACTTTACTTCCATGTTTACTCTACTTATGTATATTTTTTTTAAACTCTTACCCTTCAAACAGAGATTTCATAAATTATAATAATCAGGGAACACTAAGTGATGGACGAGAAATTGCAGTTAAAAGGCTTTCAAGAGCATCAGGGCAGGGTCTTGTGGAATTTAAGAATGAGCTCATACTTATAGCCAAACTTCAGCACACAAACCTTGTTCGGGTTCTTGGTTGTTGCATCCACGGGGAAGAAAAGATGTTAATATATGAATATATGCCCAACAAAAGCTTAGATTATTTCCTTTTCGGTATGCAGAGTTCGTAAGGGAGTTGATCACATCAATTTCATTTGTTGATTTTCATCCCTAATACAGACCTTAATATTGTATGCAGATTCAAACAAAAAGTCTGAGTTGGATTGGCCTAAACGATTCAACATCATTGAAGGAATTGCCCAGGGGTTGTTATACCTGCATAAGTACTCGAGAATGCGAGTTATCCATAGAGACCTAAAAGCTAATAACATTCTCTTAGACGTGAGTATGAATCCTAAAATTTCTGATTTTGGCATGGCACGAATATTCAATCCAAATGAGACTCAGGCGATGACCAATAGAGTGGTTGGGACATAGTAAGAGCGCTCTTAACTTCTACCAATATTTAAGTACTATTACATAAATTTGTTGTTTCTCACTGGTTTGATACTATATGTATCTTGTAATATTAAGTCAAGCATTTTGTGTTCAGTGGCTATATGGCTCCCGAGTATGCAATGGAAGGAACTTTCTCTATCAAGTCTGATATCTACAGCTTTGGAGTCTTGATCCTCGAAATCGTCAGTGGAAGAAGAAATAGTAGTTTCAATCATCTTTGCCGGACATTCAATCTTCTCGGATATGTGAGTCTCACTAATATCATTTTTCTGCATCTTTCACATGCTATATAGTAAATCCGTTGAAGATACTAACATCTTACTCCTTCATGATAAAAATTATGGATTTGTCTTGACCTTAAAAGTCAAGCTAAGGCATGTAGCTAATTATCACACATTACATGTTTACAATTGAACTAAGTATTGTTGTGTTGTTCTCCTATCAACTGTTGATCATTTCCTTACGCGCAAAGATAGGAATTGAGGGTTTTCCCATTACTAATGGCGTTTTATTGAATAGAAGGAAGCATAACTAGTTAGTAAATCATTTTCCATGAGCTGTAGGTCGACTTATCATAACATCACATATAGAATGACTAATGAAAACACCAGTTTTTTACTTCGTGAACATAAATGACTAAGTATGTCTTATAATCTAGGCATGGAAGCTATGGCAACAAGGGAATGCATTGGATTTGGAGGATCCATCACTCGGAAGTACTTCTGATATACAACAGGTCTTGAGAACCATTCATGTGGCTCTTCTCTGTGTACAAGAAGATGCAATGGATAGACCAACAACGTCAGATATGATCTCCATGCTTCTCAATGACACCATATCCTTACCTACTCCAAACAAACCCGCATTCTTCCTTCGCAAAGCCGAGTCAAGTTCAACTTCAAATGAAATCCGACCGAGTGATTGCTCTGTAAACAATATGACCATCACTGTTGCCGAGGGTCGATAAGGAGTGAAGGTGGCCGCTTTTATACTATTTGCTTTCTCATTATATTTTATATTTGAAGTTATTACTTTCATGCATACTCTCAACTTCAAAAGCAGATATAGTGTTTTGTGATCGTAACATGTTTGGTTAATTCGAAGAAATGGATTAAAACAAATGGCAAAAAGAATATTAAAAGAGACACTATACAATAGTAAACATTTCTAAACATGTCATACAATAGTAAATATGTAATTTTTGAAAGCAATTACTTGATAAAAAACTACAGTACAATATTTTCAGAAAGTGATGACCTGCTTCGTTTGAATTTGTTTGACCCGCTAACTTTGACTTTTTTCATTCTATAAAGCAAACTATTGTATACAAAACTAACACATAATTTATCTAAGCTAGGGTTTGAAATGAGATGAATGAATTATATAACTGTCGTTGTCTAGCAACTTTTTCGCGAAGCTTCGTTACTTGTTTTCTGATCGCTTCCATGTAATGACCGGATCTGTGTTAATTTGAACGGATCGGAATATATAAATGAATTGTCTGTTTCTTGTCTATCTATCTGTCAAAACACGAAAACTTTAACAAGAGGTTTTACTCCACGGTTAATTGATTTTATGGGTCAATTATAGTTTTTCAATCTATTGCACAAACTTACTAACTAATATGAAACCCAACATCAGAATGCAGACCCACAAAACTAAACCCAACCATGCCAAACCAAGAAGATGGAGAGGATGACTGTGATGGCAGTGGCGAGGGTTATGGCGGCGGAGTTTTGCAAAATTATGTACATATAAAATATTTGTTTTTCCGATGATAACGGTCACCTAGACGAGCAAACTGGATGCCAACTGTGTAAATTTATAGAAAACTAACTAATATAAATGGCAAATGAAATTAACCTTTTTTAACAGCTTTTAGTTCATAATGATATGTTTGCAACTTGGTTGTTCATAATGAATCATTTCGGTATAAGTACATAGATCATCTGTAGTTTTAAATCAAACATTCCTATGCTGCTATGCATACCAAATGCTTAACTAAAAGTCAAACTTATAAAAAATGAAATAGTTAATGAACTCTAAATGGTTTATGTAATGGGCCTGATCCACGCAAATTGAGCCCATCTCATTCATATTGGATCATACAATCTCATGGGCCTATATCAACTAAACCCAATAAACTATAGAACAATCAACAATGGGGTGTTTGTTTAATCGCTTAAAATCATCTTTTTGAACAGGTCACATTTCAAATTGTTTATTGTTTGTTGCTCATAGAATAAAGGGTGTGTTTGGATATCTGTTTATCAACGATATGCCCACAACCGGTTTGTTAAAATGCCATTCTAACTTTTGCATTGTGATAGTGTTTAAAAAGTAGTTAAGTTACTTATGTAAAAGATTAAAAACACACTGTCATATGTTTTGCACGTTAACAATAGTTAGTTTCATTAAACTATGTGCTAATGATAGACGGATGTGTTTTCCAACACCAACGACTATATCGAAACTTTTAGTATGATTAGACATTGTCATTTCAACATGGGCAGAAACATCGTGGCTGTTTTTTTTGGGACATGGACAACAAGTCTCCGAAATCAGTGTCACCATTTGATGCTTCTATTAGGCTTAGAAAAGCTCCTGAGTCGTTTGGGGATGTTTGGTAAAAGATAGCTTATGCTAATGAAAGTCCGTTTCATTATGTCCCCCCTAAGATTAAGGAACATAGGAGAGACAGGAAAGTGTTGAATCGGTCGGAAAATAAGGGTGTTGTTAAACGGTTGATCCGTATATAAGTCGTGTTTGTGAAAGGAAGTTTTTTAATAACGAGAAGCTTATTAACCATGTTGGATTCGTGTTTGAGTAGCTAGAGGTACTCAAAGGGGTGAAGTTGGCATGAAAATATTCAATGAAGATGGAAAAGTAGTAACCCTGCAAGAGGTATCTCAACTCCAAAAGCTCGGTATGGATTGGGAGATGAGTTAAACTTGTTTTATCAGAACTAGGGAGTTTGAATAAACATGAGAATTAATCAGGTATGCTCTTTAAGAGTTTTTGAAGCTTAATTTTATAATCGGTGCTGCCTTCATTGTTCCATTTTTTTGTTCAACCTAGTCACTGGTCTAATTGTTCATCCCACTTCTTGTTGTTTGTTACCTAAACAAAAAGTTGAACACGTTAATATGCTATAAAACCAACTTGCCTTCCCTTGCCTTGCTGCCCGTTTTATCACCTCAAATGCATTATCCTTTGTTCCGTTTGTAGGAAGAAAACAAATTATTTCATTTTCTTTTTTTTTTTTGGTAAAAGGTCAACGACCCGGTAAATATATTATCCAAAAAAACGTTTAAGTACAAATGGAATGTGGCTGAAGTACCACATTAACCTCAAGCACAGGCGCTTGATAAACAAGTGTTTATGACAGGCCATAAACACAAACCAAACCTAGCTAAATACAAAGCATCAAACTAGGTATAATAACAAGAAAACTTGAGATGCGAACATCCCACAACCACCCAGCAGCACGCAACGTTGAAGTACATAGGATGAGGGTGATATCCCTCACCTCAATACCATAGAACACTTACAGTACCACGATGCAGACCCATCACTAGTGTAAGATCGATCCAGCCAGCAACGAACAATAGAAAATTATTGAAAGTGCATGGAATGGGGTTTTGAACAAGAGCCCCCACAAACTTAACTTCCATAACAATCAGCAACATCGCTCAAGAGACCCATGAAATAACCAGAAAAACATGTCTTGAATGATGAAACATATTAATAACCAATATCCCCACATGACATCCAGCATAACCGATCAATCAGCAGCTAAATAAAATGTAAAATCATATACACAGCTGCAGTATCACGCCTACGCACTAACCAAGAGTTTAGGAACCCTAACATACATGAAGGTTTAAGGAACAAACCCTAACACTCAACGACAGTAGCACCATCCCTCTCTCAACCCACATCCATAAATAATCATCACACACCAGTAGATAACCACGATCAACCAGATCGACATTCATGAGCAAATGGACAACCGTCCAACATACAGTACAAAATATATACTTGAAAGCGCAGCAGCAAACCCAACGATCAAATCATTCAACGAAACCCTAAAAAAGGAATTTCTCCATGTAAACAAACCCTAACGATCATCAGTTAGGGATAGATCTTGATCGCCTATAATACCCAACACAAAACGAAACCCAGGACTGCAAACTAAAAAACGAAACCCTAAAAGGATATCAATTCAAGAATATTGTGCAGCAAGAAGGATAACGACCCATATATATATGTGTAATTGATATAAACCAACTACTTATTCAAGGATTTAAAGGATACAATAAAAACAATAGGCGGTTAATAACCCTAAGAAACGATTCACCAAAACAGAACGAATTAATGAAACCGATATAGAACAGTAGGTTAAAAAATCGCCATAAAAAGGAGAAAACCGATTAGATAGATAGTGAAAAGCTTAACCAACCACCCTCAAAAGCACATCAATAACCAATTCGTATTGCATACCCTTCAAGGAAGGATAGAGAGGACGAATTAGTTAAGAAGATTGGCCGGAAAAGTAGGAGGGTGGCGGCCGGAAATCTCCAAAGGGAGAGAGAATATTGTCTTACTTTTCTTTTCTTTCTCTTGTCAAACCCTAGCAACCTCAAGTCTTTATTTCATTTTCTTAATAATATATGATGTGATATTTGTGAAAAAATCTTTGTAAAACTTTGACTTCCACTTGTTAAATGCACAGTTTTCTTTAATAAAATTGTATGATAAAGATGTATGCAAGAAACCGAAGAGAAAAAGGAGCAGATTCCTTTGTGAATGACGATAAAACCAGTCCCTTCTAATGGTTCATTTCTTGGAAACAAACATCAATACAAACAAAGACTAGTTTGTTTAAGAAAAGGACGTAAAGTCTGCCCTGTCCAACACGGTGAGTATGTACTATACCGAAGTAGAACAGATAAGTTGGAATGTTAATGATAGCCTTATGATATATTGTTACCTGTTAACCAATTTACTTTACAAAACAGTACATTCGTTTTAATAACAGGATAATAAGACAGATATCGATAACAGAAAGAAATGATTGGATGAAATTGGTTAAGATGATTAAGAAAATTTATCTCTTAAAAGGATCAGACATGGATACAGTTGAGGAAGTCAACCCAAAAGACTTTTCGGTCAACTATACTTTTGTTATGTGAAATGATACAAACTAGATTAGCTGACGCATTGCGTTGAGAATATATTCTAATATCATCAAAGTTGAGTATTTAAATTTGTTTGTATCGAATTAACCTCCAAAGCCCAAACTCATACACCTTTCTGTTCTACAAATAGTTGTCCCTAGTTAACTTGAAAACTTGACTTATTTAAAAGCGTGAATATCAAATTTATTTGCATTTAGATAAAATTAAATCTTTATATAGTTATCGATTTTGACTGTTTTTTGGGACTTAGACAACAAAAAATCAGTGTCACCTTTTAATGCTGCTACTAGGCTTAAAAAAGCTGCTGAGTCATTTAGGGATGTTAGGTACAAGATAGCTTATGCTAATCAACATTCATTTGATTATGTTCCTCCTAAGATTAGGGAACATAGGAGAGATAGGAAAACGTTACTGGTTGACCCATATATATTTCATGTTTGTGGAAGGATTTTTATAATAATGAGAAGCTTATTAACCTTTTAAAGCAAATTCACGAGCGTGAACATATAAAACGGGTGATTCATATTGAGTGGAAAGATAGAGATATTTTGAAAAGGTTGGAGTGGACGTATTATTATGAAAGGGAAAGGAAGATAAATGGTTTGAATTCTTTGGATGATGATCAGAGTGATGTAAGTAATTTTAGACAACCAAACTAAGAATCAATTGCTGTGGTACATTTGACAATGTCAACCCACAGCCTTTGGGTCAACGAAACTTTTCTTAGGAAAAAAGAACCTGTAACCACGAAGGACATACAAAGGTTTCAAATGGCAAAAACCTCTTATTAATAAAACTGATTAAAGCTTAGAAAGGACAGCACAACATACAAAGATCGTGTCAATGAAAATGAAAATGCTATCTCAGATTATGATTTTTCAATTCCTGTTATTTGTTGAAGGTAATAAATCAGTGTCTTTGCATAACACTCGCACATAGATTTTGTACTTACTGCAATTTTCTTTCACATTTGCAGGAGCTTCAGGGCTATGTTTACTTTGGTCAATGAATGTGACTTCACTGTTTGGCCTGGAATCTCTGGCAAACCTGGTTTCAACAGCACTGGGTTCAAGCTCATGCAGAAGAGATCCCGGTCTTTCCAAGTTACAGATAACTGGGATGGTTCTATATGGGGAAGAACTAATTGCACCTTCAACCAGTTTGGTCAGGGTTCGTGCTCCACCGGTGACTGCGGTTCTGGTAAAATGGAGTGCTTTGGAAGAAATAGTACATCATCCATTACAAACATATCTTTCAATTCTTATAATGACTGGATTTCATACCGTTTAGGCTATGATGTCAATCAGGTGCGTTCACGTGGGGGCTACAATGAGTTATGGATGACTGTCGAGACTACTGGTGGATCAGGTGGTGATTGCAGAATTATTGGTTGTCTTCAATGGTGGTGCTCGAAACCTATTAAAAATGGTTGGTGCTACGGAGCTGATTACACTATCACATTTTGTCCCCTCCCAGATACATTGTCAATAATCAAATTAGGCAGCGAACGTAACTCCACAAAGTACCTTATGTCCCCTGATGGTAATTTCACGTTAGGCTTCTCTCGTTACACTTACTTGGGAATTTGGTACACCTATGATGATCAGTCCACGTTAGTATGGGTAGCGAATCCAAACACACCAATAAAAACATTCTCCTTAGGTGCCCCTGCCCTATCCATTGAACCCAACACAGGAAACTTGATCATCACTCTTGATGGCAGGACTGTGATGAATATTACTGATGTTAAAGTGGATCCATACACAATCGTGTCTGCAAAACTACAAAACACAGGTAACTTCCAGCTAATCAACAATTTAGACGAGCAGGTTTTGTGGCAGAGCTTTGATCACCCTGTCAACATACTTTTACCTGGTATGAAGTTGGGGTATGACAAGGCAACAGGGCTGAATTTGACCCTGACGTCTTGGTTGACCAATGAAATCCCTCAGTCTGGAGCTTTTACATTGAGTTGGGAAGCCACTGATGAAGAATCTCAGAGATTAATGATGCGAAGACGAGGCCAACCCTACTGGACTAGTGGGAATTTAAGCAATCGAGCATTTCCATATCTCGATGCAATAAATTTTCCATCTGAAACTGGCTACAATTTCACTTCCGTGTACGACAAGGAAGAACAATATTTTAGCTACACGATCACCGAACAGGGAAATTACAATTATCGGGAGGAATATGACAATGGGGACAAAAATTTCATGTGGATTTTGACACCAGATGGGAATGTTAACATTACAAATATGTCTCCTGCTCGGTATTCTGAGTTTTGTTATGGGTACGATTCAAGTGATGGTTGTGTGAAGGAATCGAGTTTGCCTCAGTGCAGGACAAAGAGTGATTACTTTAATAAAAAACAAGGAGATTTTACTTCTGAAACAAGAAAATATACCGATGAAAACTCAAGCCTGAGCATCAGTGATTGTTTTTCCAAGTGTTGGAATAATTGTAGTTGTGTCGGGTTTGAAAGCAACACCAATGATGGAACTGGGTGTGTTCTTTGGACTGGAAACCTTAGCTTCGTGGTCAGTACGTACCAGAGGTCTAAATGGAAGTACGTGATCAGTTCCCAACGTCCACCCAGTCCAGGTAATGCAGGTAAGAATTTTGATCAAGAAAGCACAAAGTAATTAAGAAAGTGAATTTTTATCGGTTTTTACTAAAGGTTTTACCCTTTTTGCGTCTAAACAGAAAATAGAAGAGAAAAGAACATGAAACGGATATGGATACCTGTGGGTGCAGCCATTCTTCTAATTATTTTCTCTTTGGGGCTTTTAAGGTATATAGAGAAAAGAAAACAGAGACGAGAAGGTATAAAACACAAGTCCTCTATATTTTCCCTATGTTTTATACATTATCTATGCTTCCTTCCATTTATTAACTGTAACTGAGTGTAGAAGATGAAAGACGAAAAAGAGATGCAAAGTTTCTGGAGCTAACAGCTTCTGAAAGCTTCAAAGATGTACATCAGCTTGAAAGTATCGGTGGGAATGGGCATGATTTACTATTGTTTAGCTTTGCCTCTATTATGAATGCCACATGTGATTTCTCATTAGAAAATAAGCTTGGACAAGGTGGTTTTGGACCTGTTTACAAGGTAACTTTACTTCCATGTTTACTCTACTTATGTATTTTTTTTTAAACTCTTACTCTTCAAACAGAGATTTCATAAATTATAATAATCAGGGAACACTAAGTGATGGACGAGAAATTGCAGTTAAAAGGCTTTCAAGAGCATCAGGGCAGGGTCTTGTGGAATTTAAGAATGAGCTCATACTTATAGCCAAACTTCAGCACACAAACCTTGTTCGGGTTCTTGGTTGTTGCATCCACGGGGAAGAAAAGATGTTAATATATGAATATATGCCCAACAAAAGCTTAGATTATTTCCTTTTCGGTATGCAGAGTTCGTAAGGGAGTTGATCACATCAATTTCATTTGTTGATTTTCATCCCTAATACAGACCTTAATATTGTATGCAGATTCAAACAGAAAGTCTGAGTTGGATTGGCCTAAACGATTCAACATCATTGAAGGAATTGCCCAGGGGTTGTTATACCTGCATAAGTACTCGAGAATGCGAGTTATCCATAGAGACCTAAAAGCTAATAACATTCTCTTAGACGTGAGTATGAATCCTAAAATTTCTGATTTTGGTATGGCAAGAATATTCAATCCAAATGAGACTCAGGCGATGACCAATAGAGTGGTTGGGACATAGTAAGAGCGCTCTTAACTTCTACCAATATTTGAGTACTATTACATAAATTTGTTGTTTGTCACTGGTTTGATACTATATGTATCTTGTAATATTAAGTCAAGCATTTTGTGTTCAGTGGCTATATGGCTCCCGAGTATGCAATGGAAGGAACTTTCTCTATCAAGTCTGATATCTACAGCTTTGGAGTCTTGATCCTCGAAATTGTCAGTGGAAGAAGAAATAGTAGTTTCAATCATCTTGGCCGGACATTCAATCTTCTCGGATATGTGAGTCTCACTAATATCATTTTTCTGCATCTTTCACATGCTATATAGTAAATCCGTTGAAGATACTAACATCTTACTCCTTGATGATAAAAATTATGGATTTGTCTTGACCTTAAATGTCAAGCCAAGGCATGTAGCTAATTATCACACATTGCATGTTTACTATTGAACAAAGTATCGTTATGTTGTTCTCCTATCAATTGCTGATCATTTCCTTACGAGCAAAGATAGGAATTGAGGGTTTTCCCATTACTAATGGCGTTTTATTGAATATAGAAAGGAAGCATAACTAGTTAAATCATTTTCCATGAGCTGTGGGTTGACTTATCATAACATCACATAGAATGACTAATGAAAACACCAGTTTTCTACTTCGTGAACATAAATGACTAAGTATGTCTTATAATCTAGGCATGGGAGCTATGGCAACAAGGGAATGCACTGGATTTGGAGGATCCATCAGTTGGAAGTACTTCTGATATACAACAGGTCTTGAGAACCATTCATGTGGCTCTTCTCTGTGTACAAGAAAATGCAATGGATAGACCAACAACTTCAGATATGATCTCCATGCTTCTCAATGACACCATATCCTTACCTACTCCAAACAAGCCAGCATTCTTCCTAGGCAGAGCCGAGTCACGATCAACTTCAAATGAAATCCAACCGGGTGATTGTTCTGTAAACAATATGACCATCAGTGTTGCCGAGGGTCGATAAGGAGTGAAGGTGGCTGCTTTTATACTATTTGATTTCTCATGATATTTTATATTTGAAGTTACTATTTTTATGCATACTCTCAACTTCAAATGAAGTTATTTTATATTTGAAGTTATTATTTAACTGTATTAAGTGGTGTTTACGATAAAAAATATGCTTTCTATATTACTGAAGATCCGGTGCCTTTTATCTATATGGGCCCACAATAAAACCTTTTTTTTCAATGGTTAATACTATTTGTCTAGGGGTGTCATAAATCCCGACCCCACCCAGACCCGAACCCGAATAAGGATACTCGGGTCGGGTTAGTCGGGTTCAAAATCAAACTCGTGTCAATTGGGTCAACCCGATTAACCCGAATACGAAATAGGATCGGGTATCGGGTTCAAAATACTTTGGCTATTCGGGTTCGGGTCAACTCAACTAGCCCGAGTTAGATTTATTTTATTTTTTATTTTATTATTTTTTTTCATATAAACTTTGCTTAATCTTTATTCAATTGAAAAGCCTAAGTTAAATCATCAAACTTTGCCCTACTGTTGTAATTTTGTGACCAAAAAGCCTATATCTACAACCGTTATTCTATGTTTTTGTTATTTGAATGATATTGGTTGCAGTCATCTTTTATTTTCCTATTATTATATGTTATTAGTATTTTCAATTTTGCCAAATTTGCAAAGTTACAAGTCTGTAATGAGACTACTGCAGTCTGCAAGGTCTCCAACAAAAATGCTACTTTTAAATTTTCATTTGACTACTAGTTAAGTAGTTATAGATACACTTCATGGCATTGTTAGCTTGTTACCATGCATGGTTGCATGGTTACAACTTACAATTTGCATTACATTTATGGTTCTTTAATATTTATACATTTGCTAATTGCAAATTTTCAACAAGCCTACTGGTAACAAAACAAATGCAACATGCAAATTATGTGATTTATACATGTGCTTTTTACCTTTTTAAGATTTTAACTACTAAATTTAACAAATTAAATTTTGAGATTATATAAATGGCACAGACCCGAACCAGACTTGACCCGAACCCGACCAATCCGAGTTCAAATAGGGTTGGGTTCGGGTATGTTATTTTTAGGCTTGACCTGACTTCGACCCAACCCGACCAACCCGACCCGATTAACACCCCTATTTGTCCATACCCCATGCGTGCACACAATGGCGGAGCTAGAAAAATTTTCGTGGGAGGGCCAAAACAAATTTTTTTTCGGGAAATACGTTAAATGGGAGGGCCGAAATAATTTTTTTCCCGAAAATAGACATGAAATCGCAAATAAATACACTAACGGACTTGAACCTAGGGGGCCGGGGCCCTACCCGGTTCTCACATAGCTCTGCCCCTGCGTGCACGGTATCTAAAACTGGTTTTGTAAAGCATGGATGTTGTTTTGTTGGATTTTGAATCACGTTTCTAACAATTAGGGTTGAATGTGTCTAATACAAAAGTTAAAGGGATAAAAGAAAAGGTTAATAGGTCCATAACAGGTAATAATATTTTGATTACTTTAATTTGTTTTGAATAAAAATATTGTGATAATTTATAAGTCCTTTGTTTTGTAAACTTCAAACTTATAAAATTCAAACTTATAAAAACGAAATAGTTAAAAGAACTCTAAATGGTGTATGTAATGGGCCTGAATGCCTGATCCACATAACTGGAGCCCATCTCATTCAGATTGGATCATACAATCTCATGGGCCTATATCAACTAAACCCTATAAACTATAGAACAATGGGGTGTTTGTTTAATCGCTTAAAATCATCTTTTTGAACAGGTCACATTTCAAATTGTTTATTGTTTGTTGCTAATAGAATAAAGTGTGTGTTTGGATATCTGTTGTCAGTGATATGCCCACAACCCCATTTGTTAAAATGCCACTCTAACTTTTGCATTGTGATAGTGTTTAAAAAGTACAACCTCCGTCCCAAAATTATAGTCCCCTTTTGATTTTTTCGGTCTTTCTTTCTCAACTTTGACTTTAAATATTTTTGTTTGTGTTATACAATAGTTGATGAAAATTATACCAATGAAAAATACATTTAAAACTCAATCCGTTCATATATTTTGCATCAATTATTAAATAATATAAACAAAAATATTTAAGGTAAAAGTTAAAAAATAAAGACTGAAAAAGTCAAAAGGGGACTATAATTTTGGGACGGAGTAGTTAAGTTAGTTACTTATGTAAAAGACTAAAAACACACTGTCATATGTTTTGCACCTTGACAATGGTTAGTTTCATTAAACTGTGTGTACTAATGATAGACGGATGCGTTTTCCAACACCAACGACTATACCGACACACTGTCATATGCCCACAACTGTTTGTTAAAATGCCTTTCTAACTTTTGCATTGCGATAGTGTTTAAAAAGTAGTTAAGTTAGTTATGTAAAAGACTAAAAACACACTGTCATATGTTTTGCACGTTGACAATGGTTAGTTTCATTAAACTATGTACTAATGATAGACAGATGCGTTTTCCAACACCAATGACTATACATTGCCATTTCAATTTTAACAATTTTAACAATTTTTAACACTTTTTAGTATGATTAGACATTGCCATTTCAATGCGGGTCAAAACATTGTGGCTGTTTTTTTGGGACATGGACACTAACCTCCAAAACCAGTGTCACCATTTGACGCTTCTATTAGGCTTACAAATGCTGCTGAGTATTTGGGGATGTTAGGTTCATGATAGCATACGCTAATCAACGTTCTTTTGATTATGTTTCTCCTAAGATTAAGTAACATAGGAGAGATAAAAAAAAAAAGTTGGATCAGATGGAAAACAAGCGTGTTGTTAAACCAGTTGATCCGTATATAAGTCGTGTTTGTGGATGAAAGTGTCTTAATAACGAGAAGCTTATTAACCATTTTAAGCAAATTCATGAGCGTGTATATCTGAAATGACTAAGTCAGATTGAGTCGGCTAGAGGTAGTCAAAGGGTGAAGTTGGTAGAAAAATATTCAATGAGGATGAAAAAGTATAGTGACACTGCAAGAGGTATCTCAATTCCAAAGGCTGGTATGGATTGGGAGATGAATTAAACTCATTTTATCAGAACTAGGGATATTGAATAATCATGAGAATTAATCAGGTATGCTCTTTAAGAGTTTTTGAATTTTAATTTTATAATCGGTGCTGCCTTCATTGTTCCATTTTTTTGTTCAAGCTAGTCACTGATCTAATTGTTCATCCCACTTCTTGTTGTTTGTTACCTAAACAAAAAGTTGAAGATGTTAACATGTTATAAAACCAACTTGCCTTCCCTTGCCAGCTTGCTGCCCGTTTTATCACCTCAAATGCATTATCCTTGGTCCCGTATGTAGAAAGGAAAACAATTTATATCGTTTTCTTGATGATATATGATGTGATATGTGTGAAAGAAAAAGTCTTTGTAAAATTCCAGACTTCCACTTGTTAAATTCGCAGTTTTCTTTGATAGATTTGTATGATAAAGACGTATGCATTTTTATTGGTTCATTTCTTGGAAACAAATGCCAATACAAACAAAGACTAGTTGGCTTGATAAAAGGGACATAAAGTCTGTCCCGTCCAACACGGTCATTATATACTGAAGTTGGAATGTTAATATAGCCCCAAAATATATTGTTACCTTTTCAGTAATAAGCTTGTCACAAAATGGGAAACTAAAAAATAGTAAAAAGAAATGTTGTTGCGTTCTAGGCTAGCTAATTTGCTAATGCTTCCTCACATTATAAATTTTCTTTTCTTATTGTTTGCTAATGGGAATAAATCAATCTATCTGCATAACACACACACACACACAAATTGCTTCATTATGTTTGCACTTTTTTGTTGGTGTTTGTTGGAAAAATGGTTTTTGCAAAATGATTTTTTACAAATTGTGGACACTAATTAATATATGTATATGTTATATATATTTACCTTCAAAATGATTTGTTGGTTTTACTCTAACATCTACGGCATAGGGGTGTAGAAAATAGGATTTTTGGGCCAAAATGGGTTCGAAGCTTCTGAACTCAGGATTTCTGGGCCAAAACGGGTTCGAAGCTTTTGAACAGATGCAAGCCCGCGCAACCTACGGACACGAATGCAGCTTCGAAAGTTCGCCTATGCGCAAGTCTTTTTGCTGCAGATTTCATTTACGTTTTTAATAAGTTTCCAGTATGTGGACAAGTTATACAGAATCGGTTTATATTTATCTGTTATTCTGTCTTGGTGAATACTACACAAGTTAACACTATAAATATAACCTAGTCTCATTCCGTTGGACATACAAAAGTGCAAAAAATAGGATTTCTGGGCCAAAATGGGTTCGAAACTTCTGAACTCATGCAAGCCCGCGCAACCTGCGGACACGAATGCAGCTTCGAAAGTTCGCCTATGCGATAGTATTTTTGCTGCAGATTTTATTTACGTTTTTAATAAGTTTCTAGTATGTGGACAAGTTATACAGAATCGGTTTATATTTATCTGTTATTCTGTCTTGGTGAATAAGACAAGTTAACACTATAAATATAACCTAGTCTCATTCCGTTGGACATACAAAATATACGCAGCTCCATAGTTACCGATTTTAGCAGTTTTGTCGATCAAGAACGCACAGCATTTTTAGTGAATTTTCAGGCAAGTTTGTCAGGTCCGGCTGTACAGCAGCTTTGGACTTTGTACCCTGGGAACAAATGGAAAACCGAATCGTATTAAACATGAGCTTCGTGCCATGACATTTACTGCTTTCTTTAGTTATAATTCATAGTGTCTGTCTTCTGCTTCCACCAATTCTTCATGTTTTAATTTTCTGTCATTTATTTTCTGTTAATTATTTGTTGATTGTAATCTGATTATTTTAATAAAAGTGTACATATTTCCCTATAGTGTTCTTGTAAACTTTGTTTTAATGAGTTGAGTTCAATACAGACCCATTTATAAAGATCCAATGAACATTGACTATTTATTTTTTCACCAAAGTTCAAAAAAATAAATAAATAAATAAATAAAATAAAATAAAATAAAAAATCAACTTATTTTGAAGATAAAATATCTTGCAAACAGTAAATCGTTAAGTGATAAATTTGCGTCTTAGTGTGAAAATTTTCACCTTATTTTTTATCTTCTAGTAGAGACGGGCAATTTGACATATTTTCAACAACTTTTTTTTTAGTTTTGTTTTAAGGTTAAAATTTGTGTTGAAATATCACATTCAATTATTACGTTATGATTCACATGTGATTTCACAAATCATATTTGATTTTAAAATAACAAATCAGTGATAGCGCTCATAAGTTTTGGTGATTGTCTAAAGGATTCGGTATAATATAAATTTAATGTTTAAATACAACACATCAGTGATAGTCAGGGCCGTCTTTGAGGGTGTGCAAGGTGGGCGATCATTCAGGGCCTTAAAAGTTTTAGGGGCAAAAAATTTGTCCAATTAACAATTATATATGTATACACATATTTTTCAGAAAAAAATATTTAGATGAGCAAATATTTTAAATGAGTAATATTTTGAACGTTTAGATAACTAATTACATTATATCTTATAAACTGGTTATAATACCTGTGCACGCACAGGGTTTTTAAAATTTCGTTTTAATTATGTATTATTATCGATTAAGAAATGAACCACTTAACATGTTTCAAATAGTTTTAGTTGGTGGAATAAAAATAAAAAATCATATGTATATGTTATAACCTACCTATTATTTTAGAAAAACGCTTTTAGATTAAAAATTATATTTTATTATTCAAGAAAAATCACATGATTATACTTGACTTGCATGGGATATTAGTGATATATGCTTTTAGTTTTGCAAACCCGTGCCATCAATTTACGATGTGTTTTGTAATTGTGGTATTTATTTTACTTATATTTTCGTTAAAATATATAGCATGTTTAGATAACTTTGAAGATTGATTCATTTCCTTAATTATTAATAGCCATCATATCATTTTTACTAATGTACATTTTTGTTTGGAAAGTTGTATTTTCATAAGTTTGTATTATTTACTTCTCATGCTTGATTATAAAATTACCAAATTAATATAGATACTTACACTATAGCTTCTTTGTTACATAAAGAGAAACAAAAAAAGATGTAATGGGTAGAACTCAAATTTAATCTTACGTTTATGTATAATGTATAAGAGTAATTTTGCTCTAAGCCCGAACTATATAAGGAAATTATTATTACTTGTATAAGTAAATTATAAATGCATGAAAAAAATGACAAAGAGTACATTCGCAAGTCTTTTAGGATTGTTTGAATCCTTACCGACCTTTCAATTTAATGCAACTTTCTTCACAATTGGCCTAAATCATCAAGATAAAAGGCACCCATATTTTAGACCCGTTGGTTGACACTCATAGTGTTATCAACGACAGCAAACACATAAAAGTTTAAAAACCATTTTAAAAAAATATTTAACGTATATTAAAACTAATTCGCATATTTACCAAATTTTGTAATTTTAATAGATGAAAGTTTAAAAACTAATACTAATGCTCATGTAATTTTAAACAAAGTTAATATTATAAAGTATATGGGGTATAAAGTGTAAGGGGTTATTTTGTATTTTTTATAAAGTTATTAAAAAACATGAAAACTTGTAATTTTACACTTTACTTTATATAAATTATTTAAAATTCAATCACTAAAGTTTTATTAATTACTTCATCTTTTTTTAAGTTTTTGTTTTCATAAATTTGACACCTATATTTTTATGCATTTTTTTTTCTTAACCAAATTTCTCCACCAAATTTATTAAGTTTGACCAAAATCAATTTAATTTTGACTTTTTATTGACCAATCACGTTGCTCTATTTCGCTTACGTGGCAAAATCGAGCTCTGCTATTGGTCCAATTTTTTTTCAATAAGAAGGGATTTGCAAAAACACTACGAAATGATGTCATTCTTTTATTATATAAAAGATTGTGACACTTTATATATAACATTGTTTCTCAAAAGACCTCATTATGTAATTTCGTTCAGGACCCTCAAAATTTTCAAAAATTCAAGGACGGCCCTGGTGACAGTGCTGCCACGTTGGCTATAGCTTATAGTCAAATATACAATGGCAAGTCTATACACTTGGATGTTAGACATAGTATGATTATGGAGCTAATCATTAATGGTGTGATATCTATAGAGTTTGTTCGATCGCAATATAATCTAGCCGATCACTTGACAAAAGGATTAGCCAGAGTTAGTGATTGTGATGAGATTAAAGTTCATCTAAATCTACTAGCTATGAGATACCCAAGTCCTTTCTTATACAATGTTAGAAGCTTAATTCAATGTGGAAAGATCATAATTAGAGATTGGAACACATGTGTTTATCTTCACAAGGTATGTGTTTAGACCTGCAAGTGATGGTTAGGTTGAAGAAAATGTTCTTAATAGTTCTTTTAAAAAATTGCAAATGAAGGTGCTAGACTAAAAGGACCACCTATGTGAGCATGAAATTTTGCTGCTTCAAAAAGCTTGGACTTCCTATATGTTCATTAATATATAAGGACATATGGCTTGCAATAGTATCAATTTCAAACAATAGTCTTTTAGAAACTTATGTGTATATAGTGTTTTCATGTATTCAAATGGGTTGACGAGTTCAATCGTTACGACACCCCGATTCTCGAGTATTTGAATGTGTATTATACTAAGATGAAAATTCAATTGTAAGGCATTTTCGTTTATGAATTGGTTTATTTCGTTAGGTTTGTTTTATATACTTATATATATATATATATATATATATATATATATATATATATATATATATATATATATATATATATATATATATATATATATATATATATAAATATAATAAACCAGAATAATTTACAAGCCCCTTAAAGCACCCTATGTAATTAATGTGATGATGTGTCTTGCATCCTATTGGCTGGAGATTAATTGCGTACAAGTATTCTGATGCAACCCTTTTTAGTCAAAATTGAGAGGACATCATTTTTGGTAACTCAAAAAACACGCTCCACTAAAATCAATTAATTCACATCATTAATACAAAACGCTCCACCAAACTTCTTCTATACGATTGTTGTTCATCAATCAAATAGGCATTTTTGGATCTACAATTAAATGGCAACACATTCAAAAAACATATCAAATCAATATCATAAACCCTAAATCAGGTACAGTTTCAATTCTCCCATTGTGTGTTCACTAAACCGACAAAGCAAAACACCAAATTCATAATTGGTGATGATCCTGATACTAGGCTAAACTATTTTGGGTTTTGATTGTAAGCTTATTTTATAATTTTTCTAATAATTTATTCTTTATATATGTTTCTTCTTGATTTTGATTATATTATTTAGGACTAACTAATTATGTTGATCTATAGATCATAAATTATTAATTTTGTTGTTTTTTTTTAGATTCTTTATTTGAATTTTGCATCAAGACATTTTGGAATCATGTAAAAACACATCTTTGGTGATGACCCTAAAATTGGGGATGATCCCGATCCAAACATCTTTTAGTTATTTTTGTAAGATATTGAGCATTCAATGTCTACGCTATGCTCCTATATCAATATTCAGTTTCTTCATCCCATTCAAATTGTTTTCTCTGATCCTTCTTCCCATACAATTAAAAGTTTCTTCATCCCATCAATTTGAAAGCTCATTTTGCTTTGCTGACATAAAGGTATTTTTAGTTTTTTTTACTTTGTTTTGAATGCGTTATCTTTTGTTCTAAGGTTTTTGTTGATATGCATTTCGTTTACATTATCAATCGTGAGTACTATATTAATCATTGCTTATATAATGGATATAGATTAAAAGGCTGGGAGGATTCTAGAGTTAAAATTGTTCCTGTATTATCCCAGCTTGGAAGTGAACCCGACTATGTGAAGGTATAAATTATGTTTTCTACTCCTAAATTTGTTAATGTTTGCCACTTCCCTTATCCATTATGAAGCTTCCTGAGCAGGAATATTTTGCTAGAGCCAAACAGCTTTATGCACCATAGTTAACCGATGATGTGCTTTAGGGTTAAAAACATATGGCTGAGGTTAGTTCCAAATTCTTTCAAATAATTATGTATTTGTCGATTGCATACGCTTTATTTGAAGGTCGCATAGAAGATGTTCGATGGAATGTTTAAGAGAAAGGAAAATGTGAGATGTAATCATTTGTGCATTGATTTAGTATTTAATCATTTGAGCATTGTTTTAGTATTTTAATCATTTCGCTTAGTTTAATCTCTTCAAGATGAATAATCCATTTTGGAGTTAAAAACAGTCTCCTTGGAAGCAAGAGATTAGGCTAAACAAATCAGTCTCTATTTGTATGAATTTATTTTTATAAATATGATAAACTAACTGATGTTGTTTTAGAACTTCATTTTTTCATGATTTAAGCATGTTTGTAACATCATTTTTTGTAGGCCAAATATGCAACATGTGATGAGCCAGCAAATCGAATTTATGCTCTTCAACAATCAATCAGGTAGTTGTTTCAGTCCGTGTTTTAATCATTTTTTTGTTTAAAGTGATTTAAATTTTTTGATTATTTTTGTGTTCAATTTTTTATTGTGTTTGTGTAAAAGTTTTTGGTTTGTGAGCACTAACTGAGTTGTTGCCGTCCCGAGCTTACTTGAAATTGGAAAGGTCGATAATCTCATAAGCCTTAAGAATTGAACTTATTGTGGTACGGTGTCCTCCCCCTCCTCTAACCCCATTACAAGTCAAAGAACAAATATAATACTTTAGTGATCATTTCATATGCTTAGAAAAATTGAAATTTCTTTCGGTTCATATAGTTTTGGTTGTATAACATTTTAACGGTCGTTGATGATGGTTATTGTATGTTTTCGGTTACAAATCTAAGCGGACAAAGATGCAATTAAAGGCCAAAGTGTCATTATGTTATATTCAGCAACTCCGCGTCATTATATCAAATACCCTTTTGTAAGCTTGCTTGAGAGAAGTTATGTGTTAGTGTGTCACTAACTATGTGCTTTTGCTTCTTATTGCATAGGTGGGTGTCCTGTGATTAAGGGAACAAGTGGTCCTTTACAAAATGGATCCGTGTCAGTGAGTCTGACCCTTATTAAATTAGCTCAAAAGGTATATCAAAACGTTCAACAAATTATTTTGTCGGCCATATTTTGTTCAAGAAAGTATATACGATCAACTTCGTATGGTTCGGGAGGGTCAGCTGAAAGTCATTTTCACCCCTGATTTAAAGGTCAGTTTGGTATTTCTTTGGTTTATAATATATCTTGGTCTGTAATAAATTGTGCACGACGCCATGAGGAGCTTCTTCCGCGTAGATTAGTTGCACCACAGGTACAAATTTTTATTTTATATACAATAATGGTTGAATTCATAAATTGATTAATTGTTTTCTGAATCTGATTTGTTGTTTTGCAGGTGAATCAGCTGTTAAAAGTAGCACAGAAATGTCAATCTACAATAGCCGAAAGTGGTTTCTGATGGTGTCTCTCAGCAAGACTTGCAGACAAATAGCAATAGGTGAGTTTGAATCATTTGTATCTATGTCCCAAGACTATGTTATAAAATATGAACTGACTGAGTGTGGTTATTGGTTGCTGTCACAACTCGTAAATTCTGGTCTTTTCCCGAACTTTCACATTTACTATTCATCGGTTACTATTCATCGATCACTATTCATCATTTTTGAGGTCAGTTTGATATTCTGAGAAGCGTTTTAAAATTTTACTATTCATAAAACACTATTCACCTCCGGAGAAAATTTGTCATTTATGCGTGAGTTGCGTCATTTCTGTATACGTACGGTTATTTACCTAATAAACGTATCTTATGAGCTATTATTTTTAATAATTGATCCGATAATCCCAACTATAGTCCTAACACATTTTTTTTTATATATACTCATAATAATAATAATAAAAATTTTATTATTAATTTACCCAGTGTTTTGAAACCAATTGGTACATTTTACGGTCGGAGCTTATTACTCCGTCGGTTTGCGTTATTTCAACAAGATAATTATTTTGACACCCGATTCTCATCAGGAATATTATTTTACAACTTTTACAACTTTGTCTTATTTTATTTCACCTCTTTAAAGTTTACTTTTAGTTAACTCGGTACCCGGTATACCTTTAAACTACTAATATATACAAAATATACACTAAATAATCACCAACTCTTACAAAATCTCTTCATTTCTTCCTACCCATTGAAAATGCCGCCCCCCCCCCCCCCCCCCTATGTATCCTTCCTTAATTTATGGATCTTGCTCCCTAGACTAAATATATACTCATATATCTCTATCATTTTCTCATTCTTTCATTTTATATACTTCAAGATTCTTAAGCTTCCTTGCTCAAAAATCATCCAATCTTCATGTAAGTTTAACAAACTCATCTCTATAGTTTTACCAAGTTCCTACAATGTTCATATCATTTCATACAAGGTTTACATGCATATGTTAGTATATACCACTCATTTATATATATATATATATATATATATATATATATATATATATATATATATATATATATATATATATATATATATATATATATATATATATATATAACTTTTGATCCCTAGAAATAGATTATTGTTAGATCCTTGTTAGATCCACTTGATTTATGATGTTTAGGAACCCATGACACCCTAAGAAGGTGTATGGTAGGATTAGACTAGTTTTGTGGTGATTGAAAGTGGTTTGATTTAAGTTAGAACTAGATTAGAACCTTAGAAATGGTTTTTGAAACTACATATTGACCTACTGTCCCTATTTTTGAAACGTGGGAAAATCAGTGGATGATGGGTAAATTTTGACCAAAGATTTAGAAAATACTTTTAAAAATGAAACTTTTGGCGAAAGAACGGACTAAAACGAGTTTATAACGAAGGAGATATGATTTTCCGAATTTAACGACGAAAACTAGTTTTCTGAAAAACTGCTTGCTGATGAACAGTTGTCACGGGCTGTTTTGGGCATAAAACTTGATCTAGCCGTCCCGACTTATCAAAAATATGTTAGTATGTTGTCCTACGATTCCGGGGATGTAAAGAACGTAGAAAACGAGCTTAAAACGACCAAGATATACACTTTTGAAACTAGACGAACTATATATATATTTGACAACTTCTAATAGCACATATTCTCTTAAGTTATGGAAACACTATAAATCAACGCCAACACTTATTTTCAAACTACGAGTGGTATAGGCTTCATGTGCATGTACATTCATCACATCCCCTCATAATTTAAGTAGATCGTATCATTCGTTCATTATAGGTCGCGGTTAGAGATCGAACCTCATTTTTGTGTATCCACTTTTGTCATCGTAGCTATCGCACCAGGTGAGTCATAGCCCCACTTTTACTCTTTATACTTGTTTTAACTCTTTGGGGGAGATACATGCTCAACTACTTGCTTACTAGTATAAATACTCAAAACATACTTTCTTGATACTCAAAACATATTTTTTTGATACTCAAAACATTTATACTTGATTTCTTTATACTTGATTGTTTTATACTTGATGTCTTACATACGTGATTGTGCTATACTTAACTGTGTTATACTAAACTGTGATGTGTATTCTTGAGCTACTGAGACTTCCAATGGCCCCAGATTAAGTTGCTGGGCACAACCATGGAGACATACATACTTCCAATGGCCCCAGATTAAGTTGATGGGCACAACCATGGAGATATACATACTTCCAATGGCCCCAGATTAAGTTGCTGGGCACAACCATGGAGACATACATACAAACGTGAGGTCTTCGGAGATGAAGTGTAGACTCACGACTAATTGCTTAACTGTTGTGATGAACTTATATATATTTTACTCATACTATATATTGTAGCAGTGGGTTGTAAACACACAGGTTACAAGGCTCTTATGGCGGGACTTGTAACTGAGTGGATTTACGATGCCTTTGCTGGGAAACCTTCATACATATGCATAAACTTTATTTGTTAAACAAACTCTATGAACTCACCAACCTCGTGTTGACACTTTAGCATGTATTTTCAGGTTTTAACCTATGGCACGCTACAGGAGGTTTTGGCAGGGCATGGCATGGTCATAGAAGACTCTGATTATTTATATGGGGACCGTTTTTAAGCTATTTTAAGGGCCTACTTCCGCACTACTTTTAACGATGTAAATACAATGTTTTTAACTTAACTATATTATTCTAAATGATTGAAGTGAAAACCATTTTTGAACTTGTGTTGTAATACTAATTGAGTTACACCCCAGCTACACGTATGCTTCCGCTGGACCCGATTCTGGGGGTGTGACAGTTGCAATATCATGCCAGTTACTTCGATGAGTGGGTTACTTTGGGTTATGCTTTATCTCTACCTGGTCAACGACTAAAATAAAATAAAAAGATGTGCTTAATGTTTGATTTTGAATTGAAGTGTGTTGATTGGTTATCTTAAAATTGTTTTTAGATTGTGACTGAAATAAAAGGATGGCGAAACTTATGCAGTGTGTCATTCACTTTTCTTGTGATATGTTGTTGGGCTGCCGCTGCTAATCCAATGGCATGAGATAAAAAGACCTAAAACAACCAATAGAGGGTCGAATAATAGACTTGATGAATACAAAACTTTTTAAATAACTTTGGTATTAAATTGTTTTCAAGATAAATATGTCATATAATAAGCTTTAACTTATGAGTGGTTGGTATAAGGCAATTAGCTTATAAAAGAAAATGATTATGATAAATCATAACATTATCAGCCATTGCCAAGAACTAAAAACATTTACTGATTCTATGGTTTGCAAAGTTGACAAGTCTTAATTTCAGATAATGCCAAAATATTGTAGTTTTGATGGTTAATGTGTAGATCAGGTATTGGGACATTAAATAAACTGATTCACTCATATTGATTCTTTGGGTCACTTATTATATTTGTGTCATGATCTTAATACTTGTGGTGTTTATAGGATATTTGAGGTGACCATGAGACGCGGATTATACAAATGATCGATCTCACTTTAGCCCCGTCACCTACTTCACTCTCAAGCTTTAGAAGTTACAAGAATTACCACAAGGTATGGGGTAGCAAGGATTCTATATTTTTGGTTCTTTTGGCGTTTTGATTTGTTCTCTTAAAAATGGGTTTAATTCACAAGCTCTAGAAAGCATTTACAACAGGTCATTCTACTTTCTTTCGTCTTATTAAAATCATGTTATTTATTCAACTTTCTTATAACCCTTCTTAGATAGTTAAACATCAAGATTTATACCATATAATAACAATGTTGTTATCATATAAAGTTGGTCACTAACATGTTGATCCACAGAAGTAGGACCAAATTAGCACTAGATGGCTATTTATTTTACAGGCGATAACTTTTGGTAACTCATATTATCAAACTTTGCAAAGCATAGGAACCATTATCTTTTGTGTGTGCAGGTCACGGGTACTCTCAGAGTATGTTATTGCTTGCTCAAAGGTAACTTCATAAGCCTTTTTAGTTGATGTTCTTTTTTCATTCTTTTTATCCTGTGACGATTTAAAAATAAGTCACTCATTTACAAACCATTTGTAGTAAATTTTAAAACCTATAAATAAATCAGTTGTGTGAACTGGGATGATGATTATATCATGCTACAAGGTGCGAACCATATAGATTTTATTGTCACGTATCATTTTAATGATCATAAGTACACTAATAAGGGCAAAGCATTTCACTATGCATCTGCATAGATGTGGCAAACATGACCGAGATGTTTTGACCAAAAAGGTACCAGTAATGCTTACAACCTTCTAACTCTTTTAATAAAAAAAATACCATCGTATCATTAGAGTTAAAATAATATATTTCTGTAGTAAGTGAACACTCTTTATGAATGGGCAAAAGATCCTTCTCCCAACCTGACTAACCTGTTTTGTTCAATATGAAAAATGACCCATTTTGACCCCTTACCCAACAACACACTACCCAAACATTTTTATCACCCATTTTGACCCAAAGTAAGTTACTATTCTTCATGCAATTTAATATGACCTGAACGGATTTTTTTCTATGATATGTTATGTAATTTAATACAAATATTCAGGGATTTTTCGTATGTCTATTACTGAAATAGTCCGTAAATTCTAATGTCTAAACATGTCCATTTGTTAAGCCCTTATCAAGAATACACTGTTGATATCATTTTTTTCTTTTTTTTATGTGTTCCTTTAAGAATGGAGAACTAAACTTGAAAATGATACACCTTTTTACCTTTTTTATCTGTTCCTTGAGAATAAAAGGGGTATGTAGTTAATTTTTATTGGGTATGCACTCTACGTAAAATAACCAAGTAAAAGCAAAAAATTAGTCTTTTTTACACTAAGCCAAGAATTCACAGTGCATACCCTGTCTAACATGTATATCCACCCATGATTCTAGACAGCAAGATGGTAATTTATGAAAATGGTATCTAAAGTTGCATTTTGTTGTTGTTGATTTATGTTTTCCTCTTCCAGCATTACCATTTATTTCTTCCCGAATTAAGGAAAGGGCTGTAACCTGAGTCGTCACTCCAACACAAGAAGAGCTGCTCCCACTTACCATATATCCTTCCATGAGTTTTGTGTCAGGAATTTAGTTAGAATTGGAAAGCAGCATAACCTTATTATGTTGTATTGCTATTTTATTCTTATACATATGTTTATGTAATAAAGCATGATGCTATGTCGAAGCAAGTTCTTTAATAATGTATGTTTTTTCCAATCAACCCCGTTTGAGTTGCTTACCACTTAGTCGTCATTTGTACAAGATGAATTTCTATATTTGAATTTAATGTAAAATCTGTTTTATAAATTAACTCTTGGCCAAATGCAAAGATATGATTAAGAAAAGAATAAGGTTGGAGTTAAGCTCTTTTGAACACTAATTACATGTACAAATATCTTCGGAAAAACTATCAATATAGAAAGTTCATTATGTGTGTCCAACACCTGTTATTATGTTCTATATAAATCAACATGCTTTGGATTTCTGCAACAAAAAACCACAATATGTGTTTACGTAACTTTATTTTCTCTTTTGGCTATTTGACTCTTTGTTTGATAACACGTATGTTTCATTTGTATGACTTTTTATTTTCAATTCCTTTACTCATGTTTCTTTCTAACTGCTAATTTCATAATACACAAGTCACTATTTTTTTAGGTCTTCTATGATTTGAGTTGCTATTGTTCGATATAATACACTACTAACATTTTTAAGGTAGTATTGATGCCCAAATAACATTATTGCATCAACTCTTTTATGTATGACATATATAAGTTTGGTACCCTGTTAAAAAAAGGAAGGATGATTTATAGGTAGCCTTTTTCATGTTTAGATGTTCACGATGAACATGGATTACTCAAATGGTGACGTTGACCGCATATCTTTGCTCTCCAACACTATCCAGTTGAAAAGACGATACATACACGTGAGTTGAAAAGACGATACATACACGTGTGTTTTATTAATACTTACAAACCAAATTGTTTATCGTATCATTGACAAATTACTTATTATTCCCTAAAAAATAATGAAACTTATTTATGTTCTTTGCTCTTTCTTACTTTATTCCCACACTTAATTTCTTGATGCATAATTTCTTTAAAAACCCCGTGATTTCACGGGTTTATAAGCTATTACTTATTATTCCTTTCAAACGTTTATATTACATAAAAAGTGCGAGGTTTTCTCGACACACCGTGTGTACAAAATAATGCTGATAATGGGATTTTATATATTCATCAAAGAGAAAATATTCACTTCCGATTAACAAATTAAAATGGCGATAAGCTTCTACATATGCAGTCTATTATTTAACTTCTCAGGATATTGTTTGAAATAGTTATTTTTTGCGGTAATGAAAGTTCCACATATTCAAGTTTGAAGTATTTTATTTTATGAGCTTATTGTAAGTTGCAGTTGCACGGGTCATAGTATAGTTGTCTTTTATATTTATGATCTCATAAACAACATAAACGTTATAGTATCAATAGTGGAACATTCAAATTTGTGGTGCTTATTTATAATATTATTATTATTACTTCTCATTAATTTTATGGTAATTTATCAAAGATTACTACAAATGTAGTCTACAAAGAGGTTCTTCACGGTCTATGATCAAGTTTCAAGAGGTATGTACGAATATTCATATGATGTCATTTATGCCGTTTTTTTACATGTATTATCAATTACACAAATGTTTTACTTACACTTTATTTTTATACTTATTAGGTGCTCACGAAATGTTCATTAGCTTATCAGTTCATCAACTTTCCCACTACATACATTTGCTTTTTAAAGGTGGTCAAGATTGGAGCTCACGTGCATGGGCGTTTATTACATTATTAGTTACAAACATTGTACTATATACTATCATTGACTTATTACTTCATATTCTTTCCGAATAAATGATTCAGCCTGTTTACTTTCGTTCTTTTCCTTATTTTGTTTAGACACTAATTTTTTATTTTTTTGGAATATCTCTTCTAAAAACCCGTGGATTCCACGGGTCTTATAAGCTAGTATATATATATATATAGAGGCGTTATTGTGGTGTACACTTTAAAATGAAAAACAATAGGCACAGTTGTAGACCGTTAGATTAACCATCATAGATGATATTTAATGCTCATTAAATAATTAACTAACAATGGCAATTTTGTAAATAAGTGAAACACTATGGCATTTTTTACACATTGCATTTAAATACTTACCAACACAACCCACGAAAATAGCATTATTTGTCATTCTTTTTTCGCTACTGTTAGTGATGACAACATGTGGTGACAATAGTTTACTTTTAAATATTTGTTTATTTTTTAAACTAGTATGTGATACACATATATTTGTTTATTTTTATACATATATAGACACAGCAATTTTTTTTATACATATATACTTAAATAAATATTCTGATACATATATAGTGATAGTGTGATACATTAGTTTTGACACATTTTGTAATGTGATACTAAATTTCTTGATACATATGTAGTGACACACTACTAGTATTTTAGCGCACTTGACACAAAGTTTAATACATTTATAGTGACACATTATATTTATCACAAATTTTCTTGACACATATGTGGTAACACACCAATTTTTCTAATAAATATATATATAAATCTTGATACATATATAGTGACACATTAGTTTTTTGTTGAGACATTTATAGTGTGACACTCATTTCTTGATACATGCATAATTATCCACTAAATTTTAGCATATTTGACACTAAATCCCTTTAAGGACTCAAATTTTAGCACATTTGGCGGTCTCCTCAACAAATAAACATAAACACTGGAAAAATCAAAATCAACCACAAATGTTATGTTGCGCACCAGCAAGTGTATGTAATAATTCCCGAATGAACACACAATCACTAATTTATTTATTTTAGCCATCTTACAACAGTTTAGAGTCTCTCAATCTACATTAAAAAAAAATGTCTTCACAAAATAAAATAAATACGGAGTACCATTTTGACACAAATCTTGCAAGTTAATCACACATAAGATTTGCCATTTTCATCCCTCCGTACAAGAACCTCGAATCTGCATTATCCTCCATAGCAACCTATTAAAATTGTTTTTATTGATATTGGTTCTATTGAAATTGCTTTTAAATGGTGGAGCCACAAACACAAAACAACTTTGAAAATCTGGGATGAAAAAGAAAACAAAAGAAAAGAAGAAGAGGCAATATGAAAAGATATTTTACACTTCTACAATCTAATTTAGCCATATAAATTAAAGAATAAAAATATAAAAACACCAATATCAGACTGATAAAATCCCTTCTTTAGTAAATCCATATTTAATACAAATACAAAATGCCATCAACGCAGCAGACCATGTGCTTCGTAAAAAAGGATCGAAATCCCAAAGCTTACAATAAAAAGATCAAGCGATATGTAAATGGTTCCAAACCCCAAACTACCCGATCTCGTTCGTAATAAAAGATCAAGCCGATCTGTAAGTGGTTCCAAACCTGAAACTTATCGATCGATAATCTCAAAGGAGGCTATGGCGGGTTATGCGTTGCGGCATCGGGTTATGTGGATCTGACATAGATGGCGATTGTGATTAGGTTTTCAACTAGAGAAAAAGGAAGATATATGAATGTTTTTTTTTTTTTTTTTTTTTTTTTTTTTTGTAAATGAGAGAGAAAAAGGATGACAATGGAACTTATGGAAGTATGAAACTGACAGCAAGTTTGGTGGGGAGAAGAGAAGTGGGCGTGGATGGGTAGTAGAAAAAAATAGGGGTAGTTTAAATGCCGAAAATACCCTTTTAATTTTTTTAACAATTTGTTTTTGGCTTAAATAGATTATATACACTTGTCATCTCATTATTGGTGCCTATTGTATCATAGTTTAAGATGTTCACCATATGAACATGATTCTCTCTCTCTCTCTCTCTCTCTCTCTCTCTCTCTCTCTATATATATATATATATATATATATATATATATATATATATATATATATATATCTATATATATATGCAAAGGATCACGTGCGGATGGTACGTTTTAGTGCGGACGTACGGATGCGTATGGGCCGTTGATCTTTTCCCATCAGCGGCATAGATTAGATATAATTATATAACACGGAGTGGCATTCTCGTAATTATATATATATATATATATATATATATATATATATATATATATATATATATATATGCAAAGGATCACGTGCGGATGGTACGTTTTAGTGCGGACGTACGGATGCGTATGGGCCGTTGATCTTTTCCCATCAGCGGCTGTGATTAGATATAATTATATAACACGGAGTGGCATTCTCGTAATTATTATATTTATAAAATACGGGTCTAATCTTCGCCCATTAATATCTCTTTATCTTTTTTATTATTATTTGAATATTTTCTTTCCTTATTTTTTTCAACTATATTTATTTAATTTTTATTATCGAATGGATTTACCTGATCAGTATTCTGGTATTGGTCCTGATCTATCGGATCATTTTTTATCAAAAAACCATGTTGAAGGTATTTTTTATAAGCTATCTTCTTGATATTCTGCATTTTCATATTCTTATTCTGCATTTTCAAATTAATTTCTTTATATGGTAGATATTGTGATATTAATATATAAGAATGGTATTTTGATATTAATATATGATATGTATTACGATATTAAAATATAAGTATTGTATTGTGATATTGTTTTTGTTATATGATATGTATTACGATATTAAAATATAAGTATGATATGTATTACGATATTAAAATATAAGTATGGTATTGTGATATTGTTTTTGTTATATGATATGTATTACGATATTAATATATAAGTATGGTATTGTGATATTGTTTTTCTTATATGATATGTATTACGATATTAAAATATAAGTTTGGTATTGTGATATTGTTTTTCTTATATGATATGTATTACGATATTAAAATATAAGTATCGTATTGTGATATTAATCTATTGTGATATTATTTTGTTATATGATATGTATTACGATATTAAAATATATGTATGGTATTGTGATATTAATTGTTTTTATTGTAGAGAAATTTGTTTTTGACACGTGGCCTTTATCTGTTTGACATAACAAATTTATATATTAATGTCGTTTTGTTATTCTGCATTTTTGAATTTTATTCTTATATTTATTATTTCTTTTATTGTAGGTATTACGATATTAATTTTTAAATGCTATTGTGATATTTATTGTTTATTATGAGTTTTTGTATTCTTGACTGGTGGGTGTTATTTGTTTTACATAACAAATATATATATATATATATATATATATATATATATATATATATATATATATATATATATATATATATATATTAATATTAATATCTCTTTTATGGTTGGTATTTTATGATATTTGAGATGTATGGTTTGTATTCTAATAGGTATTACGATATTTATATATAAATGGTATTGTGATATTTAATAGTTATTATGAGTCAGTTGTGCAATTGATTTGTGGCATTTATATTGTTATATAGTACTGTATGTATTAACTGGATGTACTGTGATATGGAATTGTTAGATCAATTTTGATATTATTATAGTTATAAGTTGTATGAACTGTTATACTTTTTTTACTTAATTGTGTAATATTATTTTATTATCAAGTCACTTTTTGACTTTATTTTTTTTAGGTTATTCTATGATGTAGAATTCTGCAAGTAATGATGTTGTTGAAGCTGTAAATTTATCTCCTGATGATAATTTAGAAGACAATGAGGAAGTAAATTCGCCAGATTTTTTTAGCTTAACTACAAAGTTAATTAAACCTGTTGTTGTTAAAGCAGTTGTACCAGCAGAAGGTAGTTTGTTTAATAGTGTTGAAGATGCTTACAGGGTGTACAAAAATTATGCTGATGAAGCTGGTTTTATTGTTCGTAGAGGGCGTGAAAGTAAAGCAGGAGGTGTTATTCTTAATAAGGAATTTCTTTGCAGTAAAGAAGGGATTAAAAAAGTTAAAGTTGAAGAATTTGATAGTTTAAAACAAGATTGTAACGCTAAGTCAGTTAAGAGAAAAAGATTTGAATTTAGGACAAATTGCAAAGCTAGACTTTATATTGTTAAATCTGGTGGACAGTATAAAGTTAAAAACTTTGTGGAAGAGCACAATCATGGTTTTTTAACTTCTGAAGATAGACATTTGCAAAAGTCTCACAGGTCTATGAGTTTGACGCATCAGTATTTTGCTATTAAAGCTTCAAATTTGAACATTGGTCCTTGTATGTCGTTCAATTTTATTGCTGAGCTTTTGGGTGGATATGAGAAAGTTGGTGCAACAAAGATTGATTTCAAGAATATGAGTCGTGATATTTATAATTATATTGGTAAATATGATGCCCAAATGATCATTGATAAGTTTAGTGTTTTAAAGGAAAGAGATGAAAATTTTTCATTTGAGTTTAAGACTAATACTGCGGGTCAATTAAGTTGTTTGTTTTGGTCTGATGATACAAGTAAAAGGAATTATGAAGCTTTTGGTGATGTTCTGTCTTTCGATGCTACGTTCAAAACTAATATGTAAGTTTTTTTTTTTTTTTTTTTTTTTTTTTTTTTTAATATATATATTTATATATGTATATTTTTTTTGTAGGTACAATATGGTGTTTGTTCCTTTTACGGGTGTTGATAATCATCAAAAATGTGTAATATTCGGTGCTGGTTTGCTTTCGAAAGAAGATGTTGTTTCATATGAGTGGCTACTACAAGCTTTTGTTAAATATTATACTAAGGAGCCGTATCTTGTTTTAACAGATCAAGATCCTTTAATGTTAATTGCAATACCTAATATTTTTAAAACTGTTAAACATCGTCTTTGCATGTGGCATATAATGAATAAACTTCCTACAAAGGTATAGATACTTATATATATATATATATATATATATATATATATATATATATATATATATATATATATATATATATATATATATATATATATATATATAATTTTTTTATACATATATACATATAAATTGTAAGAATTATTTTTAATATTAAACAATTATTTTTTATATAAATTATTTTCCTTTTATTTTTTTTGTAGATTGGTTCTGAAATATGTGAAGAAGAAGGATTCAAAAAGCGTCTATGTCGTATTGTATGGAGGGAAAGCGACGAACCTGATGAATTTGTTGAAAAATGGAATTCTTTATTGGCTGAATATCATTTAGATGAGCATAAATGGTTAAATGATATGTTTAATATTAAAGAGAGTTGGATTCCTGCTTATTTTAGAGATATTCCAATGAGTGGTTTAATGAAAACTACGTCAAGATCTGAAAATGAAAACTATTTTTTTTGGTCATAATTCTAATTGGAGTTCTACTCTAGTTCATTTTCTTTTTCGTTATGAAAGTGCTTTAGATCAGCAAAGAAATATTCAACGTGTTCTTGATAATAATACAAGAACTGGTAAGCCATCATTGAAAACCAGACAATTAGTTGAAGCACAAGCTGCAGATTTTTACACTCTTGAGGCATTCTATGTTATTCAGATTGAGATCGTTGCTTCTGTAGATTCTTGTACTGGTTCTACGAGAAATTTGGGTTATGTTAAAGACACTGATAAAGACTGGTTTGGAGAGTTTAAGGTATTAGATTTCAATTTTTTTAATTCAATAAATATTATCAAGAAACTCGTTCTGTTAAAAATATTTTATATATTTTTTATTTACTTTTTTTTTTCAGGTTGACTATTATGAAGAAACTCATTCTGTTAAATGCAGTTGCCTGCATTTTGAAAGACGTGGTTTGTTATGTCGTCATGCCTTTTATACTCTTAGAGCAAATGGTGTTAAGAAGATTCCAAAGCAATATCTGTTAAGGCGTTGGAGAAAAGAAGCTGTTGTTTTACCTCCAATTGGTTCTTCTTATAAATCAAGTGGATCTTCTGGTTCTTCTATTTCGAATATTTATTCAAAAGTGAATGCTATAATCAATCAATGTGGATATGATGAAGATAAACTAAGTCAATTTCTTGATCAATTGAGTCTTTATGAATCTGGTTTAGAATCATCAAATGTGCCTCAGACTTCAGCAAGTAAACAGCAAAGTATATCATCTATGATTGGAGTTCCTAAACCTGATGTTCTTGAAGTTCTTCCTCCTGATATTGGGAAAAACAATGGTGGAATTAGTGGTCATAGGTATAAACCTTCTAATAATGATGTCAGAATTAAATCTGCAAAAGAAGGTGGAAAAAATTTGAGAAATTGCAGAATCTGTAAAACAAAAACAGATCATGATTTCAGGAATTGTCCCAACAATCCAAATAGGAAAAAACTGGCTCCTAAGAAAGGCATTAAGAAGGCGAATCGAAAAGGGAGGAAAACTAAGGGACAATCAAGTAAAGCTAACTCTCAGGAGGATGATGGTGTATTTAATTTTAATTCTGAGGAGGATACTGATGAGTGTCTAAATACTCATCATTTTATACTAATCTGAACTGCCAAAACATACAAAAACACTCAAATATGTATCAAAATACTTAAAATATCTTAAAAGTGTGTTTTATATGTTTCAAATGCAAAATATGCAAAAACAGATGAAAAACGTACAAAGTTTGCATAATTGGCAGTTTCAGTCCCTCAAGTTTCATAAATTGGCAAAACTAGTCCCTGGTTATTCTAAAAACTTGAAAATGTCACCAAAGGTCCTTTTTAATCATAAAATTACAAATTTAGTCCTTTGGTGCAAAGTTTCACAAAATTACAAGTTTAGTCCCTCAACTTTGGAAATTGACAGAAATGGTCCCTGGGATGTAAAAACTTTGAGAAAATCAATTTTGGTCCTTATACTAATAATCTTATGCAGGTTTGGTCCTTGGGTGATAAGTTTGGTGAAATTACATACTCAGTCCCTGAAGTTTGGTGAATTGGCAAAAATAGTCCCCGGGAATTTCAAAAGTGAAATGTATCAAAAATACCCGTGTACTATTCATTAGTGGCAAGATTAGTCCTTATGATAATTATGGAAAAGTCACACATCAGCCCCCTAAACTTTCAGCAAATTACAATTTAGGTCCTTGTGATTTCTTACTAAAAAACCAAACCGGATCCTATATTTATTATTAACCCAAAAATATAAACCAAATCCAATCCTAATCTAAACCCAAGTTACACACCAAGCCCACCCCACTTCCCTAGCCCACTACCAGCCCACACCTTTATTAATAAAACGGGGTCAACCGTTTGGTTTGACCACCAAAACCACTCACCCTCTCTTTTCCCTCCTTCTCCATACCACCACCACTGAAACCATATACCACCTTCCACCTCAACCCCCCACCTGTCAACCTTGCTCCCCACTCTTCACCACCTCACCCTCCACCTCACACAATACCCCAAACCCCATTAATGCCTTAATACCTTCCCCACGTTATCTACAGTGGAATGAGACTTTTGGCGCCAAAAGGTGAAATCAAAGGTTCAGATGATTCAGAGCATATCAACGGCTCTAAAGTGGTGGGAAATGTCAAGGTGGGCCCCACAAATCCTGGAAGTGGCTTTAAAAGAGGAAAGAAGCAGAAGAGATAAATTATTAGTTGTAGCTTAAGAGTAGTGTAACGTAGGTAGTGTAGAATTAATTCTAGTTGTTACTTTCAGTTTCAAAAGCTTGTAATAAGTTAATTTCATGTATTAAAGTCCCTAGTTAAAGTTAATTTAAAGTTTCAGATTGTATCTCAGTTCATGTTATTTTCAAAGTTTGATCTAAATCTCAAAAAGCTCACCTGTTATTGTTAGTTGTTGTTAAAACTTTTCACAAGCTCATATAAGCTTTGACAAAGCTTATTTAAGTTTTTAGAAGAATTTAAATTCAGTTTAAGTTAAAAAAGCAAAAATAAGAAAAATAAAAGAAAAATAGAAATAAAATAAAAATATTGAGTTAATGATGAATCAAGATTGGAGCAGTGTGTTTTGGATTGTCTCTGGGTTAGAAGGTCTGTGGAGACCTATTAGGAATGTATCATGGTTTCTGGTTCATGTCTCAGCTTGGAAAATCACTGTAAGCCATTCAAGTATTGAGCATAGTTGGTTATTGTGGGTTCTGTAATGTTATTCTTATTCAAATAATCTTATTTAAGTTTATCTAATCTGTTTTAGTGTAATAATCAGTAGTTATAGTTATATATATAAAAGTTATAGTGTAATGTTAATTGTTAAGGGTGTGTTTGGATTAGGAGGATCTGTGCTATCTAGGTTGTTTTAGTGGTAATTTTTGCTTAAGACATCTCACCCTAGGTTATATTAGAATGGTTAAGTCCTAAAAACTAGTAGCCTCTAGCATAAAAGTCAAAATCTTGGTAAAATGGTACTCAACTGCTCACTGTTACAGATTTGTGTTGCACATTGAGTGATTTAGTTATATAAGTAGTCACATCAGTTTATTTTGAACTCATATCAGCTTATTTTAACATGTTAAATTACTTAGGGTTCTTAGAATTTCAAATAAGTCAACAACCAAGTTTTTAGTGAAAAGTCAAATTGGTCGACCTTAGTTTTTTCCAAATATTGAGGGATTTGTTTTGAATTTTGTATAAGGTTTCTTGACCTAAAACTTGTTTCTAGTTGTAGTCTACCACCTCAGCTTCAAGGTCTCAGTACCAATTGATTTTTAGGAATTTTCTTGTGGGTCCCACTCACCCCTAAACACAGCTGCAGGGCAACAAGCTCCCCTGTGCAGCAGATAACCAGGCCACAACCACCACTTTGTGGTGGTTTTGTGGCCACCTCAGTGGGTCCCACACCCTCTAGTTAGGTTCCCCCAACCCCCCTCATGGTAGGTAACAACCATTGACCTTAGTTTGACCCTAAAACTAGTGGACCCCACCTGGATTAAGTTTTGAACTCTGTCCCATAATCTGTCTCAGAAAACAAATAAGCATAAGCTTATTTGAGCTTATTGGCTTATCCAGTGTATCTAATTAGCATTTTATGGCTTAAACAAGTTTCATAAACTTATTTAGATCTGAATTAGTCATAGTGGGTCCCACACAAGCTCAGGAGAGCTTAATAGCTTAGTTGGTCAACTTTGGTCAACTGTTAGGGTAATTAGCTTATATCTAGCTTATTAATAAGTTATAAAAATATTGTTTTTACAAAAGTTAGTTATATTTAGGTATAAAATAGTTTTGTAAAATAAAAATCCAGAAAAAACAATATAAAATTAAGTGATAGTTTCTATTTAATTTAATTTAATTTTAATTTTCATTTTTATATTTTTATTAAGTAATCTGTGTTTTTATATTTTTATTAATTTCATTTTAAGTTAAAGTATTTTTAATAAATTTTTCAGATTTTTGTTTTGTCATTTAGTATTTATTATAATTAATTTTAGTTTATTTAATAATTAATTAATAAGTAAGTTATAAATAGCATAATTAGTTTTTATATAGTAACATCTATATTTTATATTTTTCCTAGCTTTTATAAGTCATAATATAATTTTAGTAATTTTTTTAGAATTTTTACTGTTCATTTAATAGTTTTTCTAATTTAAATAGTTTAAATAGTAATTAAATAATAAATAGAATAATAATTAGTAAACTAGTTTAAAAATATATAAAATAAAGTTTTTATAATTTTTTAGGATTCCTATAATGGTTAATTAGGTTTATAAAAATTTTTATAATTTTCTAAGTTAGTTTAATATTATTTGTAATTTAAAATAGTTTAATTAGTATAATTAATATTAATAGTTTTTAATTAATAAAAAATACATAAAAAGACAAAAAGATTTATTTTTATTTTTTTATACTTTCTTCAAGTTCTATTTTAGGTTTAGAAAATATTTTTATAAGTTTCTAGTTTAATTTGTAGTATTTATAATTTTCTAATTAAATAGTTAAATAGTTTTTAATTAAATAATTAATAATAATTAATAAAATAATCTTAAAAATAGTTTTATTTTTAGTTTAATATTATTTTAAGTTTAAAGTTTATAGAATTTTCAATTTTAACCCTTGTAGTTTATTTTTCTTAAAACTCACCTTTTTCTCAGTACGCAATCGCGTCTGATTTTAAATTGGTGTACGTTTATACGTTTTAGATACCTAGGTTTTACGTAATCGTTTTACTAGTTATTTTAAGTTGTAAAACCTTAGTTTAACACACACACACACTTTTATACCATTCCCTGTTCAGATTAACTAATTACAGATTCGTTTATAATATCACATCGCACACCTCGTTGGGACTTACGACCCGGGAAAACACTGTATTCCTCGGAAGCATTTGCCTCAGCTGTTTGACTTGGTGACCATTACTTGGTTGATATTATCTGACTGTTTGAGGCGAATCAGATACTGATTGATAAGTTTGAATAATTGAAAGTAATTTATGTTATTTAATTTTATTGTTCTGAATTACAGATTTTTTTATTAAAGTTGTTATTTTTTACATAAGCATATCTACATAGTTATTATTATATAAATTGTTGTTCTGATTTAATTATTATTATACTGTATAATTTGTTATTACGATATAAATTGTTATTCCGATATTAATATCTCTTTTATGGTAGGTATTACGATAGTTATTATTTAAGGTTTGTAACTTCGTATTCTGATAGGTATTACGATATTAATTTATAAATTGTATTGTGATATTTAATATTTACTATGAGACATTTGTGTTCTTTACACGTGGCCGTTATTTGTTTGACATAACAAATATATATATATATTAATATCGTATTAAACCTATTTTAAATAAAGATGAGTAATTAAATTAAAAAAAAAAAAAAAAAAAAAAAAAAAAAAAAAAGTAGGGGTCAAGTTAGCAAACAGGCGGCGTACACACTTCCCCTAAACATCACATCCATCAAATCTCTGAAACACTATTAAACAATAAAATACATCTTAAATACTCCACTATAAAATAATAATAAGTATGCTGAAAAAAATTACAAAATCTTTCTGTTGAAAGAAAATAAAGAATAATGAAACTTCATAAATCTCTCTCCGCTGAAAATTTATGGATTACAACTATCTTATTTCAGATTATACTATAAACTCTAATGGGTAAACTTAAACCAGTATGTGTAATCCACAAACTAAACCCAGCATATTAAACCATATATTGGTTTGTTTGATATTTTCTATTCAGCATTTGTAATTTACAAACTGAAACCATCATCTGAAACTATAAAAAGTTTATTGTTATTTATTAGTTTCTGAGTACTTTAAAGTAAGTGAACAAATTTATATCACATTACACCATAAACATTAAAATAAAATGTTTATACATCATATCATCATATGATGCTGAATGAGATCCTGAAAAACACTAATAATTGAATGTATCTGAGTTACATACCAAAATAAAATTACATTCATAATTCTTTATATATTTTTTAAATAAAGATGAGTAATTGTTTTATTCCATTTAGTCAGAAACTAAGAATATTGGCTCATCAAATTTTTCTACGAGATCCATATTAAGTGAAAGAATAATGTTGCTTTACAAGATGGACTGGGTTTGTGCAATTTGTTTGGGAAAATACAAAGAAAATGAATTTATATGCTCTTTGGTTTTAATAAATCGTAATTCATTTAACTTACATCAAGTAACTTACATCAAGTAATAGAACCAAAAATTAAATAAAAGATATTTAACAATACCTATTTTTCATAATATATGTTTATGATTCTTACTGATCATTTAGCAGAATCGATTCATTGTACAAGCCCATGATGAATGAACCCTCTACTCCAATAATCCCAAGATTCTTGATTTGTTGTGAACATGGGTCGTAAACATGAAGTGTTGAACATTTTTCATAGTCTTCTCGAGGTTCAAATATAGCTTCACCACTTTTTGTAAACCCCAATATTCTATAAATGTTTGAATCAATAGTGTACAACTTTCTGAAAGAAAAATCATCTTTCATTATCCATAGACCACATTGTAGCGCTCCATCAATCATAATGCATCCACACACAACAAGAGACTCCCTTAGTTTACAAACGGTCAATTGGAAAGGTTCAAATATTTCATTTGTTAAGTTATCTGGTAAGTGTGTCTCTTTGAACTCTTTTGTAATCAAATCAAATGAGATAAGCATGTTTTTGTTATAGTCACGATCATCAGCAACAATCAATTCATATGCATCCCAATAAACAAATCTATCTAATACAACATAAGTTGAGTCATTAAATTTGATGGTTTCTCGAGGACAATTAGCATTTGGATTCACATTGTTCCAAACACCTGCACTTAATGAAAAAACTTCAACAACCCAAAACATAGCATTCTTAGCATATGTTAATTTCAGTACTGTAGGATCTAAAGTATCCGGGCGAATTCCAAAAGCTAAAGTAGGACAGATATTACTTTCAGTATAAGGAGCAACAATACCAATTGATTTTCGAATTGAAGGATTCGAAAAAATAACCATCCACTGTTTATAGACTTTGTGGAAACCATACAAACACACTAAACCATGAGTTGCACCAATAATTTTTGATATAGAAAATTTTTGTTCAATGTTTTTAGAAATAACATTAGATACAGAAACGTTAAAAAGAGTTTCATTCTTACCATCATCTAGAAAAAAAACGTACTTTTCATTAAAAAAAAAAAAAAAAAAAAGAAGTACTCTTCTCTGTAGCCTATGATAGAACAACTAAGCGGCTGTGGATGGCGGTTGCTATGACCAATCACAAATTCAGAGCTCTCAATAAAAGACTTCCATTGTTTGGAAACTAATTTGAATCCAATCAATATCTTAATCTCATAAACTTTTTTGATTATTTCCATTTGCAGTTCAATCGGGATGTTGTCTGACATTTTTGAAGTGTTGTGGTTGCTGTTGCTGTTGTTGTTTTTTTTTTATTTTTTTTTATATATTTTTTTTAGGGTTTTTTTTTGATACTATGAAGAAGGTGGAATGAAATTGAGATTTTTTGTTCATTGTTTTGACTTTTTGAGTTTTATCAAAATATCAATCTCTTAAAATAATATTTTTAATATAAATTAAATTTAATCAATAGTGTTTTTAAATTAAATTTATTTTTTAATTAATTAAGTATATGTTATTATTTGTATTGCAAAAAAGAATATTCTAATATATAGTACGTAGTAGGGCTGAGCAAATGGACCGGATGGACCGGACCGACCGACAAAACCGACCGGACCGGACCGGACCGACCACATTCGTTCCGGTCCTCAGTCTAAGCTTTTTGGCTAATTCGGTCCTCGGTTCGGTCGGTCCGGTCCGGTTTGATCCGTACTACGTAGTAATATTTAGCTTCTCAAGGACGCTTCATTTTTGTTAGTGTGCTTTAATTCAAACAAGCATGTTTTGATTATGACTAACTCTTTTAAAATTAAATAATCTTAAAAAAAATTAAAGTATATTTAAAATTTTCAGTAATTGTTAAATTAATAAATAAAGTTATTTTAAGTAAATATTATAAATAAAATATCTTCAATATTATTCAAATGTTTTTTATTTATTTTAAAATAAATTAATTTTATTAAAAAAAGCCCATATTTTTAATGTTAATAAATTTTTCCAAAGCACATTATTTTTAGAAAGCCGATATTTAAAAAGCGCAAAACTTTTTAAAATGTGAATATTCTTTTAAGATAACAATATTAAATGATGCGCTTCAAATACATGTTTGATTTCTACGACCACACCAAAACCAACACAAGACCATTTTCATCTGTTTCATGTTTGTTAAAACAACAACGACACTTTGAACACTACATGTTGTCGTTTCCTTCCTTTTTCAAAATATGTCTTCAAAGTTTTATTTATGTTTTTCAAAATAAACTTTTCCATAACTAGGTTCGGTTATAAATTTGTTCGGTTAGTTTGGTTCAATTAGTTTGGTTAAACCGAACCTAACCATATTCAAATTCTTTTATTCAGCTTGATTTTTTAGTTTGGTTCGGTTTGGTTAATTTTTTAATTTGGTTCGGTTCTATTTTTTGCTTGACCCGAATAAAGTTAATTCACTATTTACTTTTAAAAAATTAATAATTACATAAATATTTAACAATAAAAATATTATTTAGCCTAAAAAAGAAACGTTTTTTTGTTTGACTTTGTTGACTGCATGCACAATTTGCATATACAATCTCAGACCATCATTACCATCAATAACTTTTCACTTAGCTCTATAACCAGCTTGTCTCTCAGATTATCAGTTGTCATATCAACGAACCGTCAAAAAATTAAAAGGTTAGAATATCCAATTTTTTTTTCTAAAAATTATCCGAATCTACTTGCAATATGTATATCTTGTTGATCTCATATTTATGGAATACTTTGCTAATTATAACATTACTTCTATGATATGTTTTGTTTGCTAATGATAAGATTACTTAATAATTGTAATCTATTGATCAAACATTGTATTCTATTTGTTAAAGATTAAATAAGTGAGTAATACATGTTTTGAAACAGATATGATCTGTTAGATTAGATTCTTATTGTATATAAGAAAGCTTTTAATAAAACTTATATTGCATTAGGTATTTGATCAAAATAATGTTTTTTGTTTTATTTTGTGAAAAAAAATTGTTTTGGATAGAATATTGAAAGATGGGTTGTTAGTTTAATTTCCAGTATGTAGAATGTTCTTTTTACATAAATAATTGTTTTGAATCAACAACAAAGTAACTCCCAATACCGTCTTCCACGGTTTATGGGTCCCAATACCGTCTTCCACGGTATATGGGGGAGGTTTAGACGTAGACAACCATACCCCTACCTAAGGTAGAGAGGTTGCTTCCAGTTTCTACGAAAAGGACCTCTTGATTCGACCTTTCAAACTTAATCACATAAATACAGCACCGTAAGCCAAAACAAACTTAGGTAAACTCGCACGAATGTGATTGTGAGTTTCATTGATTGAAAAGATCAATGTGTTTGCGAAAAATAAAAAACTATATAATTGGTCTACATGCTGATTTCTATGGCATTTAACGTTTATGATTATCAAGAATACATCATGTAGTTATTTTAGTTAGTTTTACTTATAGATAACACCTTTGCCATTTGGTATATGCATATTTTACGGTTACATATGCGATCTTCATTTTAGAAGGTTGAAGTAAGAGATGAAATGTGGTTGTTTGTTGTAAAATTTCAAATTATTTAAAGTGGTACATTGTATACATCAGTAATTATATGTTGTCAAATTTGTAAACAGTATCAGAATATTTCATTCAATTGTTTTATATTACAGGTACATAAAAAAACAAACAAATGGATCAGCAATTCCTTTTCAGATTTGATTTAGAAAGTAACGCAGCTTTCCAGGTAGACAATCCATATTAGCTCACGTATATTTCGTTTATTTTTTTAGTTAAATTTTAACTTTTGAATATAACTAATATCGCAATATAATATGATAACAAATTATAATTCAATTGTGTGCAGACTTTACCAAATGTTTTCTATGAACACTTCTACAATGGAGAAAAATACATTTTCATCCATGGCAACAATAGGTACAGGTACATATGTTTATTAAGGGATGATGGAAGCAAGGTTGATTTGTATGGTGATGAATGGGCTAAATGTGTTGAGGACAATGTCCCTTCCCTTGTTAGTACTTTGCACCAAGGTTGTCAGGATCGCGATCCTGATCGTAGGATCGTACGATCCTACGATCCTACATATAAAAAACGAGCAGGATCGTAGTAGGATCTTAATTCTATCAGGATCGGTATAGGATCGTAGGATCGCACGCAGGATCGTGGGATTGTAAACGATCCGATCCTACTACAAGCCCATGTTTTTATCTCGAGGGGAGCAAGATCGTTGTAGGATCGTAGGATCGCACACAGGATCGTAGGATCGTGAACGATCCGATCCTACTAGAAACTCATGTTTCTTATTGTTTTTTCTTTTATCATTCATTTAAATTCATTTATCATATAAAATATTCTATAAAAGTATAAAACTACAACTCTTATACAATAATATATACACTTTCATAGGATCTTATGATCCCGATCCGATCCTACGATCCTGATCTTGTGAAGCCAAAAACGATCATAGGTAGGATCCCGATCCTGACAACCTTGCTTTGCACTTTGTGAAAGAGGCGGATAGCACATTTTATGTAACATGATATAATGATCAGGGTATCGAAGTTCCAGGTTATGAAAGACGTGTTGTGGGAAACAGGGTGAGTAGATGCTTGGTTAGGCGCACAACTGATGGACAGGTATTTTTTTTTTTGTTATATATCGTTTTAAAATATACATATAAGCTTAATGGCATTAAAAAAAACTAAATATATACTTGATATTGTAGATTCTACCGGGAGATTTCTTGCAGGACATATGGAAAAACACATTCAAAATTTATGCAAATGGAAAGAGTTACAAAGTAAAACATGAAAGGGTACAACTTGATCCGGAAAGTGTTGTAAGGTCAAACCGATTGTTTGGTAAAAGATGGGACAAACTTGTTGCTGATTTGCAAATTGCTAGGGGACAGATGATGGTTTTTACAAATTTGGAAAACAACAAACTGAATCTTGCCATATTCTTAGCTAATGGAACGAGCATTCATGAAGAAACTATTCTACCAACAATGTTGAGGTTACCTTCTCGTCCCATACCACCATATGCCATCGAAGGTATATCTATTATGTTAATATTTATGTTGTTCATTATAATAGCAAGAACACAAATAAATTCATCAGTAAGAAGTTAAGTATTGTTATTAATCGTTAATCGCAGACAAGAGAGCAAAACATTCATGCTTATGGAAAGGACATACCAGTCACAACAATGAAGTTGATGTTTTCTGTGCTGAACTAACTGCATCTGTTTGCGTCTTTTACCAATTGGTAAGTATATAAAAATAGTTATAAAAAAATTGTGGTATGTTTAAGATAAAATATTTTAAGTTTGTTATTTAACGACTCTAACCAACTGTATATATGGATGTTAGACAATACCAGTTGATTACACCTTCTCACACTCTATGGACACATACCAAAAGGCAATACTTGTTACTATGGATGAGAGGTTTCCAATGAAAGTAAAAACAATTCCTGACAGAAGCTGACCATCAAGGTTTAAGCATGTGAAAATTACTGGCAACTGGGGGGCATTTGCAGGTTTTTGCAGTTTCAAGGAAGGAAAGATGATGCGTTTAAAGCTTGTTAACACAATTGTTGAAGTGGTTGAAGGAGAAGAAGTTAAAGTCGCAGAATTCCATGTCTGTTAATCATGATATGGAAAAAGTTTGTTTCATTTTGAAACTCTCTGAAACTGAACTTTTATGTGTTTTAATTATGAACTGTGGATGTTTAGGAATCAAAGACTTTGGTAAATTAGGAATCTAATACTTTGGTAATTATGAAGTGTATTAATCTAAGACTTTGATAATTTTAAGTGAACTTTGGTATGTTTGTTTATGTTATGATGACAGTTAATATAATAATAATAAAAATAATACTAAGAAATATTATTTTAAAAATATGATAATATTATAATTTAGCAAATGATTTATTTAAAATTAATTCTTAAACATTTAAATTAAATTGTTTAATTGTTCAACAACAAAATAAATACATAATAAGATAACCCAAATCATGAATCTACTAACTTAACTTCATTTTTTTAATGGGCAATTTCTGGCATCATGATGACCAACTTTTCCACAAACACTACACTTCCTTTCACGATCATTTGCCATATCAACTTCTGATCTCTCTGCAATGTTTGATGCCATTACATTTTCACTAATTCGACAGCTTTTTTCCATTTGATATCTGCATCAAATATAAATTTAAAAAATTAAACATCATTTGGTTAAACTTATTCATTTTAATTAGAATTTAATTACATGTTCTTTATTTTTTAAATAAAGATGACAATTGATAAGTAGCTAGGTTAAAATTTTATATTCTGCTTATTCTGTTCTATAAAGCCCAAAATAGATTTTCTTAAAAAAAATAAAATACACAATAGAATATGAACTTATGCAAGCCCAATTCTTTTTATTAGCCCAACTATGCGAAATGTAAATTTCTTTGAATACTTTTCAATATATAAAATTTTATTTTCAATATATACTTTTGAATATATTTTTGCATATACGTTTATGATTTTTTATAGTTGCTTTATGTTGTTTTAAGATATTTGAACTTTTTATTTTGTTTTAAAACACATACCTTATAACCATTTTCTAAATTATATACCGAATCAATCAACTCTCTATTCAAATAAAACATGAACCACATTGATAAATATGTACTTGTATAATTCAAATTCAGATATATAAACACACTTCAACTGTTATTATATTTTTAAACTATTAACTAATATGAGATTAAGTAATATGTTATTAACTTCTCAGGCAAGTATAATTTTCACTAAAGAAATCTTAGTAATAAACATTAAACAATATATGCAAATCATTCATGATACAGATTCATTGAATAAAACTCATACTCTTTTACTCTAATGGCTAAACTAAAACCAGTATGTTTAAAAATGGAAATGAACTTTCTCAGATTAAAATGGAAATGAAATTTCTCAGGGCTTTTTCATTTCTTTTCCTTTACCTTTCCAAGAAGTCATAAATCTCATCTCAATGAACCTTTGAGTTTTTGCTTTTAAACGACGTTGTTTTTCTTCTGGACTAAAACTCAAAAATTCAATTGATTCAGAAATTATTTTTTTTCTATGTATATTATAATCGGAAAGAAGGATTTTAGCTGCATATTTCTTCCTCAATGTCCTGATTTGGCCTTGTTGTTCTACACCTTCATTTTTGAATCCTGAGTTCCATTCTTCAACTTTTTGTCCATTGAATGTCTCCATATGTCTCATTGCAAAAATTGCACAATCTTGTTCATTTCTTCTTGTTCTCCAAGGCATTTTCAATATACTAGGCTTACAGAGTTTCATGATTTGAAATTTTGGATGATCTTTCTTCTTCAAATACTCACAGAAAAAGTTTGTCTGAAAAAAATTAAAACAGCAATGTTAATGAATATTAAATTTTACTTCATTGAAAATTTGAAATTAATTGATTTAACGTTCTGGGAAAGCTATTGACTTTTTTTTAGATATACTCCTACTTTGACATATATGAACTTTGCTTGATCTTAGATGATTATAGAAGATATGATAAGCTTAAGTAAACCTAATTTAGGCTTAAGCTATTGGTAATAAGTTTATGTGAGGGTTTATAGTACTCAAAACACCACACAGTTAACTGTGAGGTGTTATTTTAGTGATTTTGACTTTTTGTCTAAGAAACCTGGGTTTTTATGGTTTTGATATCTTATTTAAATCTAATGAAACATATATCAATAACAATTACCCACTAAAAACCACTGTATCACACTGAACACCCTTGATCCAAACAGTCCTTAACAAGACTTGATTTTTGAATTTTAGATTAAACAAATTCCTGAGACCTTATGATTGCTTCTAATTATCTTATTATGGTCTCATGAGTCTATAATAACACAGAAATGAGGGCTGCAAACACAGATAATCAAGAAAGTAATTTATACTAATTTGACTGTATTACTTTTATTTTTAGCTACTATAAATTTAAATTAACAAACTATCTATCTTAAGTTATATTATAACTAAGCAACATCAAATAAGCATAAACAAATCAATCAGAAGATGAATAAGGTATGTCACAGTAGAAATAAGGAAATGAGATTTATGACTTACAAAATGCAATCCTGCAAAACCATGAACCAAAGACCTCAAATCCAATCCTATAGAATCTCCACAGATTCACTAACCCAGGGCAATCCAGGTTATGAAATTAAATGACTGAATGTTTTATAAATTGTAAACACGTATTCTTACCAGAACTACAGGGTTTCGAAGGTCCAGGTTATGAAATTAAATGACTGAATGTTTTATAAATAGTAAACATGAATTCTTACCAGAACTATTGGCAGAGTTCCATAAATTCTCTTTATCAAATCAATTTCAGAAATTTTAGAAGCTTCATACCAAATATGTTATTCTGTTATCGATAATCTCAATCTTCAGATTCTTTAGATCGAAACAAACTATGTAGTAATGTGAATCCCGAAGAATATTGAAAAAGACCTGTGTTGATATTCAAAAAAATAAGCCATTGAAACTAATATTTATACATAATCAGTTATTCCATACTATTATAGCTACTATAAGCACATTTTTAAATGAGTAACTTACCAAATCCACACTAACTAAATTAGCTACAGATTCATCTTCAAGGCATGCAGCTAAAAACAGAGCTTCTTGAAAACTTTCAAATCTTTCATCTCTTGTTATATTTTCATCAGTCATAGATAGAGGCTGATATCATAAAATAAAATTAATACAAAATATTTATTTTTAAATACTATTTTGTTATTAAAAAAACATAAAAAACATACCGTAACGTGCGTATTGCAATACAATTTTGTTTGTTTTGAGTTATATCTTCTGAATTCTTCACAATTAAGTAAGATACACCACATATCTATAACATCAGAATATATCCATTGTTCATAATAGAACGATTCAAACATAGTACGTTCTACTCCAACATCAGCATCTTGAAACTGGAAAATTATGTCCCTATAAATATTTATCAAAAGTATTAAATTACAATAAACATAAAAAAAATAAAAAAATAAAATAAAAATAATGTTTAAAACTTACATAAGATTTTTGCTCATACTGAATAGTGCATTGGCTACATTAAATTCTTCTGTCGATGCTTGAATTTCATTTGTTTCTTTAATGGTTTGATTTTCTTCGGGAGGTGTTAAAAGAGAAACAATTTCTATTTTATTGGGTTTAGATTTTTCTTATGGAGGAGTCAAATTCACTTTTTCTAACGACTTACATAGTGTTACTTCTTCAACAGGATGTGAAGTGAAATCAAAACCCAAATCAAAAGAGGGTATTTCGTTAAAAGTTTGCCTTTCTTTTTCAATAATTTTTTATTCACGTTTTGTAAAATCAAATTTCCTTTCTTGATGACACAAATTAACTTTTTTTTTTTTTTTTTTTTTTTTTTTTTTTTTTTTTTTTTATGTTTCCCTCATTATTCAAAAAAACTGATTCAGACCTAGAATTTTCAATTATTGAACATTCTGGATTAAGCTTTACTCGTTTTGCGGTGTTTATTACACGATCCCATTCATCTTTTAAAGCTTCAACTTCCTTGGAATTCGGAAAGTTCAACAATCCTTTTTTGATAGAATGCTTCATTTCTTTGATCAATGATTCTAACATAAACAAATTATTCTTCGCTTTCCAAATGAAACCCTGTTTAATTTTCATTAAAATATTAGCTTAATTTTCTTAATTCATTTTAGTTGCAAGCTAAAATATTATAAAAAAAAAAAAAAAAAAAAAAAAGCTATACCTTTTCATCAATTTTCTTTAATAGAACTTTTTTATCTTCAAAGATTATTTCTTCAAACACCTGTAAGTTTTATAAAACGAGTCAAATATTCATATCAGTACAAATTCATAAGTTTACCTATATTTATAATCTAATCATTAATAATTTTCTTTTTTTAAAACAAATTCATACTATTATCAGATAAAATGATAAACAAACGTACCAGTTTGTTGCATTCTAATGTAACATTTTGACCTTTTTCACCAGAAGCCTTTTTTGTTTGTTTTAATTGAATTGCATCTAATTTTTCTGTGTTTTCCAGCTCCCCCTGAAAGCAACCAGACAAATAATGAAATATATGAAATAAGTTTAATTTTTATTAAACCAACTTATTTGGTAAGAAAGAATAGCTTTAAATCAACAAGTTTAGCTGTAACATTTAATATGTCTTTAACAGACTTATTTTATATTATTAGGAATAATATTATTCTTTAAACTGATATACAATCTAGTCATTAATAATTTTTTTTTAAAACAAATTGATATTATTAACAGATTAAATGTGAAAGAAACATACCAGTTTGTTGCACTCTGATGTCACATTTTGACCTTTTTCAGCTGAAGCTTGTTTTACTTGTTTAACTGGAATAGGATCTAATTTCTCTGCGTTTTCCAGCTTACCCTGAAAGCAATTACACAACTTATAAAATATATGGAATAAGTGTTTGTTTTGATTAAACAAACAGATTTAGTAATAAAGAATACCTTTAAATCAAGAGGTTTTGGTGTAACATTTAATACCTCTTCAACAGACTCTGGTATTTCACAATGACTTTTATCCACCAAGTAACTAAACTCTGCTGTTTCTCTCATCTTCAGCAATTCTGTATTCCATGTTTTCAAAGCAGGTTGAGAATGATCTACGTTTATGAAATTGCACTCTATCTTTTGAACATAAAAAAGCTGCAAAGGTAATTGGTTTTTTGTTATTAAATATTGAGATATATGTATGTATAAAAGAAGAATAAATAAAACAAAAAAAGAAGTGTAATTACCGTAAGAAATGTCAAAGGTCCACAATAATATGATTTCTTGTTGTTAGGATTCCAATCCTTTTTACACTTCTTTAGACAATCAATCAAATAACCACACCAATCCATCTGATTAATCTTATCATATTCAGATGAAATAGAATATAAGATTCTCTGATTTGATGTTCCATCTTTCATAGCTTCAAATAAGACAGTCGCTATCAAAACAACTAAGTTAATTCTGAACAACTTTCCTCTGTCCTTTGCATCTATTAGTTTTTGCACTACAGATTTTGGTTTAACTTTGATTGTATCCTTCTCCAACAAAGTAAACTGCTTTCTCCAATTTTTAATACACGCATCTTCACTTTTCACTCTTTCTAGTGGATTTATTTGTAAACCACCACTTGGGAAACCAAAAATTTCTTCAATTGATTCCTTTGTAATTTTAATATCCCCTCTCCAATGTTTGATGGTCATTGTCGATTCATCAAAGCTTTGAACCACATGTTGTCCCAATCTACTTGGAATTATATTTATTTTTAAATCAAGTAAACTTCCAAATCCCATATTTTTTAATACATTGCACGAGTTAGTATCTGTTTTTAAGAATCTAATAGCATTAAATAACTGAGTTGGTGAACCCCTGTTTTTAAACACATCATTACTCTTCACCAAATTTGGATTAGAACATTCACCTTCAACCGGTACTTCTTGACGCTTCATACTATCCAACTTAAGTTTCTTTGAATTGTCTTGATTAATCTTTGATGAATCATTTATAGAGCATCTCTTTTGCAATATTACTTGTGTCATTTTTCTCTATTCTTCTTCTTCTGTTACATTAAATTCGAAACCTTCTATCCCCTTTTCTGCTTCATCTTCTATTTCTTCATTTCTTTCATTACATTCATTATTTATTTCTTCTTGTTCATCTAATTCTTCATAATCATAATCTTCACTATCTTGATCATCCTCAGAATCTTCTTCATCACTATCAGTTTCGTCATCAAAGTTATATTCTTCTTCTTCATCTTCATCATCATCATATTGAATTCCTTCTTCTTCAATATCATCAATAAGGTCATACTCGTTAGGCTCATCATCTTCTTCATCATCAGTGTGTTCAATATCAATAGATTTACTATTATCATCTTCATTATATTCTTGTTCTGAAAAAAAAAAAAAAAAAAAAAAAAAGTTGTTACTAAATACTTCCTAAACAAATAAACTCAAACTTGGCAGGCATGGAATGCATAAACAATAAAACTAGCGAAGAACCATCAGGCATAAATATATATATATATATATATATATATATATATATATATATATATATATATATATATATATATATATATATATATATATATATATATATATATATATATATTTAGAGTTTTAAGAAATTGGCTATGAAAGTTAATAGCTTTTTTTTGCTCAGGCATTCTCTATATAATTCAAATTGACGCAATTCGATGTCCAATTAGGGCCTATATGACATTTTCCATACAAATTACACATAGCTCATATTCTAAAACCTGTATGAAATCATTCTCCAAATTAGTTACTAAACTATCAGCTTAGATTCAATTCCTATCTCTATCAAAAAAACATATTACCATGATACGGTTTGTGCATATTGATAGAACTATAAAAAAGAGCAAATGAAAATGACACCATATTCAAATTGTTCTTGTAACAATAAGCTGAACAAAAGGATGTACAAATAAACAAAACAAAAGAAAACATAAGTCTAAAAACAATGTAGATGCAATGGTAATCTATTTGTTTAAGCGTAAACATCATGCTAAACACTTATTGTTTAGGAATACATCATGTAGTTATTTTGTCAAATTCACTCTAAACACTTAACTGAATTATGCTAAACAATTAATATCTGTATTATTTAAACACAAACATCATTTAATATAACAATACCGTACTTATATTTTAATACATATCATATAATAAAAACAATATCACAATACCATACTTATATTTTTATATCGTAATACATATCATATAAGAAAAACAATATCACAATAGATTACTATCGTAATACATATCATATATCGTAATACATATCATATATCAAATAATTTTCCTAAACAATTAATATATATATTTTTCAAAAGTACCTTGTTCTAATCGTTGTATTCTTCTTCTTCTTCTTATTCCTCTTCTTCTTGCAGGCTTTTCATTTTCATTAAAAGACTTTAATAGTTTATTAATAAAATTTATCTTCTTCGTCTTTGATCTTCTTCTTGTTTTTGTTAAAGAACTCAGCACACCTATAAAAATAATATAATTAGAAAAAAATAATAATAATAATTACAATAAAAATTAATAGAAGATTAGAATATTATACCTAATAACTCTGCGATTTGAAGAACAGAATTTGTTGTTGAATTATGATTTCTTTTTTTCTTCGACATCAAGTTTTAATTTAACTTTCTTTTATTATCACTAAGATATTTGATTAATTTTCTCAGAATTGTTTATTCAACTTAATATTTTTTTTAGGGTTTATGTGTGTTTAGGGATTTGAATTGAATCTAAGAGAAAGAAAATTAATAATTTTTTATTTGATTGTGGATACCCGACCCATTAAACAAATACAAAAACGCAACAGACTTAATTTTTTTTAATATAGTGTGATATTAAAATATTAAACTAGTTTAAATGTAATATGATAGTAAAGTTAATATTATTTTTTATACTCTTTTGTGTTTTTGTGTGAAATGGTATGTACCGGTCAACGTCTAAAATAATATATAGCAGTTCAGGTATACTTACAAATAAACTTAAAATAACTAATATCACGAATAATACATTTAAATCACAAAATAACTTCTACATCCAAATATACAAATAAACTGGAAAAAAAAAACGTATATCTTAACATATATCGACAGTTGAACACGTATTTTTCTAATTTTATTATTTTTGGGCCTCAACATAAGTCCATAATGTCATTATCCATAAAAAGGCATGAGTAACCTTTAAACTTCTAGACCTAACAAAACTGAAACTTTTTTTTCTATATAAATCAACATACACTAACTATCAACACACACATAAAAAAGCATAAAAAAAAACAACAAAAAAGGGGATTTCTTTTGCAACAGCTAAATGGCAGAAAACAACGCTTTCAAACTGAAGATGAGCATTCAAGCAATTCAAGAAACAGACCGACAATTGGAGAAAGCAAAGTCTCTAAACGTGATTCTGGAACAAATAATAAAAACTGCAAAAGGAAGACAGGATATCATTCAGCTTCTTCCGAAATTAGGAGGTTCAGATTTGTATAAGAAGACAGAAGACTTGCTCATCAAAGTTCGTACTAAAGAAATGGAAGTTCTTAACGAACTTAGGGATATTGAAAACGGCACATCAGAAAATATGAATCTGAATGTTAAGTTTATTGAAAATATTAAGAACATGTAAATAATTATGAATGTAATTTTATTTTGGTATGTAACTCAATATGAATTTTATTAATATAATATTAAGTTGTATGAGTTATGTTATACATTAAATTATTATTATTGTTCAGCATGTCATTTAGCATATATGATGATATGATGTATAAACATTTTATTTTTGATGTTTTATGTTGTAATCTGATATAAATTTGTTCACTTACTTTAAAGTGCTCAGAAAGTAGTAAATAACAATAAACTTTTATGGTTTCAGATGCTGGTTTCAGTTTGTAGATTACACATGCTGAATAGAAAATATCAAATGAACCAACACATGGTTTAATATGCTGGGTTCAGTTTGTGGATTACACATACTCATTATTTTTCAGTTTGTGAATAGAAAATATCAGTTTGTGGTTTCAGTTTATAGTATAATCTGAAATAAGATAGTTCTAATCCATAAATTTTCAGCGGAAAGAGATTTATGAAGTTTGATTATTTTTTTCAGCATACTCATTATTTTTTTATAGTGGAGTATTTTATTGTTGAATAGTGTTTCAGAGATTTGATGGATGTGATGTTCAGGGGAAGTGTGTACGCCGCCTGTTTGCTTACTTGACCCCTACTTTTTTTTTTTTTTTTTTTTTTTTTTTTTTTTTTTTTAATTTAAAATATTACGTTTTTACATGTAATTGTTTTATCGTTATTTTTTTTTCTCTATTTTTGTTTGTTTTTTTCTTTAATACTTATCACTTATATTTTTGGTTAGGAAATATATTAAAATATTAATTCGAATATTATGATTAATAACATTATATTAGGTAACTAACAAAATATATTAAAATCTTAATTCCAATATTAAAATGACGGATATACAAGTATGTCTGGTGTGGTACGATCTACATCTGATTTTTAGTCACAAAGTGCATAATGACATTCCAAAATGCTTTTTTTAGTGGTACGTGCAATCCCCAATTTGTTTTACTACTTTCTGTCTTACGATGTAACTTTATTTAGCCCAACATTTGTTTTGTGAATTAAAAATATTAAAAAGATGTTTTTTTAAAAAATTTATAAGCTTACATGCATTGAGCGTGTGAAATTAAATGACTTTATTTGGGAATATAAAAAAACTAAACATGCTAATACAAAAATTAAATTAACAGTTTGTCATATATTTACATTGAAACTTTAAATTCATTTAACCTATACACAATTTTAAACACATAATTACTACAACCATCCAACTTCCATTTTTCACACATTATAAAACTCCCACACACTGAATAAAAATTACATAAACTTATAAACAAACTCTAACATAACTACTCCATTCTTAACAAAACGTCAATGGATCCAAAACAACATATCATTGATCAGATATTCCTAGATATTGATGCTGATGTGAAGACAATAGACCGTATAACATCCTTCATGAGGACGATGCTTGATGATGGAGATGAAAGAAAAGATAATATGGAGGAAATAAGCAAACTACCCAAGTCAAAGCTATATGAACAAGGTTTAATATACAATCTGATGCTGAATGAAAAAGACATTGAAATGATGAGAAAACTCGAAGATATAATTAGCAAAATAAGGGCTATTATTGATATGAAGATGGGATTTCTCAAACAAATTATAGAAATGTGAACTACATTTCAACAATATTGTATTTTGTTGGGAAGCTTTATGCAAACTGAAGTATTAGGATTGAAGAAAGAAATTTATTGTATTTTGCTTTTTTTTTTTTTTTTTTTTTTTTTTTTTTTTCTTTTTTTTTTATCAGAATGTATTTTACTATAACTATCAAATTATTAATGGAATTAATGGTTTATATTTTTCAGTATCAAGCAATTTCTGCACTTTTTATTTATCTTTTGTTTTAATTTATATTTTCGTACAATATATTTAGCGTATATTGATCTTTCATGGTTTCAGTTTGTAGTTTTTTTTTTTTTTTTTTTTTTTTTTTTTTTTTTTTTTTTTTTTTTTAATTTGTGATTTACATGTTTATGTTATAATCTGAAATAAGATTAGAAAGATACAAATATTTCAGCCACATACATTCAGCATGACGATAAAGTGTTATATTGTGCCAATATATTACACGCTGAATTAAATTGTGCGAATGTGTTATATGTTCAGATTCTCAAATAAGATTGTTTTAATATATACATCTTAAGCGTGTAAATTCAACATGCTTATCAAAATTGATAGGAAATTAATTTTTATGTTGGGAATATAAATAAACACAATACGCTTATAATTTAATTTTGTTTATCTACAGTCAAAACATTATATTGAAAATTGTTACATTTTAAGTCATTTAAAATATACACTACTTCAAACAAATAATAAATACAACCATCCAGCTTCCATTTCACACACATTATATAACTCCCAAAAACTGAAACAAAATTATATCAAATTATAAATAAATTATAACATATTTCTCAACATTTCTTACCAAAGTGCAATGGATAAAAAAAAACATATCGTTGATCAGATTAGCCGAAGTGTTGATGCTGATGTGAAAACAACAAAGAGAATAACGTCCATCATGAGGGAGGCGCTTGCAGATATAGAAGAAAGAGATAAGATTATGGCGGAAATAGGTACACAATCCAAGTCAAAAATAGACGAACAATGTATAATGTATTATACGAAGATGAATCAAGTAGATGGTGAAAACCTGACAAACCTCCAAGCTTTACTTGACAAATTAGAAGCAATTGTGCATAAGAAGATGGGATATCTCAAAAAAATTATTGAAATGTAAATGAAATTAAATGAAAGTTGTATTTTGTTTGGAAGGTTTATGAAGAACAACGAATTACGATTTAAGAATAAAGTTTTTGTATTTTATTATGAAGGAATTTTTTTGTATTTGTATATTTAAGAATAAAGACTTAACTTCTTATAGATTGATCATGTATAGAAATATGATCACGTACACATAAAAACAGGACACAACCGATACAATAGTAAGGAAATCATACACATGCGTATTTTTAAAAAAAATATTCATATAAAGTACTAAATATTATATAATTGCAATTGGTATATTTTTATTTAACTTTCTAAATAATATTTAATAATAAAAGATATTAATAATAATTGCATGAAATAAGAGCATAAGAAGAAATACATGATCACAAATAACAAAAGCTAATATTAGATTATATCCTTACATTCAAAACAACGCAATATGATCTAATCAACTAACTTGATTTAAAAGGAGTGGAATGATTCTGCAACATTTGTGATTGCTCTCCTTGTTCCTCTTTTCATCTTCTCGAACTACAAATTCACTAAACGTTTTAGCTATGTCAGTTGTACTAGGGCCTTTGTGCAATCTTACGAATATCGTTTGAACTAAATGCAACATAACATTGCTCAAATTGCCAAGTTCTTCAATGCTGATGAAGTCTTTTCTATCTGAATTGTTGAAAATAATCATACCAAGTGTGGGCTCATTCAGCACAGTTCCAGATGGATGATCTTCATATGCAACCTGATCTTTGAAATGTTTTGTTGATCTGAAATATTCTTCCATATCATCACCAACTCTCTTCCTCTTCCTAGCAATTCTATTCAGTTCAATAAAAGGGTCTTGTTCCTGCAAAGGAATTTGATCTTGAATATTCAGTTTGTTTTTCATTTCTATCACTTCATCAACACGTTTTCTCATCGAAACAAAAAACTCTACCCAACGAGCGGCTTTCCTTTTCCCACAGCAATCTAAAAACTCTTTCCATTCTTCCCAATGAAGATCTTTCACCTTGAACTCTTCAATGATTTCTTCATCTCCATCATCTCTGTTGATTTTTAATGTAGCTGGACCTTTATTCCTTGAAAGAATGTCAGCATTGGTGATTTTCCTAGGGGCTCTCCTATTCAGAACAATATGACAGTACTTGTCATATAATGCTTTCTTCTTCGTGAAGAGATCAATAACATGTTGATCAAAGCCCTTGATTATCTCAGCCTTCTTCCTTAACTTTTCGTGTTTCACGTTTTCTTGATACATTCTATCAAGCTGACGCTTCTGTTCGTTAAGGGATTCATCAACGATGTGAACATTTTGACCTTTTAAATTTTTATACTTGATTTCCTTAATAGGGGAGGTCTGAATCATTAGTGAGCCTTCATTAACAGTGGCATCAGGTTCTTCAAGCAAATTTTCTTTCAGCTGAGACTCATTCATTGATTTTTTACCAACATTGCCATCATTTGGTTGAACTTCAGTTTCTTCCAAATTATCTTCAATCACTGAATCTTTGTCAACAGTGCCATCATTTTCTTCATCTTCATTTACTTTCTCATTAAATTCATTCATTTGCTTTTTACCCACAACACCATCATCTTGTTGAACTTCAGTTTCTACCACATGATTTTCTTGAACTACAAATACTTTCTCACTAGATTCATTCATTGACTTCTCCCCAACAGTGGCATCACCTTCTTGAACTTCACTTTCTACCACCTCATTTTCCATCATTGGAGACATCATATCTTTCTTAGAATGAGCTACCTCCAGCCTTGCATTATCTTGTTGCTTGAGGTTAATTTTACCAAAAAAATCAGAGACTTTAAGCTGTTTACCAGATTCTTTTTTCATATTCTCCATAACAACATCAGTAGAAGCGGCTGGCATACATGTTAATGATTTGAGGCTAGCATTAAGAGCGTAGATAGCATTTTCCACTTTTTCAGGAGATAAAGGTATAGACTCCAAGGATTTATACTTAGAAACCTTATCAATAAAGTTTCCAACTTTTAATGGGAGCCCCAAAAGAGATGCTGGTACCTCCAAATGCTTGGACTCAATAGAATCAACCTTCTTTTTAACTTCAGATATGATGATGCTTAGTTCTTTAACGATAACAGGAACATCTATCATATGCTTTGGCAGCTCAAACTTTATCTTACTAACTGCTTCAGTTAGTTCTACAACTTTGCAACTGATCTCTTTATGTTGGCTTGATAAATTATTGACGTCGGTTGAAAACTTACCGTTGAAATCTTCACGTGTAACTAATTTGTCAAGTTCAGGTTTAAGAGACTCCAAAAGCTTTGAAGAAATATCAGAAACAGATGGATAAGATGGGCGAGTTTTCAACAAAAGTATTTCTCGATCAGCAAACTCCTTTTCTTCCTTCAGCATTTCAATCTTAGATTCAAGATTGAGAACTTGATTGGATAGTTCAGTTATACGCTGAGACTTTGTTGAAGGTGGATGATCACAAGACATTTCATTTTCTGTTACACAAACATGATCCTCATCATTGTTAACTCCATGTGCCGGAGAACGCTTACTTTCATCATTAAGCTTACCTCCATGAGCTGGAGACTTGTAACTTTCATCATCAAGATTACCTTCATGTGCTGTAGCCTTGAAATTTTCATCATCATCGTCACCTCCATGTGCTGGAGGCTTGTAAATTTCATCAACATGTTTACCTCCATCTGCTGGAGACTGGTAATTTTCATCAACTTCATAATCGTCTGAAATCATAACAGGTTCATCTTCATTATCAAATTTACCAATACTGTTATGATCGGCTGTATATTGAAGTAAAGAGAATAATTGTTTGTAGTCCATCTCATCAAAATCAGATATGCTATCATCAGAAATTTCAAAAGAAGCATCACAAAGTGAAAAATAATCATATCCGTGCAAATCGTCTTGATGTAGATTCAGTGACTCAATGGAAGCACATTTGTTTATATTTGCTTCAGAATCAAATATAGGAACAGCTTTATCAACTGCTTCAGAGTCAGAGTTCTGATGTTCAAATGCTTTTGTAATATGCTGGGATGATGATGATGCACACATTTGCCTAACAGGCTGTGCCTTAAAATCCAATTTAGGTTCCTGATGAAAAGTTATCAAATAATTAGGACAACATATACTAATATTATTTTCAGTAGAAACTATTGCTACATCTTTATCAATAGGTTAATAACAGATTTTGAAATAGTATGTTGGGATGGTGAAACAGGACAAAAACTACTAACGACTTTAGGCCTGAGAACAAAGTTCAAATACTCAAGTACTATACTAGGATGATGAAACTGCAAAAACACTACTAATGAGAATACCTAGAAAACAAAGTTCAGATTCTAAACTAATATGCTGGGCTGATCATAATAGACAAACACTACTAATAATTTTGAGCTGAGAAAATTATTCAAATTCTAAATGAGAACTGGGGAGGCTAACCTGCGCCTTGTCCATAATATTTTGAATTGAATTTTGTTTATGCTGACTGGAAGGGTAACGGTTTTTAACCCTGCTCTTTCGACGACCCTTCTTTCCTACAGGCACTATTGAAACTTCATTTTGCACATCTTCAGATTCTGAGCTTGCAGGTGTACCAATATGGTTGGTGGATATTTCTGAAGCACAAACAGACATCATATGTTGGGTCAAAGGAGCTCCTACAGTTTCTTGTTGGGAAATTGAAAAGTAGTCATCGCTGAATGTGGGTGTTTCTATGATTGAAGAATTACTTGTATGGTATGAAGGGCCCATTTGGAATTCCATGACCAAGGATATGAACCTGGTATAGTTCATAACATCACTCCTGATCTTCTTCTTCAGCTTTTTTACCAAATCTTCATATATAATTTTCCCAAAGTCAATTGACGCCCCATTAGCCAGACCATACATAACAATCTCATGCATTGAATTAATTTGATCATACCCACTAGTGTTACCTCCAATACACTGAACTATTAGGGTCATTAAGAGTTTCCAATTTGGTGCAAGTCCTCTCTTTCTAAGGGTTCCGGTTAATTTATCAGAGTAACCAATTTGGCCAAAGAAAAGTTTAGTAACCTTACCATCAGGATTTGCTTCATACTGTTGATGGCGTTTTAAGTAATCTGCTCCTATAGCCTTTCGAAAGGAAGATAAATCAAATTCAAGATTAGTAGTACCATTTTCAACTGTGAATTTGATTGTGTTTAATGCGGTGACAGTGGCAGTGTACCAGAATTCCTTTAGATAACTCTCATACTGGAAAGAAGGTTTCAGGGTGAATGTCTTTCGAAGGCAACATTTTTCAACAAAAGTGAGTACATCTTTAAAGAATTCTTTGTTTTTCGTTGGGTTGAGGTTGGCAACGAAATTATTAGGTTTAATCTTGATCTCATTTAGTGAATGAATCATTTCAACCGCTTTTGTAAGTTGTTGTGCATTTTTTGGATGAATAACACTTAGGGCAAGAGGTTGGGTTTCATGATTTGATGAATTCATTGAAGTTTTACTGATGATTCTTTTGTTAATGTTAGAAAAATGTTTTGTTAAAATGTGAATGTTGTTTAAATTGAACAAGATAATCTGAAAGTGTAATGTGTGACAACTGGCAAATTAGGGAGCCATTTTTGAAAACCCGCATTACGTAAAAGTTCGTTTATAAATTCATATTTGAAATTTTATTCGTAACGAACTTGTAAAACCTATATTACGGTTGATTATATTTTAAAATCTTTATGAGATTTGAAGATTTATTTCAATGATTCGATATGGAATTATATGTGGTGATTTCTTTTGAAATTCTCATTTGGCACTACGTTGACTCCGGCACTAGGATAACCTAACAGAAATTTTATGTCTTGAGTCTACGGATTCGACTATATATATATATTTATTTATTGAACGTATTGTGATATTTTTGGGAACGAGCTCGGTCCGAGAAAGAGTTGGAGTATTTTATAAAGTTACGGGTTTTGGTCCATGTATTTTACACCTAGTCACCTTACCCTAAGTATAATAATACTTTTGTTATTATTATTATTATTATCATTATTATTATTATTAGTATTATTATTATTGTTTGAGAAAAAGAAAGAAAAGAAAATACTTTTTTTTTAAAAGTGTATAATTACAAATCGTCCTTGTTGGTTCAGCTGGTATTCACACAACCTCCCCAACATCTCTCTCTCTCTCTCTCTCTCTCTCTCTCTCTCTCTCTCTCTCTCTCTCTCTCTCTCTCTCTCTCTCTCTCTCTCTCTCTCTCCACATCTTCCTCATCCCATCTTAAAACCCTAGCCACCACAAGCAGCCGCCGCCCCGCTGCTGCTCCACCGCCACCACTACGACCACACCGCCACCATAAAAATAATCCTTATCACTAGATCTTTTAGATCCACCGGTGCACGCGCTAATTTATTGGTTTATTTGAAGATTTCGTGTTCCTTTCTTGTCAAATCGAAGGTAAGGCAAGTCACAAGAGGGTTGTGACTCGGATTTTTTACTAAAAGCGTGACCAGGAGGTCGCGAGTTATATTTTCTGGTTGGGTTTGATGAATAACGAGATAAACATGTGGGTTTTGATTAAAACGTGATCTTATACGAGTTTGGTATCTATCTTTAGAGGTCGAAGTGAAACCGTGAGCCTATGCTCACGGCTTGGTATACTTTTTGAGTTTTGGTGATTTTTGATTATACTTGGACCTGGTTGTTTGTTGTGGTACCGCGACCCAAAGGGGTCCGTTTGGTTGATTAGTTATGGCTCAGATTGAGCCTAGCCGAGGCCTAAATGGTCTTTGGGGTTGGGTTCTCGTGGCTTGTGGTGTAGCCGAGACCCAAACGAGTCTCTCGACTCGGGGTTTGACTTGGTAAGTCGACCCGTTTTATGGGTATTCTTGATGAATATGTTAATTGTTATTCTTTTTGTTACTATAATTGTTGATGTTGTTGTTATTCTTATTGTTGTTGTTTATTGTTGTGATCTTTGATCACTATTGATTGTTACTTCTTGTTGATTATTTTTGTGTTGTTGGCCGAAGGGAAAAGAAGAGACCGAGACCACAATAGTCTTGGATATGGTATTTTTTTATTGTGAAGTGTTGACGATAAAGTGGAAATATGGGGACCGTTTGTGAGACGGTCAAATTAGATGACGGAGATAGGTTAATCGGGTGCCGTAGTCGGACCCTATTGTTGTAGCACGTGATGTGGGAATTGTTGGATGGAGATTGATTTCTTGATTTGACTTGATTATTATTTCTATTTTGGACTTGGACATTGAGCCGAGAGTGATGACTCGGACATGTGACCATTTCGTATGACTCGATAAATATTTATAATTAAACGCAAATAATAAAACTCGTAATAATATTATTGGTAATATAAACGTTTATATAAATATATAGACGTGAATAACGTATATATAAATATATAGATGCGTATATTAATAATAAAACGATCACGAGTAATATTATAACAATAACGTAACGATAAATATTATACTATGAAAGTGGTGTAATAAATGTCGGAAGCGTTATTATAATTAAACGACTATAAATAACGATGAAATCTGGACGTTAAATAAATATTAAATAAAATAATTTCTTTTAAATAAATAAGGGAAACTATCGAGTTATACGGGGTCGTGGTCACTTGAGTCCAAGTGGGTTATTAATTGTGACGTTGTGTTGTCACGGATATATGACAATTAATACACTCACTTTCGATAACTACGTAACTTATTTGATCGACGGGTTAAATAAGAGCTATTTAGTTGTTTAAATTGAGTATATTAATAGGCATCGTATCCTACGACGCCCATAGGTTGTGGTATGTGTACGAGAATAATAAATTACTAAGTATCTCGTGAAGTTGCCAAATTGACGAATTTGGTAGCTTAACGGCATAATTAGTGAATTTATTAAACTTTGATATATACCATATAGTACTTTATGTGCAATGTGTGACCTAGGATTCGGGTATAATCTTAGAATGGTATATTAAGTAAATAAATATGGGGGATTACCAAATCGACGGATTTGATAAACTTCGATGATTTATTTAAATAATATATTGGGCTAATATTAGACCTATAGATTATTTTATTATTCTTTTTGTTGTGACTTCTTGGTTTGAGTTGTGTCAACCCACCACCCGTATGGATACCAAACTCCAAACTAATACGAGATTTATACGAGAAAAGGATTTTTGGAAAGTAAAATGGAATACGTTCGGGTTTGGGAATATTCGATTTTGAGGAAATGTTTTCTGAACGAGTTGATATTGTTAGGTCGTGCCGAGTCCGTAGTTGCCGTCTTTTGAGTTACTATACATCTTACTTCTACCGATTTCTTATTGCTGATTTCTGGACTTGAGGTGAGTCATAGCCCCACTTTTACTCTTGAACTATGTTTTCAATACTTGGGGTGAGAAACGTGCAAATTATTTATGTGGACTATTATCGCTTCTATATTCTTTCTAAATCTTGCTATGCGTATAGACTAGGATGTATTGTCAGCTTTAGTCACATATATTTTGTGTGTACTATTCAAGGTTGGCTTATTTGGTTATTGGTGAATTGTCAGCTTTAGTCACACGGTTTCGTGTGTACTATTCAAGGTTGGCTTATTTAGATACTGTAGTGTGCACCTATAAGTTATTAATACTTCGGAGGTTATCCGAGTATTTATTGGTATTGCGGGGGTTACCCGAATATCTATGTTAGAACGGAGGGTATCCGTGTGTTATGTTGGAGCGGAGGGTATCCGCAGGCTTTTAGTGAATCCTTAGTCTAGCTAGCAAGCGTTTTGCGTATATGTCCACTATATTGTTAGATGAATTTAAACCTATGATCTCACTAGCGAAAGCTGACTTTTAGCACGTTTTCTCAGGTAATTAAGTGATGCCCTTTGGATGCTTGGATTGAAGGCTTGGCAATGGCACCCGGTTATGGATCTATTTTCTAAAACTCTGATAAATTATTGTGGACCTATGTTGATGAGGCGAAAAATGATCCGTTTTTAGGGGGTCATTTAAGCCCGAATCCGAATTTATTTGATCAAATATTGCCCTAAATCGTTCCTTTTTGTGATTTTAGGTGTTTGGAGAGTGAATTCTGGAAAAGAGGCTATTTTGGACGTTTTTGGAGCATAAAGTGAAGAAAACGACAAAGTACCAAAAATCCAAGCTGGAAATACAAGGTGACGGCGTCAAGTGTTTTCTCTTGACGACGTCAGACATGAAGAATAATTTACCGTAGCTGGTGACGGCGTCAGATGGAGAGGTGACGGCGTCAAAGTGGCCAAGATTAATTTACCGTGGGTGGTGACGGCGTCACATAGGCCGTCACGATTGGATCTAGGGCGTCCGAGGAAGTGTATGGCGGCGAGTTGACGGCGTCAGATTTTACTCTTGACGCCGTCAGGACGATTTTCCTATATATAGTTTTCTAGTTTTTTCATTAAAAAAGAAGTAAAAGGGAGAAGTTTTGGTGAAACCCTAAAGACGATTTTGGTGCCTCTTTTACAGGTTTTTCAAGGGTTCCAAACCCTTGAGACCTTGCATTGTAATTGAGATAAGTATACTCTTAATTCAATCAATATGTTTATGTGTTGGTTGTTTATCTTTTGTTCTTATCTTAATTCTACTATGCTAGGCTAGATCTCTCTTGTGTTTGCTTAGATCTAATGAAACCTAGATGTTGATTATGTGTTGATTACTTGTCTATTCTTGTTTTGAATGAATGATTTTATATGTTAGGCTTAAGAAAACTGGCAGATCTCCAAATGGTAACATGCTTGAACGTCTTAAGAAACATGAACCGAGGCGTACTAGGTCTTTATTGGTTGTATTTAATGCATGAGCCACTGTTTACAATCCCTATAGTTGTGCTGGGTCATGGTGTAGGAGGAGATAAGAGCTCATAGAGTTGGGGAGTTATGTATGCCACTCCACGAATGGTATTAAGGAATACAACCCGTCATTCATACAAGTGTAACAAGTAATTAACATGTAAAAGATATCTAGGGAGTAATGAAGTCTAAGTAAACACAATTTCTCCACATACTGCTCACAACCTTAGTTTAATATTAGTTTAATTTCATTTTCATTAGTTTAATTAGTTATATAGTAGTTTTTGGGTTAGTTGAATAACAACTAATTCCGCTCACTCTTCTAAAAACCGAGATTTTACTTGCTTTCATAAAATATAAAAACACAAAAATAATCATCTTTCACCTCTAGAACTATTAATTAGGTTTCCTAATCCTAGCGATACTATTCCTAAGCTGAACGATCAATCCCCCGGTACTTGTCACTATACTATACTACAACGATCAGGTACACTGCCTGGTGGGGGTTGTAAGCCTCGCGAGATCCCTCGAGAGGTAAAGCAAGGTGCGATTCCCACGCATCATATGTTTACTTCTTTTGGGCCTTACTTTGGAAAATTCTTGGGATAAATGTAAACTTTAAAACCCGTTTTGGTTGTGTTTTTCTTATGTTTACTTTATCTCGTTCTTTCATGACTTTGAATGGATACCAATCCTCGTAGCACCCCGAAAGCTTGTTGAGTCTTCCGCTGTATCAAATTTTTGGGGTGTTACATAATGGATTAACCCGGTTTTATCAAATACACCTTTGGAAAAAACCAAACCCGTATGGTTTGCTACACACACGTTGACTGGGTCACAATTCATTTCAAAGTACTATTTTATTATTATTATTATTATTATTATTATTATTATTATTATTTCAAAGTACTATTTTTAATTAAAAAAATTAAATTTAATATGTTAAGGGTGTGTTTGGTTTGTTATAGGTTTGTCTTTTGGATTAGGATTTGGCATAGGGTTAAAAGAAAGTGATAAAGAAAAAATATGGGATTTTATTAAAGCTCGTTTGGTTTATTCATTTGGGATGAAAACTTACTTGAAATTATACTGTAGTTATTATAATATTAAAATAATAATATAAAGAGTGTAGGGGCGCATTCAAAAAACATGATTTGTATAAAAGCTTATTTAAAAACATGAGAATGAAATAGAAAATAGTCAAGAAAATAATATAAAATAAGAAAATAGAAACCTTTTTAAAAAAATCATGGGTAGGATTCATATATATCCTAGTTTTTGAGGTTGAGTCCTGAATAAGAAAGGCTAACAAGTTAGGAAATATATAGAAAAATTATTGCGTTTTCTTACCATCTTTTAAACCGTCACAAAAGATAAAACCTCTTTAATTTGTTTTAAATTCAAAAAAGTTATCAATCCATGTAACCTTATAAATTTCTTAAAAAACATCTATTTAATTGCATTTAATTAAAAAACGCCATTCACAAATCGAGCATTTTCACACCTCAACATATGCCATTCCTTAAGTCGAGACATTGGCGTAATGCATAGCGTGGAGATAACATCTTATGTGATTGCAACATCTTAGCACAGCCATGGCAAGCCTTTTAGAAACGTGTGTTTAATTATGTTATATATCATTAAATAACATATCAATATATAAATATCCGAGTTCCTTCTAAAAGTATGGATGTTTTAGCAATATCATTAATTATTTTAGTTTACATGCTAGGAAGGACCTATTTTTTTTAAGAGGTTTTTACACAAAACAAATGTTGGGCTAATTAAAGTTACATCGTAAGAAAGAAAGTAGAAAAACAAATTAGGGATTGCACATACCACTAAAAAAGAGCATTTTGGAATGTCATTTTGCACTTCATAATCAAAAATTAGGTGTAGATCGTACCACACCCGACATATATGTGGATCCGTCCATGTTTACATGATAACATTATGTATATTTTACTAATTACCTGTTATTATGTTTTTAATCATAATATTGGAATTAAGATTTTAATATATTTCCTAAACAAAAATATAAGTGATAAGTATTAAAAAAAAAACAAAAAGAGACAAAAAAATGACGATAAAATAATTACATGTAAAACGTAATATATTAAATTTAAAAAAAAAAGTAGGGGTCAAGTAAACAAACAGGCGGCGTACACACTTCCCCTGAACATCACATCCATCAAATCCCTGAAATAAAATTAAACCATAAAATCCTTCTTAGATACTCCACTATAACAAAATACATACATATGCTGAAGAAAAATTACAAAATCTATCTTCTGAAAGAAAATAAGGAATAATCAAACTTCATAAAATCTCTCTCTGCTGAATCAGGTAATATTATCCAATCTGAAATAATAAATGTTTATATTTTATTTTTTCTGGGCATCTTTAGGAGCTTAATATTTATGATCAATCAGCTTTTCAAACGGTCAAGTGTTAGACTAATGACATTGGAATGGTGTAAAATTGATTTGATGTTTACTTTTTGCATGCATGCTTTAGTTACAATATATATATATGGTGATATAGTAATTTTCTTATAGATAAAGATACTTGTTCAAGCATATTATAAGTTAGATTAAAAGTTTAAATCATGTTGAAGAATGTTGCGAATAAGAATGTTGTGAATAATAGTTTAAGAATGTTGCGAATAATAGTTTAAATGATGTTGAATAAGAATGTTACGAATAATAGTTTAAATCATGTTGAATGAAAAATATAAAGAGGTTTTTATCTTAAAAAATACATGTGATTATTTAATTTTCAAATGTTCCTTAGAACCACAAATAAGCATAAGTAAATATATATTATTTTGTGTTATTATATTTTTGATTTCGATATTGAAAAATAGAACATACTGTTTATCTAAAAACTTTTTGTTAGTTTTCAATTTTAAGATGATCATTGATGAATTTACTATACAGCGCACTCGTTTGCATAGATTACTTTAAAAAAAATTAAAAAATAAATCACAGTGCCTTTCAGATTGATTGGTAACTCCTTACTTGATAACACTGTTGGGATAATGTTTCTGGTGGTAGTTAGATAGACATTCTGAAGTATTTTCAAAGTTGTAATACTATATATTAACTCAATTTGAGTTAAACCATGTTAAACCTAAAATGTTTTTATATGTTAACAAAGATGAATTTTTAAACATAAACTAATATAAAGTTAATGTGTGTAAACTTTCAGCAACTATGTCAACACAATTCATAATGGAATTGATTCCAAACGAAGACATTCAAGTTTTGGTAAGTTTGTATTGAATTTATAATGAAAAAGTATTGATTGTGAATGTACTTTTTTTTACTAAATTTATATTGAATTCTGCATGCACTTTTCCGTAGGTTCTACCGGATTATTTCCATGCTCATTACTACAACAATAAGAACCATGTATACCTAGTTAATAACATGAGGCTTAAAAGAAAGGTTGACATAAACTACCGAGAAGAGACACATGAATGTGAGTTGTCTGGTTTACGATGGAGACGTTTTATAGAAGAAAGCAGATACATGAACATCAGAACTCTGCATTTCATAAAAGAAGGAGCTGATACATTTTATGTGATTGCATATGAAGAAGACGGAGGGGAGAGTGGGGGGTATGGATCTGTACATACAAGGCATCGGATGGTTAGATGCACAGGTCTAGTTGGAGAAAATGAGAACATTTCTCCGGTAATAATATTTAATACTCCGTATTTAACAAACACTATTGTTCATTCAAGCAACTTGCACATAATAACTTAGCTTAAATTATTTAACAGTGGTTTGATGAAGAATTCATTTAGGGTGATCTACCTCATCATTTCTATTTGACATATGCTGGCTTTGAAGTTCGTGTAAGGTTAAGACGGGCAATCATTCCTGGGTTTCACCATACTTATGGTTATCAGATTTACCGTCATTGGGATGATGTAGTGGCAGTGGCAGGGTTACTTGTTGGCGAGCGTGTAGTCTTGAAAAAAACGGGGGAGAATAGGTTAAGCTTGATGAGGTTTGGACATAATGGATTCCAAATGAACCATGAGAACCATTTTCCAACACGCCTAAGAATTCTTCAAGGACATGCTGAAGGTGAAACGGGTGAGTATTTTGTTTTTATTTTATTTTATTTTTAAAAAGATTAAATGTATATTATAAAAAAGTTCAGCATAGATAAGGAATGAACAATTTATTTTGGTGATTGGGATATAACAGATGAGAGGCTTCTCCATAGTTGCAGCTGGGAAAATCATGAAGGTCACATGGACGAGGATACTACTTTCTACACAAAATTGTTTCCTTACGTTGTTGACAATGGCAAACTGGTAACAACATTGACATCTATTTCCTGAATATAAATATAAACTTGATTCAATAAAATTTTTATTAGCAGATGCTTTTTAGTAACAAAGTTAAGATATATTATATTTTTGTTGCAGACAATACCTTCACAGTTTGTTACTGATAATGAACTATTCACATATGATCATGCAATCCTAAGGAGAATGGGTGAAGAGCAGCGTGTCGTTCTGTACCGGGAAATTCACAAAGAGAATCCCACAAGGACAAACCACATGAACCTGCGAACCAACTGGAGGATACTGGCAGAAGATTGGCAGTTCAGGTTATACAAGATGATTCGATTCAAGTTGGTTGGAACTACCATAGATCCTTTAGCTGAACTGGAGCATGACAACGACGATATCCCCATCTTGGTTCCTATTTTCGATGTTTGTTAGATGAAACTCGTATGATGGTTTCACAACCTGGTACTTTTGAACATTTGACAATTTAACTTTCAACTTTTGATAACTGTTTTTTCTGATCATGTGCATCAGCATGATACAAACTTTATTGTAATTAGGCATGCTATGATAGCCATGGAACTTATGTAAACGTTTAGTTTTGTAACAATTCACATTTTTCAGGATAATTACCATTCCCGGAAAATTTCACTATTCACTTTTACTATTCATTTTTCCCGAAACTTTCCCGAAAGTTGATTTTTATTTGATATTCTCGAATGATAAATCATTTCCATGGCAAATTAAAAGTTTAACTTTCATAAGCTCACTTTCGTGAAAGTTATTAAGGAATTACTTGGAATTACACGTTTTAGGGTAAAACGTCAATCAGAAATTCTACGCACAACGAAATTCGACCCCGTCAGGTGACCCCACATCAGAAAAATGTTTGACACACTCATGATTTATTTGAGAATTAATCGTGACTGAGAAAAACATGACCAAAAACTTCCCAGCAGGTCACCCATGCCTGTACTACTCTCGCATGAGCACGCTTAACCATTTGGGCGATGAACCGTGAGACCACAAAACGCGTTTCTAAGACTTTTTGAGTTTTCAACTTATTAGAAAAAGTCAACATATTCTTTCCCTCCTCCATTGACCAAAAATGATCCCTTGATGTTATAAGTCATTTCGTGATTTTTAGGCTTACGGTTTGATGTCTAAAAGACATTTAATACCAACCGACACTAGACTGAGCCCAGTCTAGACTTTATAAGTCATTTTAAATCATTTTTATCACATTAGAAAAGTAACATTTTACTTTTCTCAATTTTACGCAATATTCAGCGTTTTACGCGAATTACGCGTTTTAGACCCGTGTTCCCAGTTTTTAACAGGGTTTTAGCACCCGATAGATCCTACCACTCATTTTATATTTTATTATGGACTATATGGACATATTTAACAATACTTTCAAGTTCCATAATTTTACGACACCCGGTTTTACGTTTTGAGGCTTAATCATTTACGATTGGCATTTCCCGGAGTCAAAACTAACCAAGTATCTTGGATAATACCAAGAAAAGTCCACACTTGCTCCCCAAGCTTGACCAAACCGCCCTAGGAGGGGGGAGTCACAACCATGTGGCTTCATCTCATGAATCTACCCCTAAATCATCATTTTATTACAACTTGGTCACCAAGTTTTAGTAATTTCCTAGCACCTTCCTAACCTCCTCATTTTGGACTATAAATAGCCCCTCTCCCCCCCCCCCTTGTTATGCCGTGCATCCCTAACCCCATAACCACACCATCCTTTGCTCATTTCCTTCTAGTTTCATGCATGGTTCAAGTGATTCTTCAAGATAGAAACCCTAGCTAGATTATCATTCACCAAAACTCTTCCAATCCCTAATATACTTGGTGATTTCTCTTGAGTTTAAATCCACTCAATTCACCTCAACTTTCATTACATCTCTTTCAAGAATACCAAGGGTAGAAAGATTGCATGAAGTGAAAAAGGGTTGAAGCAAGTCTATCAATGTCCTATCCTTACATGTTAACTTCCTTTCATCTTTGAAAGCCAAAAGTTGTGAGCCAAACCCTAACTTGATTCTTGTTAAATAATCATGTTCATGTTATTTACATATTATTTGTGCTATATTATGTCTTGTATTAATGTCCATGATGTATAAAAGTGAGTAAAACAAGTTATTGTACATGATTGATAAGACAAGTTCATAAAACAAGTAAACTAGTGACTTTCTTGGAAAACCACGACCAAAATGGTAAAATTATGATATTGGATCATTACATATTACAGTAGAGGACTTAACAAGGAAACCATAGCAATTTGAACCACCCAAAACGAGTATACGAGTCAAAAGTTACGCCCATTTGAAATTACCAAAGTTTCCGGCAAAACTGCCAAATACCATTCTGATCAAATTTGGGTTTTGAAAGTCCCACTTTTGATCCGATTCATCAAAAAGTTAAAACACGAAAGTTGTCCGGAACGACGTTTTCGTTCAGGATTACAGAAGCTCGAGCCCTGAAAACGCTTTCCGAGTGATAAATTTCTTCAAATTCTAAACAGCCCATTTTTAGACAAAGTCATTACATATAGGTTATGGTTTATGAAGACCAAAGGGGTCTTATGACCTATAATCAAGACCACCACCATGGCTAGAGCCAAGGTTGTGTCTCATGACCTTGGAACAAGAACCAAAGGTCATGGCTAGGCCATGACGAAATGACCATACCAACTTACATAGGCGTAAACATGAAACAATGAATTAGGCGATAACTTGAACAAGCAATTTGGATCTACTTCACTTAAAAGGGAACCATGAGATATTACCAAGAGAAAATGGTCATACAAGACTTATGAAACTACCCCTAATAACAATCTTCATGTACTAATAAACTTTCCTAAGTTTATCCAAATATCGGACATATAACTTTTCGGATCAAAACTTATATCTATATATTTCATCAACTACTACAATAGTAGGGAGCCTCATGTGAGGAGTTCATTATGTAAGCCGTCGAGTTGAGTTGTGGATTTACGAGTTAAAGTGTCCTGGCTCCTCGAACGCTTACTAACATGACTTCTGAATTATGTCGGCCCGAACGGTAGTAAACGATATACAAAACATACATGTTCATGAATCTTTTCTTTCTAAGACTTACAATATACATCATACCACATCATGGACTAAATGCAAGATATATATATAGGCACTACTTCATATTCTTTACTCCGATCCTAAGTCGCGACATTCTATTATAGGTTGCTCGTAGAAACCTTCACGATTCGACCATCACATTCATTACTCACTACATAACTTAAGGTGAGTTCATAGCCCCACTTTCCATTACTTAATTGTTTTACAAATCCTTGGGGGGAATACATGCTATTTCTAAATCGAATACAATGCTTTCTAATGTATGCTTCACGACGATGTTTTATTATCACTAAGTACCAACCTTGCTAAACCGAGATCCCTTATTATGAACCATTTAATCACTAGAAATAGTGAGCGCGAATATTAATAATAGGCCTATTGGGATTGACGAATCCCATTTGTATTGACTAAGTTCAAACAAATGCATTAATATTTGAGATTTAGGTATGTTAGCAAAGTACCTACCGGGATAAATTTGCCGATCGATATTGGTACACGTTAACGTTATGGTGTCATAAGCTTAGTGTATAATACATGTTCCGGGCGTATAATAACGTAGCCTACCTGTTTTGTTTTCCAAACATTGGTGTGAGCCTATAACTCACACTACCAACATATTGTGTTCAATCGATTTAACAAACTCTATGAATATCACTCAACCTTTGTGTTGACCTCTCAAGCATGTATTTCAGGTTCATGACGATCAAGGATGGCACGGAAGGACACGGATACTCAAGAGGGCTATAAATTTTATTATCATTCAAAACTCATTTATTATACATTGTAAACATGGAACCAATTGGGACCTCATTTCGTAATCTCTGATATCTATATAATTTGAATGATAAATCTTTTAAAACGACTCAATTGGAGTTCGTTTTCTATTATTGTGACTATTGTGCCGTCCAGTAACACCCAGTTCGAATTCCGCTGCGTCCATGAATTGGGGGTGTTACAGATTGGTACCAGAGCCATGGTTATAGAGAAACGGGTCTAATTGAGACCTAAACTATAACCACACTACAAGCAAAAACATTTTATAGCCTTCCGATCTCCGTGTCTTCCATCCTCCAGACGATTATGGACTTATTAAGCATTTTATGCTACATGAACAAATACTAGTATATTTATATATACATTCGAGTTATTTTCAATCATTTTATCTAAACATATCTACACATGCCTATTCTATGGCATTTCGACACAACTACATTCTCCCAACCATGTTCCTACTCCAACATTTTATATCCAAGATATTGTAACGAATTACGATGGTCTTTTCTATTTCCCGAACATTGTATGACACAATGGTCTAATCTACTTCCGAGACATTGTGATTTGTGCAATGGTCTCTCGAATTATTCCACCACCTCATCAATATCATTTCATATGATATCAAAAACCCATCACAATCTATCGATTTCCAAACAAGAAATATGAGATTTCTAAAGGACAAACTAATCCATCATCTACAAAAGTTGAACTTTCTCTACATCCATCAAAGTTTTCTTCTGAAACCTTCATTGTTAAAAGTTTGTAATTCTAGCCCAGTATAGACTGTTTTAGAATTACTTCAACTTCCTTTCCACACATATCTACCTGTACTATCTTCTATGCAATGGAATGTGAAAACATACGTTACAAGTCTCTTATGGCGGGACTTGCAACTGAATGGTTTGACATCGCCTTTGTTTAGTGGACAGTTTCCCGAAAGCAACGGACGTATCACAAGTATACCTAATTTAGGTAATTGAAAATTTTATCGAACCTCGGCTAAATATAGACTAGTCACCTATATTTAACCTAGGGACAGTGGAATATAGTCTGACTAACTATATTCGACTTAAAATTTTCAAATACTGAGAGTAGTTGTACTAGGGTTATGTTTAGGTTGATTTCCTACTTGAACTCGATAAACCACCAGAATACATTTAAACGATCTAGAGACACGATAGTGCCTTACCACTCAGCGAAATCTTAATACCTTATTTGTACTACCAAATTTCATTCTTGAAAGTTTTCATTTATGAGATAATCCGAACTACTATCTTGGGATAGTTATCAATTCTTCTCTTCATCCTGTAGAAGTACTATCCTGTTTAGGTTCTAAGGATACCATTCCATCATAAACTTTTAAAAATCTCTTAAGATTTTTAAAGCAAACTCAACATCTATACCTAAGAGTATTAATGTTAAGCATACACTACACACTTTTGTTCGTCAACATATCACATCATTATCTTTACAATCGTTGGAACCACAAGCTCATTAACAGATGTTGATGCACTTTTAAAGCTCAAATCATCCTTAGCTACACCACAAGTACCCTAATCAGCTTTACAAGTTTGAATATTCATCTTGTACCTTTGCAACACCAGTATCATCTCGTAATACACTACCTTGTAACTCACCGACTAAGTACGAATGTTGTGAAGGATGATTTGTAATTATTTGAATGGATTGGGATGCCTTTTCATTTAAATAAAGACATTGTAAATCACTAAACCATAAGTTTATATTTCCTTATCTACATTGTTTGGGATGCCTCTCTATGTAAATAAAGAATTATAAACAAGTGGGCTTATTTGTATCCGAAATAACATAAGTATGACGTCAATAAACACTAGGTACAACAACCGATTACTTACTAGGCTATAATTGCAACTACTATATCAATTCCTATTAATATTCGACTGCTATATCAATTTCCTTTGATATTCGACTATTACCATACCTTTCCTACATAAAAGTAAGCCTCATCCTACACCATACACTGAAACGACAAATCAAACTACACCACTGGTAATCCCAGACTATAGTCCTCATAAGTAACCACACATCTTTATCGACACCACTCCAACATATGACACACAAAGAACTTCGGGATGAAGTTCCCCGTAAGGGGTAGAGACTGTAACAATTCACATTTTTCAGGATAATTACCATTCCCGGAAAATTTCACTATTCACTTTTACTATTCATTTTTCCCGAAACTTTCCCGAAAGTTGATTTTTATTTGATATTCTCGAATGATAAATCATTTCCATGCAAATTAAAAGTTTAACTTTCATAAGCTCACTTTCGTGAAAGTTATTAAGGAATTACTTGGAATTACACGTTTTAGGGTAAAACGTCAATCAGAAATTCTACGCACAACGAAATTCGACCCCGTCAGGTGACCCCACATCAGAAAAATGTTTGACACACTCATGATTTATTTGAGAATTAATCGTGACTGAGAAAAACATGACCAAAAACTTCCCAGCAGGTCACCCATGCCTGTACTACTCTCGCATGAGCACGCTTAACCATTTGGGCGATGAACCGTGAGACCACAAAACGCGTTTCTAAGACTTTTTGAGTTTTCAACTTATTAGAAAAAGTCAACATATTCTTTCCCTCCTCCATTGACCAAAAATGATCCCTTGATGTTATAAGTCATTTCGTGATTTTTAGGCTTACGGTTTGATGTCTAAAAGACATTTAATACCAACCGACACTAGACTGAGCCCAGTCTAGACTTTATAAGTCATTTTAAATCATTTTTATCACATTAGAAAAGTAACATTTTACTTTTCTCAATTTTACGCAATATTCAGCGTTTTACGCGAATTACGCGTTTTAGACCCGTGTTCCCAGTTTTTAACAGGGTTTTAGCACCCGATAGATCCTACCACTCATTTTATATTTTATTATGGACTATATGGACATATTTAACAATACTTTCAAGTTCCATAATTTTACGACACCCGGTTTTACGTTTTGAGGCTTAATCATTTACGATTGGCATTTCCCGGAGTCAAAACTAACCAAGTATCTTGGATAATACCAAGAAAAGTCCACACTTGCTCCCCAAGCTTGACCAAACTGCCCTAGGAGGGGGGAGTCACAACCATGTGGCTTCATCTCATGAATCTACCCCTAAATCATCATTTTATTACAACTTGGTCACCAAGTTTTAGTAATTTCCTAGCACCTTCCTAACCTCCTCATTTTGGACTATAAATAGCCCCTCTCCCCCCCCCTTGTTATGCCGTGCATCCCTAACCCCATAACCACACCATCCTTTGCTCATTTCCTTCTAGTTTCATGCATGGTTCAAGTGATTCTTCAAGATAGAAACCCTAGCTAGATTATCATTCACCAAAACTCTTCCAATCCCTAATATACTTGGTGATTTCTCTTGAGTTTAAATCCACTCAATTCACCTCAACTTTCATTACATCTCTTTCAAGAATACCAAGGGTAGAAAGATTGCATGAAGTGAAAAAGGGTTGAAGCAAGTCTATCAATGTCCTATCCTTACATGTTAACTTCCTTTCATCTTTGAAAGCCAAAAGTTGTGAGCCAAACCCTAACTTGATTCTTGTTAAATAATCATGTTCATGTTATTTACATATTATTTGTGCTATATTATGTCTTGTATTAATGTCCATGATGTATAAAAGTGAGTAAAACAAGTTATTGTACATGATTGATAAGACAAGTTCATAAAACAAGTAAACTAGTGACTTTCTTGGAAAACCACGACCAAAATGGTAAAATTATGATATTGGATCATTACATATTACAGTAGAGGACTTAACAAGGAAACCATAGCAATTTGAACCACCCAAAACGAGTATACGAGTCAAAAGTTACGCCCATTTGAAATTACCAAAGTTTCCGGCAAAACTGCCAAATACCATTCTGATCAAATTTGGGTTTTGAAAGTCCCACTTCTGATCCGATTCATCAAAAAGTTAAAACACGAAAGTTGTCCGGAACGACGTTTTCGTTCAGGATTACAGAAGCTCGAGCCCTGAAAACGCTTTCCGAGTGATAAATTTCTTCAAATTCTAAACAGCCCATTTTTAGACAAAGTCATTACATATAGGTTATGGTTTATGAAGACCAAAGGGGTCTTATGACCTATAATCAAGACCACCACCATGGCTAGAGCCAAGGTTGTGTCTCATGACCTTGGAACAAGAACCAAAGGTCATGGCTAGGCCATGACGAAATGACCATACCAACTTACATAGGCGTAAACATGAAACAATGAATTAGGCGATAACTTGAACAAGCAATTTGGATCTACTTCACTTAAAAGGGAACCATGAGATATTACCAAGAGAAAATGGTCATACAAGACTTATGAAACTACCCCTAATAACAATCTTCATGTACTAATAAACTTTCCTAAGTTTATCCAAATATCGGACATATAACTTTTCGGATCAAAACTTATATCTATATATTTCATCAACTACTACAATAGTAGGGAGCCTCATGTGAGGAGTTCATTATGTAAGCCGTCGAGTTGAGTTGTGGATTTACGAGTTAAAGTGTCCTGGCTCCTCGAACGCTTACTAACATGACTTCTGAATTATGTCGGCCCGAACGGTAGTAAACGATATACAAAACATACATGTTCATGAATCTTTTCTTTCTAAGACTTACAATATACATCATACCACATCATGGACTAAATGCAAGATATATATATAGGCACTACTTCATATTCTTTACTCTGATCCTAAGTCGCGACATTCTATTATAGGTTGCTTGTAGAAACCTTCACGATTCGACCATCACATTCATTACTCACTACATAACTTAAGGTGAGTTCATAGCCCCACTTTCCATTACTTAATTGTTTTACAAATCCTTGGGAGGAATACATGCTATTTCTAAATCGAATACAATGCTTTCTAATGTATGCTTCACGACGATGTTTTATTATCACTAAGTACCAACCTTGCTAAACCGAGATCCCTTATTATGAACCATTTAATCACTAGAAATAGTGAGCGCGAATATTAATAATAGGCCTATTGGGATTGACGAATCCCATTTGTATTGACTAAGTTCAAACAAATGCATTAATATTTGAGATTTAGGTATGTTAGCAAAGTACCTACCGGGATAAATCTGCCGATCGATATTGGTACACGTTAACGTTATGGTGTCATAAGCTTAGTGTATAATACATGTTCCGGGCGTATAATAACGTAGCCTACCTGTTTTGTTTTCCAAACATTGGTGTGAGCCTATAACTCACACTACCAACATATTGTGTTCAATCGATTTAACAAACTCTATGAATATCACTCAACCTTTGTGTTGACCTCTCAAGCATGTATTTCAGGTTCATGACGATCAAGGATGGCACGGAAGGACACGGATACTCAAGAGGGCTATAAATTTTATTATCATTCAAAACTCATTTATTATACATTGTAAACATGGAACCAATTGGGACCTCATTTCGTAATCTCTGATATCTATATAATTTGAATGATAAATCTTTTAAAACGACTCAATTGGAGTTCGTTTTCTATTATTGTGACTATTGTGCCGTCCAGTAACACCCAGTTCGAATTCCGCTGCGTCCATGAATTGGGGGTGTTACAAGTTTTAACTAATAGGATGATGTGCTATGTATCAGCCCCGGATTTGGTCCTGTTCAGGGTGGTCAACTGCACAGGTTCAGTTTCATGCCTTAGTTCAGTTTCATGCCTTGGTTCAGTCAAGTGTATTGGTGAATAAACGAACGCTGAACGAACATATGCAGAATCATTTAATTGAACCCAAATAGCAATTATCAAACACAATACCACAAATGATAACAATTATAAGATCATATGAGATTGATAATTCAACAACACCTATTAACATCTATTATGCAACTGAAAAGAAATTTAATGATAAACTCTTAAGAATCTCTTCAAATGCATAGTTTCTATTCAAACTACGATTAACATCTTGCAACAATTGAACATTTGAAAATTATACCTAATAACTGTGCGATTTGAATAACAGAATTTGTTGTTGAATTATGATTTGAAGAACAGAATTCGTTTTATTCAATTTAATATTTATTTTTTTAGGGTTTATGTGTGTTTTATGGATTTGAATTGAATCTAAGATAGAGAAAATTGATAATTTTTTATTTGATTGTGGATACCCGACCCATTAAACAAACACAAAATCCCAACAGACTTAATGTATATATATATATATATATATATATATATATATATATATATATATATATATATATATATATATATATATATATATATATATATATATATATATTTTAATATACTGTGATATTAAAATGTTAAAGTATTTTTAATTTTATTTTTAAATGTAATGCGATAGTAAAGTTAATTTTATTTTTTATACTCTTTTGCGTTTTGTGTGAAATGGTATGTACCGGTCAATGCTTTTTTTTTTGTTGATAGAACCGGTCAACGTCTTTTTGGCTTGCTTATAAAAGGGCATTTCTCCCCCCTTTTCATTCAAACGCAAACCCTAATATCTATAATTCAAACTCTACCATTCTAATTGTTCCATCTTTGTAATTCTACCATTCACTATTGTTCCACTCTATTTCAATCTCCATCTTTGTAATTCGTTGCTTCTATCATGGCTTCACGACCAAGAACCTCTGCTTATGCACTTGCGCGCACCCCTAACTTCCAAAAGTTAAAGTTTGCTGCTGGTTCTAACGAAATTGAGGATTGCTTGCATATAGCATTTGCCCAGGATGATGCCGAGAATGATCAGTTGTTAATGGTGCTTGGTGAGCAGCGAGATCAATTAGCTGTAAAGGTTAAGTGGTTAGAAAACTTGGTGGAAGAAGGGGAGGGTTTCTTGCCGTTCCACGAGCATAGTGACATTGGTTTGGACCGACTGAAAGAGACTTTGCAGAGAGAGAGGAAGGTGCTTGCTGGGTTGATCAAGGCTATTGATCTTGCGCGTGAAGGAAGAGAAGAAAAGAAGTTCAATCTTTACTTTTTTGAGTGATGGGCTGGCCACTTGATGTGGTATATATTGGTTATCTTTTCTTTTTTTATTAGAAGTATGTATGTTGGTTAGGAATGCCTTTGGAAATTTCACTTTATGTATGGATTAGTTATCATGGAACTTTTTTTTTTTTTTTTTTTTTTTTTTTTTTTTTTTTTTGGGGAATGATAACTGGAATGTAAAAACTTTGATGGTTGGTAATATAAATTTGAAGTTTATGTTTATTAATATATTCTTTTTGTTATGGTAAATAATCGTAACTTTTTTTCTGATATGTATCGATGTTTATATTGTTCTAATTTTTGGTATAATAAACATATAATCGATAAGAGAGCTAATAGTTGCACTAAAAAGCAAAGGCAGTCGCTAATCTGTGCCAAACCAATGGCTGTAGATGTAATGTACATAATACAGGTCAATCTGATGACTTGATAATAGAGTTTTGTTTTAATAATAGAGTTTTGCCATGGGTAGTAGAGTTTGAAATGATGTTTTATATTTAGATTCCTGCATCCTCAGTTGTTTTTTAGTATGTTTTAGTTTCATTAGGTTTATGAAGCGGCTTTGGTTACCGGCCAGTGAGTTTTAAGAGTTTGGTCTGTGTGTTTTTGACTTCTTCTGAAAGTAACTATGGTAAGTATGTATTTGCTTTTGATTTGTGTTTTACGGTAATAATTGAATCTAATTGTCTGTTTTGTTTCTGTGATTTTTAGTGTTTTTGAATGGTGGATGAGGCTGTGGCAGGCGACAAAGGTGAAATTCCTGTTTGTGTTACAAATTAGGTTGTCCAAACAACTTTTTAATTTTGAAGTGTGTGTTATGTTTTATTTCCGTCAGGTTAAATGATAATTAGATATTTATTTTATGATAACAACTTTTGAGATATTCATTTGTTAATAAGTTTTGTTAGAATAATCAATGGTGAAACGTTTTAAGTCATGTGACTGATTTTGTATGTGAAAATTTCATTTCACATACGTCACTTGAAAAGAAATACAAATATATGAGTTGTAGAGTACACAGAAATACAAAATACATGAGTTTTTTTTTTGTTTTTTTATTGAGATACCTAATCTTTTTGTCCTGTTTTCTATTCACATGAAAAGAATGCATACACATACACCATGAGTCATTATCCGATCTGTACATATCTAATTTGAGGAAAATACATGTATCGATATTTGTTTTGATATGTTTTATATTTTAATTGATGCTTAGTGTTCATTATTAAGACTTCTACAGTAGTATATGCTAATGAAGTTGGTGCTCACTATTGTTATGTAAAAAGTATTTTTATCTGTAAATGTTTTATATTAGAAAAGTTAGTATTTAGTGGTAGTAATAAAGATGTTTGCTTGACAATGAGAATCGTACTCAATCTCTATCATATAGTGTGCAGACGAATACAATGGATTTTTTTCTAAAAGTAGTTTAACTGCAAAATGTTTTCTATGAGTCATGTTAATAGGTATCAATATTCATAATGAACTACCCTTATGTTACATACCACAATATTTGATATAAACAAACATAAAGATAATGAATACAATGTGTTTTTTGCTAAAAGTAGTAAACATAAAGTTAAAAGTTTTCTGAACTTCTAGACAGGAATGAAATTTCAAAAATACTGGTGCATAGTGGATCAATCTACCCTATAAATATGTATTGCCATTAACATTGAACCACAAAAATTAAACTATTTCCTGTCCTCGTCATTCATAAACAACATACGTGTAGTTATCGGAAGAACATTTAACTATTCTGGCAATCCGGCTTTGCTGATTGATTGGTATGTCAGAGTTGGAAAAATCCAATTATCTATCAAGTATCTGACATGCCGTTCAACTACAAAAGCATGCTTGCATCTGAATATATTATCTTGAATAACCATGTCATCTCAGCAACACGAGATCAGATTTCCTGTGCCTTCTTAGTCAGCTCGCCTTTTTGAATTATTCATTCAGTAAGGATAAGGAACAATTTTGACTCAAAAAATAATTCATTTACATTTCCATAGGTATTACTTTTCCATGTATTAGACAAAGAATTTAACATTTATTCACCATTGGCTTCGAATTTCAGCGTTGTTGGACATGCACAACATGAGGCATATTTTACTGTTGGTGTCACCAATAGCTTTTGCTGCGAAGAATTACTAAACTATAGAGTAAAATTACTGGAAAAAGATTCACACCAGAAATGCCAAAGACAAAAATCGTACATAGCTAAACTTTGTCAGTTATTTTTCAAGATTTTGTAATAGTTCAAACCGAGGAGTATCGCAAATTTTCAATTTAATTAGTTCATGTTTGTATTAAAATATTAAATAAACTTATAATGATTGTATGTTGGTGCACTGTATCTTGAATGATTCTCTATCAGACCAAGTATGTATAGAAACAAAATATTATATGACCGAAGGAACATTTTGCAAATACATTTTATCGAAAGTATTTTAACTTAATTCTACAACCATGAAAAGTACCAGCCAACAAACAAATACTAGATTGAATCAGAAACAATTCATCAAAAGAAGGTACACGCTATAATCTAACAGCAACACTCAACAATTATTAGGATTGCAAAATCTGGTTAGTTTAAAAACATTCCTCTAGCCCTTTTTTTATTTTTTTTTTATTTTTTTATTATTATTAAAAAAAAACTAGATAAAAATATGTTATATGAAACTTTAAAATTAAGTAAAAGTAAGTGTTTTTTTTTTTTTTTTTTTTTTTTTTTTTTTTTTTTTTTTTCATAAGATAGAAGCCCAATTTTTATTAGAACAAAAAGTTATTAGCCTTTTTGACTATTTAAAAAAGTAACTTTTTATATGTGATAAGAGCCCACTTGCTTTTAATTCCAAAAATTAGCCCAATATCGTTGTGACTAATATATTGAAAAATATTGTGATCGTTTCATATACCAAACACGCTGTATCACAAAATCATAAACTTCAATTAAAAATCAAATTAGATACAATGAGTCATCCGGTGGATTCTCTTAATTCTTCAGATAACAAACGAACCAAAAAACGTAATGCGCGAATTATATAGTTTTGTTTCATCTTATTTGTTAACTTCTCATATTATTTTCTAACACTTTTTTAATTATTATTTTTTTCAGTTAGAATCTTTTTTTCAGGATCTACTAAAAGTAAAGTTCAAGGTTAGTTTTTAGTTAATATATCTTTTAGCTTATTATTTTTTAATTTTTATTTTAGAATATACAAGTAGATGTTATGATTTTTCTGCTTACGCTTATTATCTATTTGAATGCATGTTAAGTGTTTGATAAAATGTTTTGATCATATTTTAAGCAAATAACTAGCATTGAGTTCTTTATTTGATGAGGAATTGATATTATATTTTTTTTCAAATTTTTTTAATTTGAATATTTTGAACTCCGATATTAATTTTATTTTAATGTTTTTTAAGTGATAGTTAGTTAATCATTCTTATAACGAGGCATTCATACCTGTGCAATGCACACGGGTTGTATCTAATTGTTCATTGAGTGATGTTTGTTTAAATTGTTGAAGTGTAAGTAAGATGATGCATCTAATTGAGAAATGCCGCGTAATGTTTAACTAAATAGTTATAAAATAAGTTGAATTAAAAGAAGCTTAAAGGTATACACCTCTATCAAAATAAGTTTTAACAAAAAATTGGCATTCTACAACTTAATAACTGAATGCTTTTATAAAAACAGTGCTAAGAGTTTTGGCAATACTTATATTAGATAGCTTTCATGGTTATTTCATAGGAATAAGATTGGTCACGTTTACATGTATCTTGTTAAAGACATTTGCTATAATACTTAAATCACAATCAAATCCATTTCCTAGCACCTAGGTTGCAGCCTTCATCAAATCTTTCGAACCCAAATACTCCCCTTTCTTTTGTTTACCATCACCTGGTCTCCTATGGATTTCCCTAGTAGGGGACCAGCTACTGATCGCCCTATTTGTGCCACACCTTTTGGAGATGCATTATTGTTGCTAGTACTGGTAGTGGTACCACTAATACTACTGCTATAGTTATTTGAAATATTTTGAGAGTTGATTAGCAAAACCAATCACAAACAATGGGAGCACCAAAAGCTTCATTGTTGTGCCTTATTTATAGTTGCATGAGCATGAATACATGAACACCAAAAGCTTCATTGTTGTGCCTTATTTATTATTATTATTATTATTATTATTATTATTATTATTATTATTATTATTATTATTATTATTATTATTATTATTGTTATTATTATTATAATTATTAGTTATTTATTTATTTACTTTTGTAGACGATACAGTAATAAATCAAGTAAACGCAGACGTATACAACTTTGAAAATTTAGAACAGCCTGAAGTTTCAAAAAGGATTATGTTATCTTATAAAAATAGAGCAACAACAGGTATTTTTTTTTAATTATAAGCTATTGTAAATAACTTTATATCCCTAAAACTGATGTATTTGTGATAAAACTGTAAAAATATAAAGTCAGCTTTTTACTTTTTAAATCAAGTGTTGTTACTATTTAATCTTAATCTTATATGGTATTATGGAAGGTGAAGATAATTCAGATGGAAGGAACTATCTTCAAATGGTACAATCAGAAAAATCTAAGAAACGTAAAACTTTTTTAGATCGTCTAAATGAAGGTAATCATTGATATATTTTTTTAAATCATTATATCATTAGTTTTATATTTTTAATAAATTGTTACTTATTTTTTTATTAGGTGAAGAAGAATATTTATTAAAGCAGGATAGGTGAAAAAAGTCAAAGGTTAACTATACTGAGATAGATGATGTTGTTGAAGGTATGGTAATGATTTAATGTGTGTTATATATTGCATTTTTTGATATCATATATTAGATTTCCGTAATCTAAAATTTAAATAACTGTAAACTACAATTACATTATAATTAAGTAATCTACAATTACTTAGTTTTTTTTTTACTTTTTATTTTTTATTTTTAATTTCTTATACAGAAGAACGTGATGAAGAAGACGAGTATATTTTGTCTAGTGATGATGAAGATTCTGAAAATACTCATTTGGATACAGAAAAGGAACTGAATGTTGTCAAAAAAAAGATATCATCGAAAAAGAGTATGTTTTAATAAGTTATTTTTACATTGCATATATGTTTATAACTAGACACACCCCACATCCCCAACATTATTTAGTTTCTTTTAAACTCCAATATCTATGTACATCGTATTTTTTTTTCAAACACTTGTGTAATAACTAGCTCAAATTTGAGATTCAACATTTAATAGGATTGTAGCCTGACTCAAATTTCTTTCCGATTTAAAAAATTACTTTTAGCTACTTATATCTTTAGTGATTATTATAGATTTGTTTTTAGTTTGCAGATTCCAAAAATACACATATTTTAAAGTTATTTATTTTCATAACTAAGAAACTTTGAACTCTGCATTATTAATCTCATGCTTTTGACTATCTTGTAGCTGCAAAAACAACATACCTTATTTTCAAAATCACATAATTATTAAATAACACTAAATTTTTCAGGAGAATTAAGTACAACAGCTCTGGATAACAATGTCTCTGTTAGGAATGATGTTGTTCGTAAACAAAGGAAAACACTGACAAAGAAGGGTAAAGTTTATCTAGAAACTGAAGAATGTCTAGATTCAACTGATCTGAGGATAAGAAGTGCTCCTCTTAGCTTGTACGAAGCGGTGAAGCATATAGTATCAGTTCCTTGTCTTAGAGAATATGTACGAGCATTGGGATTTGAGAAGATTTTGAATCTAAAAATTTCTCTTATACCGTCAAATCTTGCGTACAAAATCCTAGAGTGCTACAATGTTGAAGAACAGTCACTGGTTTTTAAAGGACACGAGATTAAGATAACAAGGGATTTAGTGCATGATATTCTAGGTTTTCCAAAAGGAGATTTACGAATTAATTTTGCAAAAAGGACATCTTACAAGAAAATGAAATTGGATCTTCAAAGTTTTTGGAAACAATACTATGACGCAGATGGAAAACTTATCGTGAAAACTAAAGATAGGTCTTTTTCCACAAATCTGAAGGACTTCATTCTTGCAACTAATGAAGTAAACGATGTTTTCAAGTTAAATTTCATTATTTTATTGGTCAGCACAATGATATCAGCATGCAAGGGAGGAGAATCAAATATGAAATTTTTACCATCTCTTGCTCAGCATTATGATAGCATTAATAGAGTTGATTGGTGTGGTTTAGTGGTCGATTCTCTAGCTCTCAACAAACATGATGTAAAGAAAAATTCTCGAAACGACCAGTATTGTGGTCCTATAACTTTTCTGACGGTATGTCTCTATTTTTAAACATTTTGTAGTTCAATAAATTTTATACTTATTTTGATTACAATTAAATCTTTTCTCCACAGTTGCTGTATATTAGATGGCTCTTCCGAAGAAGCAAATCAAAAGAAGATGTCCTGCTATATTGCTCAACAGAGTTGTTGAGAAAAGTAGACTCTGAACATTTACGTCTAAAAAATTTTGCTGAGTTTTTTTCTGATGATCAGTTCTTCTTCAGAACCAAAAATAATGAGGAAGTAGATGAAGCGATACTTGAATCTCCTGGACCTTTACTAATACAGAACACAACAGTTTCAGAAGATGAGTGCCAGTATTTGAATTCTGGAGTAAATCAAATATGTGAAAGTTCAAGAGTTAATGAATCAAATGATGTTGATAATTCATTTTTATCTGAAAAAAATCATTTCTCTCCTGCTGATAACAATTTGGTTGTTCATCTTCCAACTGATTATTCAATTAATGTTGATGACAACAATTTGGTTGATGATCATATTGATGAGGTATTTAATTTTTTATGTTTAGTATAATATTTAAATTTTAATAGTTGTTACTAAAACTAATTTATGTTTTTATTACCAGGTTGACGAAACTTAGAATGAGTATCTTTCAAATAATGATCAAATCAACAATTGGATGTCTGTTTCTACAAAAGAGGTATTAAATGAATTATAAACATATATTATATTTTTAAAGTTAATAATTGATTTTTGAAATTATATATTTTTTTATTTTTTATTTTTTATTTTCAGTATGATGAGCCTGAATTATCTGAAGAGAACGAGTTGCCTGATTTTCCTGTGCAAGAGGTTTTAATTTATTCTAGTTTATATATTAATATTTCTATCATTTTTTTATTTAATTTATATATATATATATATATATATATATATATATATATATATATATATATATATATATATATATATATATATATATATATATATATATATATATATATATATATAAATTACTGGTTTGTGTTTTTTAATCTAGGATGAAAATCAAAGTGCGGTTGAATATTCGTTGTTTACAAGTAATGATAAAGTTGATAAGCTTCAGGTTAACAACTTTGAATATTCAAAAGATAAACAACCTGAATCACCTAATGTTAAGGTAAACGTCTTTAGTAATTAAAATAATTAATAAACCAAGTTGTAGTAATTAACAAATGAATAACTATTTTTTATTATCTCATTAAATTTTGCAGGAAGTAATTTCTGATTTGAAAAGATGCATACATAACTTCTCATCCTATGATGATATTCTTTCGAAAGACGAAGAAGTTGTTGCATTTAAAAAACAGCTTTTATCACTTTTGATTGGGAAGGACAAAAGTGATTGTGTAAATAAAAGTGATTGTGTAGTTTCAGATGATCCTGTTTCTGATACGTGTGGTGTAGATACTTCTGAGATAGTTGTTAATGAAGAAGCTCACAAGCCAGAAAATTATGTTTGCCAAGACAATGACGTGATGAAAATTGTATCTAATGTATTGGAGGATATTGTTCAAAATGATGTAGCTTCTCCAAATACAAGGTGCTTTGGACAAATTGATGTGTCAGCAAAAGGATTTAATGAGCATGAAAACATTGACACTGACATACCGTATGTACAACCGAGTGATGATTCAGAGAATTCATTTCATTTGGAAGGATCTGATACGAAGATGGATCTGGATACAAACATTGATGATGATGTTACAGAAGTTGTTAACCCGTGTCAACGTGATTCTTCTCTTTCAAATGTTGGTTCTTGCAGTATTCGATTATCTGAGGATGACAATTCAAACTTTAATAATGCTGAATTGACTGCAGAAGGTAATGTTGCAATGCATGATGAATTAACTACAGGTTCTGAAAAGTATGACTGTATTGAAATTCAAGAAATTGTTTTGTCTGAAAAAGAAGTTACTGAGAATGCAAACAACAACACAGAAAATGAAGTTGTAGACAAAGCATGTGCCAGTGAAACCAAAATGGAAATTTCTAAAACTCAAGACTTTACTGCCTTTAGCGAGTCCTGTACTCTTGTTTCCGAAGAGAAAGTTATTGATGCTAAAGTTAGTTCAGTTGCTACTCAAGATATTATAGAACAAGTAGGGAATGAACTCACAAAGGAAGTTTTAGATGAAGCAGCTGCTTCATTTTCAAAAACTCAAGTTGTTACTGCATTATGCGAGTCTCATGCTAGCACAGATGGTGTTATTTTAAGTAAGCAAGCGGAAAAGGTTGATAAAGTCAGTGAAGCAAATGAGAACAAAGGTAAAGCAACTGAATGCAATGGTAATTCAGCAAATTTATTTCATTTACAAGGTTCTGAACATCATAATAAAGTGAATCCCTTTGATGTTATTGCAGAACTTGTTAGCGCGTTTCAAGATGATGCTGCTCCTTCAAATGTTCAATTTTGCCATATGCACTTATCTGAAGATGACAATTCAAAAGGTAATGTTGAAATGCATTACGAATTGACTACATGTTCTGAATTGTCTGCAAAAGGTAATGAGGTCCGTGCAACGTCAGACATACTTTCGGAAACAAATGTCAATTTGCAATTAAGTAGTACTGGAAAAACTTTGATGACAATTCCAAGTAAACATCATGATAACAAAGGTGTCACTGAAGAGCATTATATGGTCACAGATGATGTAGCGGCAATTCATCAAGAAGATTTTGTTGTTCTTATTACATCCCAAGATGTAGCATCATCTCATGTAGGTTTCTTTAATTTTAGAAAACTAAAGTTTTATCAATTTTTAAATTATCTTTGTGCCAAATTTAGCATCTGACTTTATTTACTGTTTTAGGTTTCTCAAACTCAAGAGAGTTCAGTTGCAAATGAATCATTTTCGAAAACTCAAAATGTTAATGTATTAATCAACTCTGATAATGGCTCAGTAGATGGTTCTGTAAGTACTCAAGTGGAGATGGTTGTTGAAAGAAATGATAGTTTTAAGGAACAAGTAGGCGATGAACTCACAGATGGTGGTACTGTAAGTACGCAAGCAGAAAAAGTTGTTAAACTCAATGAAGCAAACGAGTACAAAGGTAAAGCAACTGAATACACTGGTAATTCAGCAAATTCATTTCATTTCGAAGGATCTGATACAAAGATGGATGATAATATGAATAATGAGGATCATAACAAAGAGAATCGCTTGGAACAAAATGATAGTTATGTGGCATCCGAATTATTTTTGAAAGCTCAAGATCTTAATGAACAAGTAGGTGATGAACTTACAAACGAAGTTGTAGATGAAGCAAACGAGAACAAAGATATAGCAACTGAATGCAGTGGTTCAGAAAATGCTGATTTGGATACTACAGACAATTTGATTCCCAAAAACAATATTTCTGCTGAAAATAAGGTTTTAAATGTTTTATTTGTTTTTTCATTTTTGTAACTTTCTACTGTATTTTTTATTGGTATAATATTTTTTTGCTCATTTATCGGTGATTTATGCATTTGCAGTTTGAGCAAATAGATTCTACATTGAATGACGCAGAAATTCTTCAAACCGTTCAATCTAAACCCTCTCAAGATATACCTTTTGAAGAAAATGTAGTCAAAATTATTCTGCAGGTTTGTAATATAAAAATCGTTGAATGTATTGTTCTATTTTTGTTTCTTTTTATGTTTTATGTGAATTTTTTGTGTGTTTTTTATAATTTTGCAGAGTGAATCAAACAAGATTCAGAACACTGGAAACGCCCCACTGCAAACTGTAGCTACTTCTTTTGAAAAGCTTGAAGAGATGTGTCATGAGAAACTTAAACATGTGGATAAGGAAAAAGTAGGTGATCAACCCACAAAGGAAGTTGATGATGTACAAGGAGGAAATGAAACTGCAAAGGAAGTTGTGGATGAACCAGATGTCAATGACTTGATAATGGAATGTGCGATTGAACAAGGTCGAAATGAATCTGCAGTCTGTCAAGATGGTTTACGTGTTTCTATTCAAGAAAATGAAGACTGTGACGTTATCTCTGATACTGCAGATAAAGAATGTAAGAAAGTTGATGAGGAAAAAGTAGGTGATGAACCCACAAAGGAAGTTGATGATGTACAAGGTGGAAATGAAACTGCGAAGGAAGTTGTGGATGAACCAGATGACAATGAGATGACAATGGAATGTGCGATTGAACAATGTCAAAATGAATCTGCAGTCTCTCAAGATGGTTCGCGTGTTGCAATTCAAGAAAATGAAGAATGTGACATTATCTCTGATTCTGCAGATAAAGAATGTAACAAAGTTGATGAGCAAAAAGTAGGTGATGAACCCACAAAGGAAGTTGATGATGTACAAGGAGGAATTGAAACTGCAAAGGAAGTTGTGGATGAACCAGATGTCAATAAATTGACAATGGAATGTGCAATTGAACAAGGTCGAAATGAATCTGCAGTCCGTCAAGATGGTTCGCACGTTACAATTCAACAAAATGAAGACTGTGACATTATTTCTGATACTACAGATAAAGAATCTAACAAAGTTGATGATGTGATAATACAATCTCAGTCTATTGAAAGGTCTGATATGCAAATTGATGAAGATCATCACAGAGAAAGTAACGTCAACATTCTGGAAGAATTGTCTACAGTTTCTGCAACCACTGTCTTTGAAAAGATTCAAGTAAATGAAGACGGCAGTGATATCTCAAATATGCAACATGAAGTATCTGAGAAGAAACTTGAAGATGAAACTTATATAAAATCTCTTCCTGCTTCTGTTAGCGTTACTCATTTGGCTTCTGTAGATTCTGCTAAAACAATGTATAATACCGGCTCATCTGGTTGTGAAGAAGTTATGGACAGGAATCTATCAAAGGATAATTGTTCATTTAAAGATGTTAATTTTCACAATCAGTTAACTATCAGTAATGATTGTGAATATCAGCATCTGTTTGGGCATCAAGATTTTTCTCCTGTTAATGAAGTAGAGAAAATCTATTCAAATGAAGATGAAAATATTTCTGAGGTATATTTTTTGTATTCCTACTTATACATTATGTGAAATTAAATAAATTAAATAAAACTTTTTCATTTTCTTATGTTTATGTTTTTTTCAGGGTTTGAATCAGATAAATGAGAAAGTTTTAACTGAAGATGAATATGAAACTACAGAATGTGTTAAAGAAGAAAATGTTACAAAGATCCAGGTTTGAATCATATATTTATTTTTACAATTATGGAATAAGATTCATCTTAAATTCTTTATAATTTCTGTTTAAATTCTATACAGCTTTCAAGCAAAGATGATTTCGTCAAGGATCAAAAAGAAAAGATGCTAAAAAGGAAAGCGAAAACATCCATTCATTTTGAATCTCCATATATGAACAAGCGAGTGGATACAAAAGCAGAATATGAATCACAAGCTGAGTGTTTATTTCCAAAAATCATTCTTCAAAAAGCTGCTGAAGAAAATGTTATGTAAGATATCATAACTTTTTTGCTATTAACCTGAATTATTTATCATTTTCAATTTTTGTTTTGTTAATCATACTTTTACATTTTTTACTTGTTAGGGAGAAGATATTCCAATTTGGAGAAGACAAACCTATTCTCAATCTTCATATCCTATCACTTGCCTCTGAAACATATATTGAGCTTGAAGTTATAGATAACTTTGTGAATATCCTGAATTTTGAAGAAAGATTAACACAGGAGAATAGCTCAGCGATTAGATATTTTTTCAAAACGATAGTTATTGTAAGTTAAACTTCAATTTATGTTAATAATTTAATATATCTATATATGTGTTATTTTTTTTATTCTATTTTTTCTTATCATTTATGTACTTATATATATATATATATATACATATATATCTTTTTTAACAGCCAAAAGACATGGATGAATATGAAAAAGACCGTGCCCAAAAAGAAACAGAGTTTTTTAATTCTGTAAAAGATCAGTTTGATGCTTTTGGACAAGAATTTAGTTTCAAATATATAGAATTGGTAAATTTACTACTCTATCCGAATTTTATTACTTTACTATTCATAATTTTGACTAACTTGATATTTATCAAATAGGTGTTCTTTCCAATACTTGCGTATGAACATTTTTACGTTATAGTTTTCAACATAAGGGCTGGTTTTGCTGTCATTTTGGACAACCTTGAATCAGGTGCTCCTTATGAAGGAAAATACCAAAAAGTTTTTGATTTTGTGGTAAGTTTTTTTGTTTTTTATGCATATCTTTTGATATTTTTTAAATAATATATATCTTTTTAACAATCATGTTATAGCCTATTAATTTAATTTTTTGTGAACAGCAATGTCTGTTTTGTGACTTCTTGCTCAAGCGTAATTATGCAATTCCAGAAAATTGGTTTCTTCAAAGTGAAGCAAAAGTGCTTAATTTTAAATGGAGAACAAAGAAAGACAAGATTAACTGTGGTTTATATGCCATACTTCATATGGAGCTTTATGAGTTTGATGATGAAAACTGGGATATTGGGATTTTTGATGAAGAAGATCCACGTCATCGAATTCAGATGGATGTTTTGAGGAATAGATACATAACTAAGATCCTTCTTCATGAAATCAACAAACACCAACGAAAGATGTTTGAGTCTGCAAAAGCTTGGATTTCAGAATACCCAGATGAGTTTGAAGAAGAAGGTACAGAAGCCAAAAAAAGCAGAATTTATTAAGAAGATTCTTTGAAATATAATCTTCCTCTTTGTGAAATAAAAGAAAGACAAAAGGATGAATTGTACAATAACATGCTTTTATCAGAAATAAAGAAAATGGGTCATTATTTGAAGGAATGCAAGCATCGAAGGAAGTATGCTAATAAAAAAATCTGCAGTGTTGATTGTGAAGAAGTTGATCAGATATAAACATCATTCTTATTAACACTAGATGACGGAACGAAGCATAAACTTTTAGCTCATGAACTTCATTACTTAGGATTTGAAGAATGGAAAGAGTTTATGCTTTGTATTCATAAATGCAGAAGTTTAAATGCCGATATGAAGAGGAAGGCCATTAATGCAGTTCAAAAACTGTTAACAAAAGCCAAAATAATGAACGAGATCTCAGTGGATGAAGCATACCAGAGTTATATCGGTTTAATGCCATTCAAAGACCCAGAAAACCAAAAGTTTTTTTTTTAAGATTTGCAAAGAGCTATTACATGGAGATGAGCAAGTGCCAGATGGAGTCATTTTTGAAGATCTTAAGTATTGCAAAGAACCAACTGAAGGTCTTTGTTTCTTGACAAAAGATGGAAAACCGAGTTTTCAGTCTTCTTCTAATGTGACTAATCTGCGGCTACTTGATATGGTTGTGTTTTATAAGCTTTGTGTTACCGAACAAAACGCACCATTCAAAGAAAGAGTTTTGAGAGCGTTACATTTTCAAAAAAAAGCTCTTTCTAAACATCCAGAGTTTTACAAGGTCATGAGAGATGCAATGAATTATCAAATCAATAATTCGGAGGTAATTATGTTTTTTCTGATTGGTAATTTTTTTTTCTATTATTATTATTTTTTTAATATATTTTCCAGACGTGGTTTTAAATTTTCAGAAACACCAAAGTTCAGAAAGAGATGGGAATAATGTCAAGTTACTTTATCTGACAGATGGGAACGACATGATAGATGATGAGCTTTCAGATCTAAACAATTTTGCCGAATCTCCTCAAGACCAGAATAAAACGGTATTTAATTATTCTGTCACATAGTATGAAATTTTAATTACAATGTTTAAACTTTTTCTAAATAAGAATTTTATACCTATATTTTCAGCTAATGCTTGCAGGAGCAGCATTAAATGAATTAAGTAATCCTCAAGTAAGTGTTTAATATAAACCTTACTAAGCATTCTAAATTAATATGTTAGTTTATCTTATTTGTTATTCTTATAGGATTTAATTCAATGTCCGGAGCCTATAAATTTTGTTCCTGGGAGTATGTCAAGTGAAGAAGATGTTTTTGAAGAAGACGATGCTTATGAATCAGAAGATATTCAATATATTGAAGAAGAGTCTGAAGAAGATCTAAACAAGGTATTAACATTCACTAATAACATTATCAAAATAATGAAAGTTTAATTTTTGATTCTACAATTTAATTCATATTTTTTTCATACAATAAATGTTATTTTGAATTACAGATGAGGAATGGAGTTGAAACTCTTCAAAATTTAAGCAAAGATGTTAGTAAATTAGTTGTACTTTTTGAAATAATTCAAAAATATTTTTTTATTATTTTTTTTAATTTCTTTTTCTCCAGGTAAATGTTTGTAAAGAAAACAATGAAGACTTAAGGCATAGAGTAAATAGAGAAAGGAATCCTACTGATGTTTTGAAGTCGCCATTCAATGTTCGAAAAGTTGATATTCTAACCAAATTTAATAAGATCGAAAAGTCTGTGTTAGAGTTAATAAAAAAAAAAAGAACAACAGCAATCTTGCGTAAGTTTTCTTCTTTATAATTTTATTAAAATTTTCGTAATATATTTGCATTGAATCCAATTATCATTATTTTTTTAATTTATCATTATTATTATTATTATTATTATTATTATTATTATTATTATTATTATTATTATTATTATTATTATTATTATTATTATTATTATTATTATTATTATTATTATTATTGCATGGATCATTTTTTTTTACTCAGATTTGTTTTGTGCTACTAATCGTAGCTTTTTTAAAGATCTCATTAATAAAACAAAACTTGTAACATCAAACATCATAGACATTTGGGCCATAGTTTTGAATTTTCAAGAAAATATAGAAGACCTGGATCTGGTTTAAGATTATTCTTAACAAGCCAAGCAATGGTATGTTATTTTATTTTTTCTTTTATTTTTTTAACTATTATTATTAATTTTTGTATATTAAATTTAATACTAATGTTTGTTTTATTATTTTATTAAGTCATCTCGAAGAGAAAAAGTTACACTTTCCACTAAGAAGAAACAAGAAGAATTTTTGAATGCAATTAATTTTGCTTGCAAAAAATATCTGAACTCTAATGATTTATCTGCAGTTAATCTAGTAAGTTTTTTTTTTTTTTTTAATCATTTAAATTTAATGGTTGTTAATATTACTATTTAAAATTAAGATAATATTTTTTAAATCTTAATTATTATTTACTTTTTACAGGTTTTCTTCCCAGTTTGTAGGCAAAACCATTTCTATGTTTATTGCTTCAATCTCTTGAATCCGTCGTTTGTAATTATCGACAATTTGAAGGAAAGTGCTGGTATATATGGCAATACAACTGAAAATCTGGAATATTATTTTTATTTTTTACATTTTCTTTTGTTTTGTTTTTTTTAATTATATTTTTAATTTTTTTTGTTTTTTTTGGTAATATTATTATTATTATATATATATATATATATATATATATATATATATATATATATATATATATATATATATATATATATATATATTTGTTTTCTTTTTTTTCAGGTTAAATTGTTTTGTCACTATTTAAAAGTTTCAAATCATCCAAAGGCTCAACAAATATCAAAGTGTGCTCCTCAAAGACTTCAAATGGAATGGCAAACATCTAAAAATAAAACAGATTGTGGCATTTTTACTATGAGGCATCTTGAGTTCTATTCTGGAATTGAAGACAAACAATGGAGATCAACTTTCAGAGAAAATGGAAGCAAGAATGAATTGGCGACTCTGAGAAAGTTATATGCTGTTAAAATTTTGTTAAGTGATGTTAACAAATATAAAAAAGACATTATAGCTGAATCATTAAAATTGTAACTTTTTTTATTCTGCAATATATAAACTTATTCAATAAATTATAGCTGAATCATTAAAATTGTAACTTTGCAGTATCTTATTCTATACGTTTTACTTATTTATATTAATAATATTAAATAAACTAGTATTTCCTAATTGACAAGAACCTTATCCTTATGTGGGTATAAATTTTTTAGTATCGGAATAAGTTTATTAATTTTTTAGTATCGGAATAAGTTTATTAATTTTATTAATTATTACTATATTAATTTTTATTAATTAATAAGTTTATTAATTTTATTAATTTTTATTATTAATTTTATTAATTTTTAATTATTAAATATCACAGTAAGAATATTGTTTATGCTCTATATCTTATATTGTTAATTTTTTATTTTATTAAATATCGCAGTAATTTTTTACTTATTTATATAATAATATTAACTAAATTAGTATTTCTTAATAAACAACTGTCAATCTGACAAGAATGTTATCCTTATGTGGATTTAAATTTTTTAATATCGGAATAAGTTTATTAATATTTTACTATCGGAATAAGTTTATTAATTTTTAGAGTTGGAATAAGTTTATTAATATTTTAGTATCGGAATAAGTTTATTAATTTGTCAGAATGTTTGTCAAAGAATATTGTTTATGCTGTATATCTTATATTGTTAATTTTTTTATTTTATTAAATATCGCAGTAATTTTTTACTTATTTATATTAATAATCTTAACTAAATTAGTATTTGTTAATAAACAACTGTCAATCTGACAAGAACGTTATCCTTATTTGGATTTAAATTTTTTAATATCGGAATAACTTTATTAATATTTTACTATCGGAATAAGTTTATTAATTTTTAGAGTTGGAATAAGTTTATTAATATTTTAGTATCGGAATAAGTTTATTAATTTGTCAGAATGTTTGTCAAAGAATATTATTTTTGTATCAAAATAAGTTTATTAATTTTTATTATCGTAACCTCCGTATTTATAATTTGTCAAATTTTTTACTATCGGAATATGTTTTTAATTTTATTATACATCAGAAGTTTCAAAAAACAATTATTAATGTCAGAAAAAAATCTGAGTTTATAACAATAATAAAATTAATATTTCAAAATAAGAATAAGATAGTAACATTAACATTAGAATATATAAAATAACATATTAGTTAAAAGTATATAGATGATAAAAACTTAACTTCATTTCAATACAAGTCCATTACATATTTTATAATTCAAAATTTGGACATACATAAACTGAGAAAATTAAAATAAGACAAAACTAATAAAAACCTAAAGGGACAAGTCTTGATCCTTCTTCATCTCCTGCTTAATATAGGCGACCTCTCGCTTCTTATCAAACATATCATTACGCGCCTTAACCAGCAGTTTTTCCAAATCGTCAAGCCTAGAACGCTCCTTTTTCAAAGTATCATTGATTATATTGATAATCAAGGTTGCATCTTCATCGGAGATCTCCAATTCACCAAGATACTCTTCTTGCTTTTCAATCTGCTTTCTCAGTTGTTCACAATCTTCCTCAATCTTTTTAATGAAACCCTGTAACTCCAACATCTGTTGCTTAAAAAAAAACTTAAAAGCCTTTAGCAGGTCGTCAGAACAAGCGGAGTCTTTCAACCTCTCTAGATTAGGGGATCTAAAATAATTTTCCATTTTCTTTGTTGTTTTGATGAGAGAAAAATACAAAAGAAGTGAAAAAAAAATAAGAATTATTATGAAAGTGGATTTACACAGACATATATATAGAAAAAAAAAACTTTTCGTTAACCAAACGCCTACAGTTAATTTTTGGTTACCGTTCCCATACAATTAATTACTTTTCAACCGTTCCATTAAATAACAATAAAGTATTTGACAGAAAAAAAATCAAAAGTTAATTTATTTTCACTTCTGACACCTGTCAATCTGACAATCTGACAAGAAGCTTATCCTTATGTGGGTATACATTTCACAAAAAAAACCAAGAGTTAATTTATTAATTTTTTAGTATCGGAATAAGTTTATTGTATCGGAATAAGTTTATTAATTTTTTACTATCGGAATAAGTTTATTAATTTCTATTTATTAAATATGACAGTAAGAATATAGTTTATTCTCTATATCTTATAGTGTTAATTTTTTATTTATTAAATATCGCAGTAATTTTTTTTTAATATCGTACTAACTTTGCACTATCTTATTCTATACGTTTTACTATAAGTTTATTAATTTTTTAGTATCGTAATAAGTTTATTAATGTTTATTATACATCAGAACTTTCAAAAATCAATTATTAATGTCAGAAAAAAATCTTAGTTTTCAACAATTATAAGTTTATTAATTTTTAGTATCGGAACAAGTTTATTAATATTTTATTATCGGAATAAGTTTATTAATTTTTAGTATCGGAATAAGTTTATTAATTTTTTGTATCAGAATAAGTTTATTAATTATTTAGTATCGGAATAAGTTTATTAATTTTTATTATACACCAGATTTTTAAAAAATCAATTATTAATGTCAGACAAAAATGTTAGTTTACAACAATTATAAAATTAACAAATTATAAAGTAACTGCACCATTATAATAGTAACAATAACATAGTAAACAATTCAAATAAACAATAACATAGTAACATTAACATTAAAAAATATGTAAAATAACATAATAGTTTAATAACAGATAACTGAATTTCAATAACACAACAAAATTTCAATAACTTCTAATTGTTCCATCAGTTAAATAATTTTAGCTTTTTTATTTCTTTCTTCGAATTCTGATGCAGCCTTGTCAAGTATTTCTATCTCTTCAAATGTCATGAAATATGGATCTCTAATATCAGAAATTTGGTTACTTATCTTTGAAAGAATATCACTAACTTTCAGATATAGTTCCCCATATTTAGGCTTCAAATCAAAAAAACGAATAGTGTCTTGAAGATTTGCAGCAGCTTTATCAACAATTTGTTTAACCTTGTCGAGGCAAGTTTCATGTAACTGTTCAAAAAATATTTAACAATAACAATCAAAAAATTAACAAGAACAATCAAATATTCATTTATCTGCTCAAAAAAGTAAAGATATATTTCAACAATACCTGTTGTTTATCTTCATTTAAGATATCAAATCTTATTGTAGTTTTCCAAATAATTGCATCTTTAACATCTTGCATCTCTTCTTCTAAACTTTTGAGATTGTTCAACAAGAGACAAATATTTGTTGTGTCGAATGAATTAGGTCCACATGTAAGGTAACAAATTGTCTTAGATATCAAAGATATTGCAGACTTTGTTTCTTCTTTTACTTTAGTCATACATTTTTCCATTTGGATCTTATAAAGTAACATGTATTCAATTTCAGAATCATCTTCATCATCTGTTTTTAAAATAAGAAAAAATGTTAATATCGGAATATATAACCTTATATGTCGTAACAGTTATAATATCACAGTAAGTGTCTTATTGATTACTAACATAATAATGATATAATCAATTAATAGGTATTAAATTGTCCGTTGTAAATGCAGATTAAAGAAAAAATATTAATATCAAAATACCTATCCTTGAATGTGAATTAATATCACACAAGGTATCATAATTATATCAATATCGGATTAGGTATCGTCAATAGAAATTAAAATTTTTTCTATCAGAATAGGCATGATATATATAACATTTCTGAATACGTTTTTTCACAATATATAACATTTCAGAATAGCTATCATAGAAATGCAATTAATATCAAAATATTTATCATAGAAATGTAATTAATATCACAGTAGTTATCTTAAAGACTATTAATTTAAGAATAACTTTTTTGAAATGCAGAATACATATTTGTAATTCTGAAAAACAAAAAAGATTAACTTAACAGTTCATAATGATAATTATTCATTTTTTAATAATAAAAATGTTAGTATCGTAATAGCAATCATACTGATGTACTCTTATCAGAATACGTATAGTTAAATCGTATAATAACAATATGAAATAATTAAGAATACCTTCTTTAATTTCTGCAAATCTTACTTTCCTTAAATTCATTATCGATAAATCTGTTTTGTTTTTTTTTTTTTTTTTTTTTTTTTTTTTTTTTTTTTTTTTTTTTTTGAATTTTTGTGTTTTTTTTAAGCAAGATATATAACAATATTATCTTATTAGTGTAAACGTTTTGGAGTATTTACGAAAATGCCACCGCGTTTTTTTTAATCTTTGATGAGATGGACGGATGATCGTGTGGTCCACATTCATCCGTACCATCCGCACTTAAAATGTGAAACGCACCCGATCCCTTCCCTATATACCTATATAGGGTGGGGTTATTCTAAAAAGGGTCTTATAATAAAAAGTGTAGGAAGGATTGTGGGAGTGACATGTGTCACCCCTTGCCACATCATATGACACATCATATGACACGTGTCACCCCCCCCCCACCCACCACCCCCCCCCCCCCCGCCAAAAAAAAAATTTTTTTTGGGGCAAAAAATTTTTTTTTTTCCCGCCAAAATTTTTTAGTGCATCACAGTTATAAAGTTACTGCATCACGGTTATAAAGTTACTGCATCACAATTATGATTTTACTGCATCACTGTTACTGCATTCATGGTTTTAATGTTAGTGCATCATGGTTATAAAGTTACTGCATCATGGTTATAAAGAAACTGAATTATCATAAGTTTTATGCATCATATATGTATGTAACTGCATCACAATTAAAATACGATTCTTTTTTAAGTTTTGGTGCATCTTTATTATAAGTTACTGCATCATAGTTAATAGTTTAGTGCATCAGCTATGTTGCAGTAACTTATAACCTTAATGCACTAAAATTTAAAACTGTGATGCAGTAACTTTATAACTGTGATGCACTAAAAATTTTTGGCGGGAAAAAAAAAATTTTGCCCCAAAAAAAATTTTTTTTTTGGCGGGAAAAAATTTTTTTTTGCGGGGGGGGGGGGGGGGGGGGGGGGGGGGGTGGGGGGGGTGGGGGGTGGTGACATGTGTCATATGATGTGGCATAGGGGTGACACATGTCGCTCTCACAATCCTTCCTACACTTTTTATTATAAGACCCTTTTTATTTTAACCCATACCTATATATATATATATATATATATATATATATATATATATATATATATATATATATATATATATATATATATACATTTTAGTAAATCAAGGATTGCATTTAAAATGGGGGGGGGGGGGGGGGGATTTTTTTGTTGATTTTAGTGTCATCTACTATTTTAGGTAATTGTGATTTACTAGAGACCAATGAGATTTCATATTATGCTCGGATACGAGTTAGGGAAGTGTGTATTGCACACTCATTTGAGCACCTCGACGAAGACACAGGGGTTAAAGGGGTTGCTCCCCCTTGTAGGATCAAGGGGCAGCGCCCCATGCTAGTGCTCCAATGGTATATTTGGTGCTCCAAGTTGGTTATCAGTTTTTCTCGCCTTTTCTCAACCATTGTGAATGTTGGCCAAACAGTTGTGACTGTTGGTTTTTAAGCAACTTTATTGCTTTTAACTGTCTCATATGTTTGTTATATAACAACAAGTAATATGTTTCCACCACGACGAATGGTATATTTGGTGCTCCAATTCCCTCCTTTTTCCCAGGCATTATGACTGTTGGTTTTTAACCAATTTTAACTGCTTTTAACTATCTTATATATCTATTAAGTGACATATAATTTGGTCACAATCTTACATACGAAAATTCATAAAATTACTCTTTATTTTTCTTAGTTTATTATGCTTAGAACTAAGTGTTCTTCATGAATGATCCCGATAAGGATTTCGTGATACCCATGCTATAGGATCGAAATATTTTATACGGAAAGTGACTATACACGATTTAAGAAAATATCCAAGATATTCTTTTTTATTTTTCTTTTTGAATGGCAATTTTAACACCCTATATATACTACCTATCTAACAATACATCTCACAAATGTTTCTAGCCAGACTTGAACTCACAACCTCTAGGTTTGTGGGCAACTCACATACCACTAGACCAAAAGCCTTCGGTAGATTTTCAAGATTATCATCATCCTAACCCCAATTTTAACATTTGTGGTATTGTTGTCTAACATCTTTACGTTGAGATTCATTGATTGAACATGTTAAAATATCAAGAATGTTAACCATCGGTCTTTTCTTATGTTCAACAATTCAAAATGGATAATATTATAAACTACAATACGTCTGTGCTTGATTATATATTTTGATTCTTTTTGTTCTTGAGAATTGTTGAACCATCAGTTATTTCACTTCAAAACAAGTATTGTATGCGACACGCCATTCTCGAGGCTAACTACAGGTCTACACCAGATATCAACATCGTGTATTTTCCATTCTTGCTTATTTAAATACTTATGAATTTCACGAGTCTTTTAGCTAGTATCATATATACCCAACTTATAGTCATTTTTTTTTCAAATACTCCTGAAATTTCATGGTTATTTTAGCTAGTATCATATATACCTAACTCATTTGATGCATAATATACAATGTTTATAAAACATGTTTGGGTAAATATGAAATTTACAAATTTGAGAGAGAAGATATAAGTTGGCCATTCATATATCTAATTTATAGAATTGTAACATCAAATATGAGTTTACAAATTTTCACATTACTTATTCTTATGTAATAGTATGATAGATAGGATGTGTAACGTTTTCTCTTTTGTAACTCAAGCAAGTAATGAATAAATCCGCAAGAAAGTGCGGGGCCAAATCTACTCGTTAACTACAGTTATATGAACCACACCATGTTTAGAATATCTTGGTCAACATCAAAGACACAAAGTAAGAAATATAAACAAAAAAATAGCGTGTAACCACCATGCATATTTCAAACGTAAGTGTAGAAAGGAAATACTTTAGAAATGGAGTCTTCTTCAACATCCTTATCTCCATCAATAATCTTTGCTCATATTCTCAGCCTGCTTTTCTTCATCTTCTTCGGATCGAAAGGTAAGCAAACTCTTCTATGTGAAAAGCACACTTTGTTTTCTAATGTAGAGTTTTGTCTTAACTATGAAATTCACACATGTTACTATAAGAAAACCATTGAATACTGTGTTTTGTATAAACTATATGATATATCATGTCTCAATGTTTGTATTTTCCAAGAGTTTAGAAATAATTTTATCAAGCAACAGATTATAAGGCTTGACTTATCACAACTGGACCGAGCAATAATCGATAATGGTTGCTCAGCAAAAGTGTCTTTGGCCTAGTGGTATCTTGGTGCAATTTAACTGTTTAAGGTGTTGTTCTACCACGGGTTAAGGTTCTTGAGAAATGTTTCGAATTTTAAAACCCAATTTTTATCGACTCAACTGTGTCGCCGGCTCATCGGTTGAACGAGTTTTATGAAGAAGAAAAAAACAGCATTATATCTGCAGTCTGGACATCTTTTAAATGTGGAAAATTCATTCCAAACATCCCTAAACATCTCAAAACAGCTCAAGAGAATATAATTGATGTTTTAAGATAATAGATGTTAGTTTAGAACATGTGACAATTGTTGGTTTCAAGATCATAGATGGATTTTATAGATCTGTAACATTGCTACTATAAACAACTTTGTTTTGGTTATAGTATACTTTGGGGAATTGCATATATACCCACTAAAACATGAATATTTGCATATTTTCTCAAAACACAAGTTTTTAATGCACAATGTACAATGATATTTAAGCATGTTTTGGGTATATATGCAAATATGCAAGTTTTAGTAACCTATATTTATAGGCTAACATAATTTTGGTGAATAAGATAAATAATCATATTTGGAAACTAAATAGTTGTTTCCTTTTACTTGCAACTTGGTTGTAAAACTAAGGGTGTGTTTGTTTCATTTAGATGTTTTAGGTCTAAATATGACTACCACATCTTACTAGTAAGAGGTGACTAGAACGTCTAAATCTAAACGAAATAATGTTGTTTATTTTTGTATAATTGTTCGAATGATTTTAAGTCCTCATTTCTGCAATTTATTTAAGTAACTTGTGTAAATATGAAACAAGACTTTTTATCATATATATAACATAGTTAATAAACCATCAAATATATTATATTAACACGAGTCTTCAATCTAGCTTATCGAGTAAGAGACAGTAAGACAAGTCCCCCACCTCTTACTGAGTAAAATGTTATAAGTCTAACTGAGTCTGACTCGTAAGAGGGAGTAAGAAGGCTAGTAAGACTTTCTTTTAAAAAACAAACACACCCTAAGTGTTTAGCGTACAAGCATCATATTCGAATGACCTTTTAAAACATTAAACAAAGTAAAAATGTAAACAACACAAAGAAATACTCCGTAACTTTTTAACATTTAATTCTTTATTTGAATGAATCAAAAGAATTTTAAGGAAATTAAACTAATCATAATTGAATGACAATGTAAGGTGTTTTCCTCACTTTTCTAAACATAAACAACTACAAATGTTTAAGTATGGGTTCAAAAATAAGTTCAAGGAGGAGTAAATACTTCTTTAAAACATATAATTTTATAGGTGAGCTTCGAGGTAGATACCTAAGGGATAATATAGATGTGTCAAACATTTAACTGTGTGTTTTTCTGAAAGGCATCAAACTTTATATATAAATAAACCAAACCAATAATACAAAGCTGCATACTTACAAAGAACCTTTTGAGCTAAAACTAAAATCCTATTTGTTTTTCAATAAAGTGATGTTATAATAATAATAATAATAAACACTTAAACCATGGGAAGAGAATACACTAACAAAAAGACTAAAATGATCAGCGGGAAAGGAAACACAAGGAATTGCACAGTACCTTGCCAAGATAGATGCACCAATTAATAATACCAACTGCACAAACCATGACCCAGTTGACAACAACAGACCAAAAATTCCACCACTGTGATCTCACACTTTAAAAACACCCCTGTGAACAACCAGTTGCAGACTTATCTCTCCCAAGTTAAAAGATGACCTTATATTTTGCATGCTTTTAACGGATCCGTACACCATTCTATCCAAGGTGTTATGATCCCTTTTATCGATTTGATATCCACAAATAAGTAAGAATTTTTAATTCATCACACACCATTCTAAGATCACAAACTTTATTCTCATACAATCTCTTGTTACGTACGGATACTCCACACTAAATACAACATCAACCAACACACCGCTTTCCACATCTTCCATTGATTTAGGTTATTATGACCACGTAATGTTATTAATAATGTCTATCAACAATCCAAAATCAAAATGATCTATCTTCCACTATTTAAAAACTTTTATCCATCCAACCCTCAATGACAAGATAAAAAACAATGTTCAAAAGTTTCTACTTCTTCCCCACAATGCGGACAAAGAATTGAGTTAAGGTCCATACCAATATGATAAAGTCACAAGAGAATTGGTAATCTTCTTTGTTGGAGACACTATATGAAGATACAATCTTTCCGTGGAACATTTTTATTCCATTTTGTCTCTTGTAGTATAATTGTTGAGTTAAGGGTCACTTCATCAATCTTTTCTCTAAGGGTTCGTTTGGTAGGAAGAAGTGAAATATCAAATGAATGGAATAAATGATGTAATGGAATGAATGACGCAATGTAATTATTCATTACCGTTTTTAATCATGTTTGGTTGGTAAGATAGGACGTAATGAAATCGATAAAAAATGACTAAAATGGTCATTGGTCATAGGAAGTTTATTTAATGTGGTTAATTAATTATGTACTTTTATGTAATTTTCATTTGATTACAAGATGTAATGAAAAAAAATGAGGGGACCCCTAAGGAATGAAAATGATGTAATGAGTCATTCCTTGCAATGAATCATTACATTGTAAATGCGTAAACAAACAAGATTTTTTCATTCTATCGTAATAACCTTTTTCATTACCACTTTGATTACAACATACCAAACGCTATGTAAGTCTTTTGATCATGAACATACCTTTCTCGTTAAAGATCCAACAACAAGTGTCTATTTGCAACACATTTGGGATAAAAGAGTTTGATAATACTAATATGTTCACCTAAGCCTCCCCCTCTTGGATTTCTCTCCCAATTCCAATCACCATCTCTCCATACTCTTCTCTCCTCCATTATCACTTCTTTAAACATTTCTAACCTATACAATCTCGGTCATTTTCACAAACTAATACGCCCTCCCCACCCAATTATTTAACTAAAACGAGTTTTATAACAGTTTCCCACCATTTTCTCAAAAGAAGAACAAAAATTTATACTCGTTTTTTCAATGTCTCTTCCCACTTTTGGAATATCACTTCATTTACTACCACTCCATCTAACCCCATCTGGCCGTCCTCAACTCATAATGTTTATATATGTCGAGGAGAACAAGAGAAGTCAGAGAGTTATTGTCAATGTTACTCTTTAAATTCATCATTTACTTATGGGTTCGAGAACTCATTATATTGAAGTCGCATCGGTGACTAGAGGTCTTACCGAATTTAGAATAGTGAGCATATCTACTCAGAGGCTATTTGTGCACTAAGGTTATTTTATGTTCAGATTTAGTTAGGGACCATTATGCACTCAATTGCCATTCTTAGGTTCTTTACCAGAGAGAAAGTCAACATACAAACACTCACTAGGAGAAGTGTATGGTATTGGTGGTCATCCGCATGACTTATAAATCATGCATAATGGAAAATAAACACATAATCGCCATGCAAATCAAACCAATAATAGATGTCAAAATCAGAGATATAACCTAAATGTCAACACATATAATGGGTGTTTATGGAAGACTTGATCCTGCAGTAACCTAAGCTCCTAGATCTTTACTTCGTGAACAAAATCGCCTTCTTCTTTCTTCTTGATACTTCAAACGATCGACTTATGGTTCCTCGGGGAGAATCACCACGTTGGTTATGCCAGGTATCTTCCAGTATTGCACATGTGGAATTAGGGCTAGATCCTATGCACAGTTGTGAAGTACAAGATTGACCTAGCCGACTATGGAAGTTGATTAGGGTTTGGGAAACCCTAATAGGTTAAATGAGAGTGAGGAGAGGGAGTTATTTAGGGTTACGAAGTAATAAGTAATTTATAGTTTAGGTTTCGTTTGTATTTATAGCATACCAAAGACACTCCTTTTATAACTAGAAATCCCTAGATAATTATCCTTAGGTATCCAAGTTTGACAAGGAGTCAAACTACCCCTTTAGAGGGTTAGCCAAATCCACAAACCCTTAAGGTTTGTGGTTTTGCTTTTAATAGTTAAATATATTAATTTATGCCTGATAAATATGTACACCCTCGATAATTACCGTTTTACCCGTCAATAAAAATATTATCATAGTTTCATTTCCTCATTATTTCCATTTCATTTCGTAACTCTTTCTCACTACCAATTTTCATTTTGTTCTGTTTAGTGTGCACCAGTGAAACCATCGGCATTTCTATGAGTAATAGTGTGAAAGATTTTGTTCTTTGCACACTACTCCTTTCAAGATGTTGGTCCTAACTTCTCTAATATTGTTCTTGTTAGTGTACTCGTATGTTCTCTCACTATGTTGACAAACTCGATGTGTTTTTCTCTTGACCATTTATCTTGACGAGTGGGAGTCTCCGAAATATTTACTAATGTTGATGGAAGATTTATTGTGATCAGTTTCATAGGTGATTATGTGAGTAGGGATTGACTCCGACTGTTCCTCAACTAAAGTGTCGTCTTCAGTATAGTGACTGGTATTTGAGTCAATTCAATTTAGGGTGCGATTATTTTGATTATGTCTCATTAGGATTCTAGACACATGTATCTCTATTTTGAGAGATTTTAGTATCCATGATGGGACTTTATTAATTGGGAATTTGATAATTTTCATGTTCTAGAGGTTCATAGTAGTCTAGAACATAATGAAGGATTTCACCATCACATTGATATTTCATTGATGGATCTTGAGGATTTGTGTATTTATCAACAAAAAATACACAAAGACTTCATTATAGTTTACTTCTATTGTGGTGTTATACACTTTTAATGCTTTAGTACTTTCATTGAAGGTAATATGAAATGTTTCTTCCGCCTTTTGATGTTGAATACTCTAAATGTGTAGGATCTAAAAGATTGTTAATTTATGTGGTTCGGGCGGTCAGGGAAGCTCAAAATAAGAGAAAGATATGATATTTATTAGATTAAAGAATGGGAAAGATATGTGTGTTTTTAGAGAGAGTAAGAAGAAAAAATATACACACCTTGAAATATACAAAAGGAGCTTCACCCCTCCTAGTTGCAACTAGGAGGGTATTTATAGGATAATACACACTAAACTATCCTCTATTGGCAAGACTAGTCCCTACGTATATGCAAAAGATAAAACTAACGAAATTCCCGAATATTGTTTCACTTTTTAGGCTAACCCTCCCCAAAGTGATGTCATATAGGAATTGCTTACAACGTTCCCTACAAGCAAAATTAAATAGAAAATTTAAGCGCAAAAGCTATGAGAATGTCTTTATGGTCTTCAAACTTCATTAATCCTTTCAGCTTCATAAATCTTCTCAACTGCTATCCTTTTACTTGTAGAAGAAAAACATGAGCAAATCTAATTAGGGATTAAATCTGGCTTTTTTACTCTCCCCTAATTAGTGCTCTCCCCCAAACTAAAAACCTTTCTGATTGAATCCGAAGAAGTTTTCTGATGAATATCTGAATATTGTCTTTAGTCTTCTAATACGCAGCGGAAAATATAGAATAGACTGTAGACTCCCATTCGGGGAACAAAATATCAACATCTTCATCTCAACCAAATGTATTCCAGTTATCTTACATATGACAAATTAACTCATGATGTACACATGAAACGATAACACTGAAGCAACAAGTTGAAGCACTGATCATCTAAATCAGTGTTATGATATAAATCATTAAGCTCGACCACATGAACTTGTTGTGTGTCCTCGATGTAAGCGTTTCTCTCCCCTGATGGTTGCGATGTGTTGCAATCAGCATAAAAATGTGTACATGAAGCAGTAACTAGAAGCACTTTATTGTAAATCATATAAGCCCGTGAGAGGATGTCAATAAACCCTCTACTAACAATATCATTTAATATTGTCTAACTCTTTTACCAACCCCCTTTATCAAAAACATCGGCTATCTCTAGTAACCACATGTGAGGAAAACCCACCATGAAGAACTTGAGAATGAAGTAAAATCCCCCACACTTGTGACATTTATAACCTGTGTGTGTGTGTGTGTGTGTGTATATATATATATATATATATATATATATATATATATATATATATATATATATATATATATATATATATATATATATATATATATATATATATATATATAGGGATAGCTTGGCTATAATTTTTATAGATAATTGGCTATAATCCTTCACAAAAAATATATAAGCAATGAATCAGGGACCCATATAAAAGAATCAGGAACCCACAAAAAGTATCAGAGACCCGCATTTATAGCACAAAATTGTAGCCAATTGGCTACAAGAAATTGTAGCTAATATATTTCATATATATATATATATATATATATATATATATATATATATATATATATATATATATATATATATATATATATACACATATATACTAGCAGGGTACCCGCGCGATGCGGCGGCGGGTACCCTGTTACTATATTTTCTGGCGATGCGATGTTATGCGACCACACTTTTTTCTAACACCAGAATTAATCACAACACCAAAAACATCCCTCCCTCCTGTAACACCAAATTTTAGTATCGTCGTGCACCCCGGACCCCACATTTTTTTTTATTAATTTAAATAAAACGATACATTTAACGTAAATTAAGATTTTATTAATAAAAAAATAAGAAAAAAAAAATACATGCACGAAAATTCGGTTAGCCCATTACCAATATATCATGCACCAAAATTTGCGAGCCCATTTTATTTGTCTAATCCTAAAAGTTACATACGTACCCTAATTTTCTCTTATAGAGTACGCCCCACATTCTCATCCACTAACCTTTTCTCCCTTATCTCATCCATGAAAACTTCTTATCTCAATAATTAATCCAACACCATCTTCATCAACTCACCAACTGAGCAAGAAAATCATGAAAAAAACCTCAATTTTCACAAACCAAACATAAGCATTCAAAAAAGAGAAAGGAAAAAAAAGTGAAAAAAGGGACCATTTGACAGGAAAACGCGAGCCATGGTGTGCATGTGGCGCCCTCCGGTTGCATTTTTCTGGACCATTTCGGCTGGTCACGACGGCTCGTAACTTGAAAACGCGAGCCACGGTGTGGAACTCGCGCCGTCCGGTTGTGTTTTGCCAGAAAACACTAGCCTAGGCATCGGGTACCGAGAGCTCTAATAGTTAGAGCATTAGGTATCGTGGTGCCGTCCCGTTGGTGCCGTGAGAAAAAGTACTGCCACATCAACACCTTTTCTCATAACACCAGAATTCACCATAACACCAAAAACCCCCTCCCTCCTATAATACCAGTTTCTAGTGCCGTCATACACCCTTGGACCCCACATATATATATCTTTTTCTTTTTTTTCATTTATTTAAATAAACTAACACATTTAATTAAAATTAAAATTTCATTCATTTAAGAAATACATTAAAAATATATATATAACAAAAATAAATGATACATTAAAACAAATGTACATACTTTGGTTGTATCCACACCATGTATGTTCAAGTACTTGTGAACATTTAATCAAATAGACAGTGTGGCATGTGCATGCAGTGGACATCTAAACAATCGTCATATAACATCACAATAATTCGATTTAAAAAATATTGTTTACTACAGTACATTTCACTTTTTACCTCAAAGGCCCATATGTTAAAAACAAGGCCCAAAGACATATATAATACACTTGTTTACCCTAAAATCTGAGTCAATCAACCCTATCTCTTTCATATGTTGCACAGCCACCCAAAAATCTCCATAGTCGTTCTTCTGCAAAAATTAAGCATCCACCAATTATCAAGACAACGTTTCTTTGATTCTTGCTCAAACCAAGTCACAGGCACCGAATCAACCTAATATGAGAAAAAAAGTGGGGAAAAAAACGTGAAAACGCCACAAATAAACGGGATAACACGACCCTGGTACCCTTCTCGCGTCCTCGTGTTGCGTTTTCTGGGACCATCTCGGCTGGTCATGATGGCACAGCGCTCGAAAACGCGAGGGACGATACCCTCTTGGCGCCTTCGCGTTGCGTTTTGGCGGAAAACGCCTCTCAAAACGCATGGTACCCTCCCCTCTTATAGTGAATGCAATACGGAATTATATGGGCTAATTATGGATAGGTTTGATGGAGGGTTGTATTTTGTGCTTAAATGATTGTAAATTTGGGTGCAGGGGTGTTTTTAATATCATTAATGTAGAATTCATAAAATTTTGGTCTGAATTTCATTCCATGCTATTTTTTGTTGTACACCATGCTTTGGTTGTTGTAATTATGAAAATTGGTTGCTTTAAAGTGTTGTAAATCATACATTATTTTTTGTAAATGTGAAAATTTTGGAGAGAGAGTGTTTTCTCTTTTATATGTAGTATATATATATATATATATATATATATATATATATATATATATACATATATATATATATATATATATATATATATATATATATATATATATATATATATATATATACGGGCTTTATTTTCAGAACCCTATTAAGTGCGAGAACTCCAATTTTGCATTAGAAAACATGCATGTTCATATAAAACATGTATGTTTTCTTACATACATCTTTATACACATACCTGCGTAACATACATGTTCTTATAAAACCATTTTGCATTGATATGTTGCACTTAACAGGGTTTTATATGAACATGTATGTTACGCAGGTATGTGTATTAAGGTGTATGTAAGAAAACATGCATGTTCATTGGTTTTATATGAACATGTATGTTACGCAGGTATGTGTTTTAAGGTGTATGTAAGAAAACATATATGTTTTATATGAACATACATGTTCTGTAATGCAAAATTGGAGTTCTCGCAGTTCTCGCACTTAACATGGTTCTGAAAATAAAGATACACTATATATATATATATATATATATATATATATATATATATATATATATATATTCTCTATGGTAAAGTGGGTGAAAAGTCAACGGGTCAACAAAACCGGGTAAAAAAAATCAGGTCGGCCTAAGTAAAAGAAAAAACAAATTAAATGACAAGGAAATAACCGTTTGGTAGTGCATAATGAGATTTTCTTGGGTTCGGTTTGCAAAATGAGACTGGAGAAATAGAACATAGAGCATAAATGGTGTTTACCCTATAAAGAAATATTTGTCTTAGCAAGATTCAGATCTAACCATTTATTGTTCCATTCAATAAATTTTAAGAATGTTTTCACGAATGATGGTTCCTCATATTTCCATAAGTAAATAACCTGAAATCATAAATATATATTTTTTATGTATAGATTTGGTTCTGGATTTAATCTGGTTCCATATTTACAGGAGCTTCAGGGGCTAGTATTACTATTGTCAATGATTGTGGCTTCACAGTTTGGCCTGGAATCTCAGGCAGCCCTGATGTCAATATCACGGGTTTCAAGCTCACAACGGGTACATCACGCTCATTTCAAGCTCCAAAGAACTGGTCAGGTCGCATCTGGGGTAGAACTGGTTGCGACTCTAATAAGTCTGGCGGTTGGTCTTGCGCCACTGGTGACTGTGGCACAGGTGAAATAGAATGCAAAGGAAGAAATTACACACTACCTGTCACTATTGCGGAGCTCAATATGACCACGGGAGATGACTATTATGATATCAGCCTCTTAAGCGGCTTCAACTTACCAATGACCATTGAGGCGAAAGGTGGAGAGGATTCTTGCCCAGTGACTGGTTGTGCTATTGACTTAAATAGACGGTGTCCTGAAAATCTAAGGTTGGAGGGAGGAGAAGGCTGTCACAGTGCTTGCCAAGTCTTGCCCACAAAAGACCACTGTTGCTTATTCGAAGGAAAGGAGAAGTGCAACACGACGTTGTACGGAATGTTTTTCCTCATATCATGTCCAATTGCCATTAGCTATGAGTCTGTTAGTCCCAATTATCCTGCCCGGTGCACAGCTGATGATTACAGAGTCAACTTTTGTCCGCGAGCTGACATATTTTCCTCCATCAAACTAGGTGACCAACTCAGCAAGTATGACATGCGTGTTTCCATGAATGGAAAAATCAACTTAGGTTTCTTCGACTATATTGGTGGGAGATTGAGTATTCGATACTGGGATGGATATGTCTTATGGCCTTTATGGATCGCAAACGCAAATAACGTAGTCATATCCTCCTCCTTCGACCAAGCTCTCTCTATAGACCCCAACACTGGAAACTTGATCATCACTGCTGGAGGGAAGATAATCACGAATATTACTGATATTAACGTTGGTCCGAACCCAAAGGTTACTGCAACCCTCGAAGACAATGGTAATTTACGATTGATTAACGAAGTTGACAAGAGAGTTTTGTGGCAATCTTTTGATTACCCAAATGGTGTACTTATGCCGGGTATGAAACTTGGGTATGACTTGACAACAGGTCAGAATGTGACCATGACTTCCTTGATGAGGAATTTTGAAAACCCTGATTTGGGAGCTTTTACATTGAGTTGGGACGCACCTGAAGAAGCATCTCAAAGATTAGTGATTCACCGAAGAGGCCAACCATACTGGAGTAGTGGAAATTTACAGAATCAAATGTTTGAGTATATGCCTCAATTGAAAGGTTACATAATTAATTCCACATACAACAGTAAACAACGATACTTTAGCTATGACAAAGATCAAGACTATGAGCAGGAGGTTCTACCCCCATGGGCTTTGACACCCGACGGGAGAATTGCCATTGGTTCTACTTTTCTCACCCCAGAGTTTTGTTATGGGATCGAAAGTCGCATGGGTTGCATGAAGGGGTCAGGTTTGCCTGAGTGCAGGACTGCGAATGATAATTTTGGTAGAAAGATTGGAGAATTTGTTGCTGATGTTACAAGAAGTGTTAGGGATAGTAACTTGAGCCTAGGCATTAGTGATTGTTTTGTCAAGTGTTGGAATAGTTGCAGCTGTGTGGGGTTTAGTAGCAGTAACGACAATGGAACTGGTTGTGTTTTTTGGAATGGAATGAACAGATTTTCACCTAATCCGAATGAGAACTCAACTTTGATTTATGTGATCAGTTCACAGAATCAGACACAGAATCAGATTAATCCAAGTATAGGTAAGAATTTTTGGTTTCAATGGTATTTGTTACTACTTTAACATTTTCGCAGCTAAAGCGGTCATTTTGCAGGAAACAAAACCAAAAATGGCTTAAAACTGATATGGATACTCATTGGTATTTCCATTCCTCTGGTTATCCTCTGTTTTGGGCTTTTATGGTGCCTGAAGAAGAAAAAGCACAGACAAGAAGGTTTGTAATGGACACTAAATGTTGTTTTTTTAATCATAGAAATAGATACTTCTTTTGTTAAGTCATTGATCCTGATTTCAGAAGAAGAGAGACGCGAGAGGTCAGATGAAAATTTCCTTGAGTTAACAGCTTCTGAAGGTTTCGAGGTACATCAGCTTGGAAACAAGGGTGGGAAAGGAAACGATTTGTCAGCATTTAGCTTTGCCTCTATCATGGATGCCACAGAAGAATTTTCATCACAAAATAAACTCGGGCAGGGTGGATTTGGACCTGTTTACAAGGTGATGTAGTATTGTCAAATCTATGTGATTAAGTTGTTCAGTTTTTGCCTTTTTCCCCTTTAATTTTACAAATTAATGACATATACTTATATTTCAAAAACAGGGAAGACTAAAGGATGGACAAGAAATTGCAATCAAAAGGCTTTCAACAACATCAAACCAAGGGCTTGTGGAATTCAAGAATGAACTGATACTAATAGCAAAACTTCAACATACAAATCTTGTTAGGGTTCTTGGTTATTGCATTCATGGGGTAGAAAAAATGTTAATTTACGAGTATATGCCCAACAAAAGCTTAGATTGCTTCCTCTTTGGTATGAAAACATAGCAATATAAGTACAATAGCCGTTACGCTGGTTAATTTTTGTCTTAAAATACATTATTTTTTTCTTTTGTAGATGAAAAGAAAAAGGCAGAGTTGGATTGGCCGACACGTGTTAAGATCATCGAGGGGATTGCGCAGGGGTTATTATACCTGCATAAGTACTCAAGAATGCGAGTTATTCATAGAGATCTAAAAGCTAGTAATATTCTTCTAGATGAAAGTATGAACCCAAAGATTTCTGATTTTGGTATGGCAAGAATATTCAAGCAAAATGAGGCTGAAGCAATGACTAGCAGGGTTGTTGGAACACTGTAAGTTTTCTTTGTTTTAGATATCAAAAATCATCTCGACTTATGTATTGTCATTTTCAGCAGTATCTTGAAGTTTTTATTACTAAATCATCCAGAAATTTTGGAATTATCATTTGCTTTTTAAAATGTTTACTTGATTGTGTTATCTTTAGTGGTTACATGTCACCTGAGTATGTAATGGGAGGGACATTCTCTGTAAAATCCGACATCTTTAGTTTTGGAGTCTTGGTCATGGAAATCGTCACTGGAAGAAGAAATAGTAGCTTCACTCGTGTTGACAGGACATTCAATCTTATTGGATATGTAAGTATCTTCTACCCAAATTTCAATCTTATTAAATTTGATACAAAATTATTTATATATGGCTTGACCTTAGTAAGCAATGTATGTAAGTGGCTTAACACATGCACACAATAATATCGAATTCAATTCTCATATGTACAACTTAGGCTTGGGAGCTATGGCAACAAGGTGATGCATTGGAGTTGAAGGACCCAACAATTGGAAGTACTTGTGTTGAACACCAATTCTTGAGGACTGTTCATGTCGCACTTCTATGTGTCCAAGATAGTGCAATGGACAGACCAACAACATCAGATATGATCTCCATGCTTCTGAATGATACCATATCGTTACCGACACCGAACAAACCACCATACGCCATGGTCAGAGTAGAGTCAACGTCAACTTCTAATGAACCAAAAGATTTATCTGTAAACAATATGAGCATTACCGTTATGGATGGTCGATAGCGTATCATTCTTTATGATATTTGTATGTTGTGTGTGATATAATCTCACAAAAACTCTCGTTGCAATTGTTCTTTCTAGGAGGTACTTCTCCAACTATTCATATGTACTACTTGTAAATATTAGTTAAAATGAGAATAATAAGAAGTAATTGCATCCATTAAATCTTCTTGCATCAATGGTGATTAATTATGACAAAGTGATAATTAACAACTAAATATTCCCCACCTTTAAAAATGAACAGATGGTAAATTTGTAAAATTAGCAAATCCTTGTTTCAACTATAGTGAGTTTATGGTTTATATCTATGTGGTATGAAGAGGTCTAAAATCTTAGACATTTTCATAATTTAATGCATGTGTGTTATGGTTGACCATTTGTTATAACGAGTAATTCAGACCCGTGCGTTGCACACGGGCTCTATCTAAGTGTTCAAAGCGTAATGTTCAACACTAATTTTCGACATGTTTGAGTCATTTAGACACATGCGATGCAATTTTATTGGATCAAATTGTTTCTTGCGTAATGTTCAGCACTAATTTTCGTCATGTTTGTAACTCTCATTTTTTGGTGATGACCGAATTTTGTTGGTCAATAAGTTCCTAAGTTGTGATGTTACCACAACTTTTGTTAGCATGGCATTAAAATTGCTGGTGTTTTTATTTCGTCACTTTTAATTGATGTCGAGTCAAAAATTCAAAATGATATTTAGACCCGTGCGATGCACACAGGCTGTATCTAAGTGTTCATAGCGTAATGTTTGGCATTAATTTTTGTCATATATAACTCTGGCTGCCTCAGGACCCGTGCGATGTACACATGTTTTATCAAATTGTTTATCGTGTAAGGTTTATTTAATTGCTCTTTACGTAATGTTCAACGTAAACATTAAAGTATAAATCTAATGATGGATATGATTGAAAAGTTGAAATGTGCATCACAATTGTTTAGCCAAATAATTTTAAAATAAGTTGAATTAACCTTCTAATATCATATCAACCTTAAAATTCACAAATTACGGAGTGATCAAATAGTAATTAAAAGTATAAATATTATTTGTATAAGTTATTGATATCTCAACTTTTCGACCCGCCTAAAGTTTTTTGTATAAGTTACTGATATCTCAAATTATTTGATCGTATAGATGGTATGTTTATCACGTATTAAAGACTATTTATAATACCATTGACCGAAACATTGGAGATTATTTGATAATCTTCCATTTATTTTCGTACAAATGCATTAAATTTGATTGTTGTTACTAAAATTAAGTTTGCAATCAAATTTATAACATCAATTGAGCAATAGAAGACTTTTGACATATTTTAAGTAGAGCAAGTATAAATAACCATAGATATGGAAAGTAATATAATTTTGTAACGTGTGAAAGATATTTTCGAAATCTCATCTCTAAAATCACTATGTTATGCATATCTTTATATATTACACAATGAAATACAAAATCTTATTTTAGGCAATCTGCTTCTTCTTTTTTTAAATTTGCAAATCACAGTCAATCCTATGCATACATTATGCAACCTATCTGATTTAACACTAAACTTTTGGCCAAAACTGATAGTAAATAAGACTCAGCCCAAGTTATTTCACAAAACACATAACCCAATCTTATAACCATAAAATTCACACCCCTCTTTGTTCACACGCTCAGCCGCATCTCTATCTTCTCAAAACACTTCTCTATCTCACATCGAAAATTAACGCCTCCCATCCGAACAACAAACCCGCCAAATCCTTCTAATAAACCACAATCCCCTTTCATCTTGATATAATCTGTTAGCTTCGAAGAGATGGAAGACCACGAACACACGCACTTCATCTTCAAGATCCTTTGAAGGGTCTCGGGTAGGTTCGTCATATGATAGTTTTGTTTCTTTTTGGTCAATGAACGATCCGAAGAAAGAAAGTAACACAATTGTTATTTTTCTTTCTTTCTCTTCAGATAATATCAAAGTTAGCGATCAATGATGATTAGCCTTCAAACTAAAAAAAATCTTTTAAAAGATTGGCAACAAAGTTTGAAGAATATGAGATCGTGTATAATTTTTCATTTTGTGTCTTGTTGTGATTCGGAGATGGTGAATAGTGTAGGATATTTGTAGTTGTTGGTTGTTGTGAGAATAGGATAGAACTGGATTTGATGTTTTCTGTTGATTTTGGAATATGATTTTGGCTCGGCTATGGTATAATTAGTTTTATAAAAACTAATATCATTTTCATATGAATGGTAATCGTAAAAAATGATGGTGGGGAAGATGGTGTTAGTTGGTTATTTATAATCTTCAAAAATGTAACTGATAGCAGCTGAAAAGATGAGAACTGGAGTGATTGTACTTGAATGCAGATCATATGAATGGTCTCCAATAATTACTTAGTTATGATCATAAAATGCTTGATACATTAATAATGACCCTTTACATTTATAAGACTACTTAAGCTTCTAGTATATAAGATTGTGAAAGGTTTATAATTAGTGGTAACATTTAGGATCAAATGAGAAACATAATTAAGATGAGAAGAATGAGAAGAAACTACAACCACAAATATTAGATGCACCCATAAAAGATAGATGCATCTCCTATTATTTCTCTTTTCTTATTTAAAATATGTGGCTATAATTTTTTCTCACTCTTCTCATTTCATTAATTCTTCTCACTAGATCCATACTCATAGTGGTAATTGGTTTATAGTATCAAAAGATTTATAAGTTGATGATTTGGCATATTATAAACCTTTAAAAACTTTACCATTTTGGATGCTTACAACTGCAACTCCGCATTGATTTAGGATCGGTCGTTAGTGGTTACGTAACTGACGCATTTAATCATTTGAATGAAGTTTGATACATTTAAATACATAGATGCATGGTTTTTTTGCCATAGGTTAACATGTTTCATTTTGCACCATGCATCTTAGTCTTTTGAGAATCGAAATATGTTTTTGCATCTCATTTCAATCCATTTGGGTTTTTATAGATATTACAGATCATGCATTATTTTAAACTGCATTAACACTAATCTATTTTATGAAAGTGATGCATAATGTATGGATGCGTCTAACTAATGCATTATGCATGGATGTATATAATTATGTTCATCATATTCCGGACATTAGCGATGCAAACTTATATAACAGATTAACATATGCATGTAATGATATCCTAAAATCCACGCATATAACATGTTCGTATTCGTAAGCCGATATGCATCTACTCCATTGTCGACGAATCTTATATTGTACAATTAATGGAAACGTTCATCGATGCATGCTTTATATATATATATATATATATATATATATATATATATATATATATATATATATATATATATATATATATATATATATATATATATATATATATATATATGGGACCTTTATTTTCAGAACCCTGTTAAGTGCGGGAACTGCGAGAACTCCAATTTTGCATTAGAAAACATGCATGTTCACATAAAACATGTATGTTTTCTTACATACACCTTAATACACATGCCTGCGTATTAGGGTGAATGTAAGAAAACATACATGTTTTATATGAACATGCATGTTTTCTAATGCATAATTGGAGTTCTCTCAGTTCTCGCACTTAACAGGGTTCTAAAAATAAAATCATTTTGCATTGATTTGTTGCACTTAACAGGTTTTTATATGAACAAGTATGTTATGCATGTATGTGTATTAAGGTGTATATAAGAAAACATACATGTTTTATATGAACATGCATGTTTTCTAATGCAAAATTAGAGTTCTCGCAGTTCCCGCACTTAACAGGGTTCTGAAAATAAAGATACACTATATATATATATATATATATATATATATATATATATATATATATACACACACACACACACACATATATATATATATATATATATATATATATATATATATATATATATATATATATATATATATATATATATATAGATATAGAATCTAGATCAAATAAGATCAAACTTAAAGTTGTAAAAATAAGATCCAACTAAAAATTTTATAATTGACACTCTCGTTAATATAAAATTAAATTTTTTAATTAATTACAACTAAAATTATTAAAGTTCCGATGGTTTTCTTTTTAAATTTGACGAAACCAATTTGATACACTTTGATTCGACATGTAATGTGTATCAGGTTAAGGTGATACACTTTGATTCGACAAGTAAATTTTAATTGTGTATCAGTAATCCAAACTCATGTATCAGTTAGTTATTAGTTGTAAAAATGTTAATTTGTATTAATATTTTATTTTTTTGTGTATTATTGCTAAAATGGTTATTTATAAATGTTTTTAGTGGTTGTTTAGGGTAGATCTTATTTTTACAACTTTAAGGTTGATCTCACATTAACCCTCTCCTATATATATATATATATATATATATATATATATATATATATATATATATATATATATATATATATAGAGAGAGAGAGAGAGAGAGAGAGTAAGGATCCAATAAGAAGTAAATTAAAATAAGAAGTGGTGAGAAGTGACCAAAACCACGCATTTGAGATGCAACGACTTGCATTAGATGCATTTCTATTCATATAGATGCAACATCTTGAGTTTCGAAAGTTAATTTGATGTATAGATGGTGCAAATTGATTTTCATGATTTCGGCTCGTGCAGAGGAACAAAAATCAAGAGAAATCATGAATCTAATATACGTATATGCATCTGATTAAAAGCTAGAAAACACACTATTGTGCGTTATAATGCATCTAAGATTATAGGGATGCATCTAATTTAGGTCGGTGCATATCGTATATATATATATATATATATATATATATATATATATATATATATATATATATATATATATATACGTATATATATATACGTATATATATATATATATACGTATATATATATATATACATATATATATATATATATATATATATATATATGTATATATATATATATGTATATATATATATATATATATATATATATATATACGTATATGCACCGACCTAAATTAGATGCATCCCTATAATCTTAGATGCATTATAACGCATCATAGTGTGTTTTCTAGCTTTTAATCAGATGCATATACGTATATTAGATGCATTTTATGATTTATCTATTTTTTGTTCCTCTGCACGTGGCAAAATCATGAAAATCAATTTGCACCATCTATACATCAAATTAACTTTCGAAACTCAAGATGTTGCATCTATATGAATAGAAATGCATCTAATGCAAGTTGTTGCATTTCAAATGCATGGTTTTGGTCACTTCTCACTACTTTTTATTTTAATTTACTTCTCACCGGATCCCTACTATATATATATATATATATATAGTGTTGTATTCTATGCAGTACCAATATTAGATGCAGTACTTTACAGTACTATTTAAATGAATCTGGGCCATTGGATGAGTTAATGAAGGGACAAGATTAAAAGTGCCAAAATTGTAATTAAACAAAAGATGATGGTTTTTTTTTCAATTAAACAAAAGGCTGAAAGGGGGTTTTGGGAACTTTACTTTTATGCAATATAATAACTGTAACACCCCCAAAATACCGCAGCGGAAGACTGTGTCATAGGGGTGCTACTTCATAATACAAAGTACAAGGTATAGAAAACGAACTCTAAATGAGACGTTTTGAAAAGTTGCCATTCGATTAATGAATTCAAAGTTACAAACATGAGATTCCAAAGTATGATACATAAATGTATACAAAATGTTGAATGGTAAATGATAAAAGCGTAAGTCTTCAGAATATGCAGCTTGACTCTAAGTTCCATGCACTAGCTATCGCCTTACTAACCTGAGATAAACATGCTAAAGTGTCAACACAATGGTTGGTGAGTTCATAGAGTTTGTCTTAAAACAGTTGAAAAAGCCTTAAAGAATGATCACACAGCAAAGGCATCGTGAATCCACTCAGTTACAAGTCCCGCCATAAGAGACTTGTAACCTGTGTGTTCACAACCCACTGCTAACATATATAGTATGAATAAGACATGTATAAGTTCATCAAGACAATTTAAGCAATTAGAAGTGAGTCTCTACTTCATCTCCGAAGACCTCACTTTTATGATGTATCCAACATTCGCAAATGTTAGGATGTATCAAAGACAACTGGGAGTCAATTCCCAAAGACAACTGGGAGCCACTTCCCAAAGACAACTGGGAGTCAATTCCCAAAGACAACTACTAGTCAATAAATAGAATAACGCAATTAAGTATAACACAGTCATGTATGTAAGCAATCAAGTATAACACAGTCAAGTATAGACGTTTTGAGTATTTGTACAAGTAAACAAGTAGTTGAGCATGTATCCCCCCCAATAGTTAAAACAAGTACGAAAAGAGTAGGGGCTATGACTCACCTTAAGCTTATGTAATGAGTATGATAGTCGAATCGCGAAAGTCTCTAAGAGCAGCCTATAATAGAACGTTGCGACTTAGGTTTGGAGTAACGTCTAAGAATACGACGAATTGCCCATATATGTCTTGCATAATGTTCATGATGTAGTACTTAGTATATAGTGTAAGTCGTTGAATATAAGTGGTCTATGAAACATGTATAAGTTGTATATCTCTTACTACCGTTCGGGCCGACATAATTCAGAAGTCATGGAGTAAACGTTCGAGGAGCCAGGACACTTTAACTTGTAAATCCACAACTCGTCTCGACGGCTTACTCAATGAACTCCTCACATGAGGCTCCCTACTATTGTAGTATTTGATAACACACACATATATATATATATATATATATATATATATATATATATATATATATATATATATATATATATATATATATATATATATATATATATATATATATATATAAGTTTTGATCTTTAAAAGTTATATGGTCTTTAGCCGTGGCTTTGCCGTGACCTTGGTCATTGTTACCATGGTCTTGAGACTCAACCTTGGCTTTAGCCATGGTTGTGGTCTTGGCTTTAGGTCATTTAGACCTCTTGGTCTCATCTAAATATAATCATTATATAGTAACTTTGGTCTAAAAATGGGCTGTTAAGAATTTGAAGAAATTTATCACTCAGAAAGCATTTTCAGGTCTCGAGCTTCTTTGTTCCTGAACGAAAACGTCGTTCCGGACAACTTTCGTGTTTTAACTTTTTTCTGAATCGGACCAGAAGTGGGACTTTCAAAATCATAATTTGATCAGAATGCAATTTAGGCAGATTTGCCGTTTTGGTTTCGCTAACTTCAAATGGTCATAACTTTTGACTCGTATACTCGTTTTGGGTGATTCAAATTGCTATGTTTTCCTTGTTAAGTCCTCTTTAACAGTAAGTAAGTGTCAAATATCAAAGTTATACTATTGTGGTCGTGGTTTTCCATAAAAATCACTAGTTTGCTTGTTTACTTGTCATAAGTTAACATATGTATACCAATACTTGTTTTATCTATTTTTAAACATCATGAACACAATACAAAGACCATATATAGCATGAAAGAAACATAATAAGCATGAAATGATATTGAGCAAGAAAGTGTATAAGGGTTTGCTTACAACTTTTGGCTTTCTAAAGAAAGGAAGTCAAGTATAGAACTAGGACACTAAACCTAAGCTTGTAAACCCTTCACCATAACTCTTGTAACCCTTGCTAGCCTTGATCTAACCCTTGTGAAAACCCATTAACTTCAGCCCTAGTAACCTTGTGTAGCTCCTAATTCAACCATGGAATCACCAAACAAACTTAAGAACTAGGTAGAGAATACTAAGACCTTGAACTTTGGTATGTAATTTGTAACTTGAAGATCAAAGATGATGAAGCTATGGAATTATGTTGGGAAGTTTTAAATGGTGATGAAAAGAATGAAGAGATGAGTTTCCTTTTATAGTGCAAGTGAGGAGGTTAGCTAGTACTTACTTGTGGTTAAAATTGGAACACATGAAGTATAATGAACTAATGGTTAAAAACTAAACACATCTATGCATACTTGGTTGTTCTTAGACCATATACTTTCCTAGGCTTATTATCAAGCCACCAAGGCCACCATATACACGTTCATGGACAAGGGGAAGGGACTAGGTGGATGAATCTTGGCCTTATATAAGTTACGTAGTGAGTTTTGGTCCCGTTAATTGCTAACCGTAAGTTGTTAAGTCACGAAACGTAAAACCGGGTATCCTAAAAATATGAAACTTATAAATATGGTTAAACATGTCAATATAGTCCATAATAAAATATAAAATGAGTGGTAGGTTCTATCGGGTGCGAAAACCCTGCTAAAAACTGGAAACACGGGTCTAAAACGCGCAATTCGCGTAAAACGCTGAACTGAAAAACGTAAAATTCCGAAACTTTTGGAATTGTCCTAAAATGAGAGAAAATCATATTTCTATTGTTTATAATGTTTTATCGACATATCGGGATGCTAGAAGGACGTTTAAACCTAAAAGTAAATCTCGGACACGGCTTTGTGATTTTTGCAGAAATGATCCGACGAGCGTCAAACTCTCGGATTATCGTTAAAATAGTTTAACTTACGAGAATATGAAATAAAAATTTCTGAGATGAATAGTGAAAAGTGAATAGTAAAAAGTGAATAGTAAAAGTGAATAGTAAAAAGTGAATAGTAAAAAGTGAATAGTGAAATTTTCGGGAATAAAAGTTAACCTGAAATTGCAAATTGTTACAGTCTGTACCCCTTAAGGAGAACTTCGTCCCGAAGTTCAGTTGATGTTAACTACTTATGATGTGTCTAAGAGAATTCGGGATTTCAGGATCTCTAAAATAATGGTGTTTACTCTGATTTGTCTAAGGTTCTGGTTAAGGAGTTGTATCAGCTACAATTAAGCCCACTTATTTATAACACATTACTTACATAAAGAAGCGTCCAAATTTATGTAAGTAAGGGATCATAAACTCATGGTTCGGTGATTTACAATTTCTTTATTTAACTGAAGAGGCGTCCCAATCCATTTAAATAAGGAGATTCTAAAACATCCTACTTAAGAATTTCCGACACAAAATCCGCCTTCTGAGGCAGATGGTAAGATAATCCAGTCATCAAATCCCTAAAGCTAAGCAATAATATTATTTAACTCAAATCTTGTGTCTCATCAAACACAATATTAAGTTAACTAATTAGTTATTACTGAGCTCCATGTTTTTAATGACTCGACGAATCTCTGGGGCTCCTTATAATACTAAAGTCACATCATCTAACAGCGTGGAACTAAGCAAACCTCTAACCAAAAAGCATAAGTGTATGTATTGTGTGAAAGGCAAATAAAGAGGAAGGTCCCAACGTATATAGCAGTTATAGTCTAGGTACTAAATGCAACCTAGTTCTCTATAACCAAGGCTCTGGTACCAATCTGTAACACCCCCAAAATACCGCAGCGGAAGACTGTGTCATAGGGGTGCTACTTCATAATACAAAGTACAAGGTATAGAAAACGAACTCTAAATGAGACGTTTTGAAAAGTTGCCATTCGATTAATGAATTCAAAGTTACAAACATGAGATTCCAAAGTATGATACATAAATGTATACAAAATGTTGAATGGTAAATGATAAAAGCGTAAGTCTTCAGAATATGCAGCTTGACTCTAAGTTCCATGCACTAGCTATCGCCTTACTAACCTGAGATAAACATGCTAAAGTGTCAACACAATGGTTGGTGAGTTCATAGAGTTTGTCTTAAAACAGTTGAAAAAGCCTTAAAGAATGATCACACAGCAAAGGCATCGTGAATCCACTCAGTTACAAGTCCCGCCATAAGAGACTTGTAACCTGTGTGTTCACAACCCACTGCTAACATATATAGTATGAATAAGACATGTATAAGTTCATCAAGACAATTTAAGCAATTAGAAGTGAGTCTCTACTTCATCTCCGAAGACCTCACTTTTATGATGTATCCAACATTCGCAAATGTTAGGATGTATCAAAGACAACTGGGAGTCAATTCCCAAAGACAACTGGGAGCCACTTCCCAAAGACAACTGGGAGTCAATTCCCAAAGACAACTACTAGTCAATAAATAGAATAACGCAATTAAGTATAACACAGTCATGTATGTAAGCAATCAAGTATAACACAGTCAAGTATAGACGTTTTGAGTATTTGTACAAGTAAACAAGTAGTTGAGCATGTATCCCCCCCAATAGTTAAAACAAGTACGAAAAGAGTAGGGGCTATGACTCACCTTAAGCTTATGTAATGAGTATGATAGTCGAATCGCGAAAGTCTCTAAGAGCAGCCTATAATAGAACGTTGCGACTTAGGTTTGGAGTAACGTCTAAGAATACGACGAATTGCCCATATATGTCTTGCATAATGTTCATGATGTAGTACTTAGTATATAGTGTAAGTCGTTGAATATAAGTGGTCTATGAAACATGTATAAGTTGTATATCTCTTACTACCGTTCGGGCCGACATAATTCAGAAGTCATGGAGTAAACGTTCGAGGAGCCAGGACACTTTAACTTGTAAATCCACAACTCGTCTCGACGGCTTACTCAATGAACTTCTCACATGAGGCTCCCTACTATTGTAGTATTTGATAACACACACACATATATATATATATATATATATATATATATATATATATATATATATATATATATATATATATATATATATATATATATATATATATATATAAGTTTTGATCTTTAAAAGTTATATGGTCTTTAGCCGTGACTTTGCCGTGACCTTGGTCATTGTTACCATGGTCTTGAGACTCAACCTTGGCTTTAGCCATGGTTGTGGTCTTGGCTTTAGGTCATTTAGACCTCTTGGTCTCATCTAAATATAATCATTATATAGTAACTTTGGTCTAAAAATGGGCTGTTAAGAATTTGAAGAAATTTATCACTCAGAAAGCATTTTCAGGTCTCGAGCTTCTTTGTTCCTGAACGAAAACGTCGTTCCGGACAACTTTCGTGTTTTAACTTTTTGCTGAATCGGACCAGAAGTGGGACTTTCAAAATCATAATTTGATCAGAATGCAATTTAGGCAGATTTGCCGTTTTGGTTTCGCTAACTTCAAATGGTCATAACTTTTGACTCGTATACTCGTTTTGGGTGATTCAAATTGCTATGTTTTCCTTGTTAAGTCCTCTTTAACAGTAAGTAAGTGTCAAATATCAAAGTTATACTATTGTGGTCGTGGTTTTCCATAAAAATCACTAGTTTGCTTGTTTACTTGTCATAAGTTAACATATGTATACCAATACTTGTTTTATCTATTTTTAAACATCATGAACACAATACAAAGACCATATATAGCATGAAAGAAACATAATAAGCATGAAATGATATTGAGCAAGAAAGTGTATAAGGGTTTGCTTACAACTTTTGGCTTTCTAAAGAAAGGAAGTCAAGTATAGAACTAGGACACTAAACCTAAGCTTGTAAACCCTTCACCATAACTCTTGTAACCCTTGCTAGCCTTGATCTAACCCTTGTGAAAACCCATTAACTTCAGCCCTAGTAACCTTGTGTAGCTCCTAATTCAACCATGGAATCACCAAACAAACTTAAGAACTAGGTAGAGAATACTAAGACCTTGAACTTTGGTATGTAATTTGTAACTTGAAGATCAAAGATGATGAAGCTATGGAATTATGTTGGGAAGTTTTAAATGGTGATGAAAAGAATGAAGAGATGAGTTTCCTTTTATAGTGCAAGTGAGGAGGTTAGCTAGTACTTACTTGTGGTTAAAATTGGAACACATGAAGTATAATGAACTAATGGTTAAAAACTAAACACATCTATGCATACTTGGTTGTTCTTAGACCATATACTTTCCTAGGCTTATTATCAAGCCACCAAGGCCACCATATACACGTTCATGGACAAGGGGAAGGGACTAGGTGGATGAATCTTGGCCTTATATAAGTTACGTAGTGAGTTTTGGTCCCGTTAATTGCTAACCGTAAGTTGTTAAGTCACGAAACGTAAAACCGGGTATCCTAAAAATATGAAACTTATAAATATGGTTAAACATGTCAATATAGTCCATAATAAAATATAAAATGAGTGGTAGGTTCTATCGGGTGCGAAAACCCTGCTAAAAACTGGAAACACGGGTCTAAAACGCGCAATTCGCGTAAAACGCTGAACTGAAAAACGTAAAATTCCGAAACTTTTGGAATTGTCCTAAAATGAGAGAAAATCATATTTCTATTGTTTATAATGTTTTATCGACATATCGGGATGCTAGAAGGACGTTTAAACCTAAAAGTAAATCTCGGACACGGCTTTGTGATTTTTGCAGAAATGATCCGACGAGCGTCAAACTCTCGGATTATCGTTAAAATAGTTTAACTTACGAGAATATGAAATAAAAATTTCTGAGATGAATAGTGAAAAGTGAATAGTAAAAAGTGAATAGTAAAAGTGAATAGTAAAAAGTGAATAGTGAAATTTTCGGGAATAAAAGTTAACCTGAAATTGCAAATTGTTACAATAACCGTCCCTATTTTTAAGGAACCTAGTAGAATTATATTCAGAGAAATTAAATTGTCAAATCTTTCATCTCTCTCAATTTTACAACCCTCTCTCCACAACCTCTCAAACCTAACCCTAATGTCAGCCGCCGCTACCATCATGTCACCACCCCTTTCGTCACCATTTTTTTGTGTGATTTTTATTTCGTAAATTGTTATTTTGATTTCTTGGGCAGTCTTTTGGTAGGATTATCATATCTGATATTATTACTAGTGGGTGGTCAAGTTGTGATTGGAGGTCAAGCGGAGATGGTCGCCGGATTGTGATCGCCGGATCTGGTCAAAGTTGTTGGTGGAGGGTCAAGCGGAGATGCGTACAAAAGGTAAGCAGATCTGGTGTTTATAACTTAAGGGAAAAAAAACTTTTATTTGAGATTGTATGAACTGGTAACATTTTGACACAAAATTACAAAGTTTTGTAATTTTATATTAATTAGTTTGACTTAACTTGGTGATTATTCGTTATCCTATTCATGAATTCAGTAAATGTATGAGATTGGTCACCGACTTGCTCGCAATTACTACGTATTAGTTTGATGCTAATAATATATTATAATGATAATTAAATAATCATATACTGGTAATTAGATTGGTCACCTCTTTGGTGCATTGATGTAACGTTTGGTAAAAAAAGTCTTTTAAATATGGAGTATGTCACGAATTTTGTCTATTCTTATGATTGCATTTTTAAGAACATTAGTATTATTTAAATGTTATAATAATCATTCAATGTAAAGTTAAAAGCAAGCTGCTCACAAAAAAATAGCAGCATGCACATATATTTTTAGAAGACGGGCACACGTGTTCTAATGAATTTGACGAGAAAGCGCAACGTGCATATATGTTCTTGGAAGGGTACTCATATGTTCCGTCTAAATAATAATAGATAAATGTTTATAATTTCAGGTTGAACTTGTTTGATAAAGTTGAGGAGCAATACCAATATAAAGTGAAGCGTGCACATATGTTTTTGGAAGGGTACTCATATATTCTAATGAATTTGATAAGAAAGTAAAGCGTGCACATATGTTCTTGGAAGAGTACTCATATGTTCTAATGAATTTGATGAGAAAGTGAAGCGTGCACATATGTTCTTGGAAGGGTAATCATATGTTCTAATGAATTTGATAAGAAAGTGAAGCGTGCACATATGTTCTTGGAAGAGTGCACACATGTTTTTGAATGACGCGCACATTTATATTTAACAAGATACTTGTACATGTATTGTATTTTATTTGATATTGAATTTTGTGTATACTATTTATGTTATTGGTTTGTTATTTAATTTTTAGAGGTTACATGTATATGTTTTTGTTTTTGGTCATAAATATCGAAGATCAAATAATGTACACTAGAAACATATGTGCAATTACCATTTTAAGCAAAATAAGTTTGGCGTCGAAACAATTAAACGCAAAAATATATGTAAGTATACCATATTAAAAAAAAAAAAAAAAAAAACACATATGCACTTGATTTTCTGAAAACATGTCTGCAAAAAAAAACTAAATAAATAAAAAAAAAAATAATAAATAAATAAATAAAAAAACTAATTCCGAAAATTAAGGGGTTTATAAAAACGTTTTTTAATTAAAAAAAAGGTAAAAATGTGTTTTACTAATTTACCCTTTTCAATTAAATAAAAATGTTTATTAATACTAAATTTCAATTGGTCTAAATGAGTACTGTAAAGTACTGCATTTAATATTGGTACTGCATAGAACGCGCTATATATATATATATATATATATATATATATATATATATATATATATATATATATATATATATATATATATATATATATATATATAGGGGAGGATCAGGTACGTTTTTGTCTTTTAGTGTGGATGGTACGGACGAATCTCAGCCCTCTATCTAGTCAACCATCTGAAAAAGGCGGAGTGGCAATATCGTAAATATCCCGTCTTTTTTTAGAATCGTTACTATCGTATTAGCTTTTTTTCTGAAAAAAATCTGAAAAAATTAAAAAATAAAGAGGACAACAAATAAGTAAGAATCGCTGAAAAAAATTTCAAAAAAAAATCGTTTTCATCGTTAAAGGTATTGTGATATTAGCGTATGATTTTTACTTTTTTACGTCAAGATCAGATCTTGATATCAAATAAACTTTTTTACTATCATAATAAAAAAAGTCAAAATCATATTCTGATATCACATAAACTTTTTTACTATCATAATAAAAAAAGTCAAGATCAGGATCAGATTCTGATATCACATAAACTTTTTTACTATCGTAATAAAAAAAAGTCAAGATCAGGATCAGATTCTGATATCACATAAACTTTTTTACTATCGTAATAAAAAAAGTCAAAATCAGATTCTGATATCACATAAACTTTTTTACTATCGTAATAAAAAAAGTCAAGATCAGGCTCATAATATTGTTAATATCACGGTAGAACTCATAATATGGTTAATATCACGGTAGCACTCATAATAAAAAAAAACAAAAAGTTCTCAGAAAAATCTGAAAAAATAAAAAAATGAAAGAAGATAACAATATTAAGGATCGCTCAAAAGGAAAAAAATTAAAAAATCATTTTCATTAAGAATATTAAGAAGATAACAATAGTGCTAGATCTTGACTTTTTTTAAAAAGTCAAGATCAGATCTGGATTGGACGGACCAGCTCAATCCGCACGTCCGCACTTAAAAAATGTATCCGCACGTGATCCTCACTCTATATATATATATATATATATATATATATATATATATATATATATATATATATATATATATATATAGTGTAAGGTTATTTTCAGAACCAAAAAAATTGCGAGAACTGCGAGAACCAATTTAAACCATTAGATCTATGATCTATGGTTGAGATTGTTGATGGCATTTATGTAATATATTAAAACTTGAGGCAACTTTTCGTGACTAAGAAAAGGGTATTATTGACCTTTCAAAATTGCTATTAAAAATGCCATTAATTGTGGAATGAAGGCCACGATTTTTTTTGAGCAAAGAGGCCACAATTATAGAATGTAAATTCAAAGTTCCCATTAATGATATTTATTGAATATCTCTCTCTCCCACGACATCCTTCTAACCCTATTCTTTTCCCATTTCTCTCCTAAGACGGCAAAAGATAGCCATCACCAATCGGTTAGTTTTTTTTTTATTCCAGTTTCGATATCAATTTTACTAATCATCTTCCAAATCAATTTCGCCTTCAAATGTATATGAAGTATTACATGGTTGGTGATTATTAGAAAATTGGTTACAAGTAGTGATTCAAAGACCAAGAAAGGTTATTTTTTTAAACTTGTGTCTCAATTACTCACTTCTCTTCTTAATTTATTTTTATCTTGGTGTAAGTTCTTTCTATTTATAAATCGTTTTCTACTTTAATATGTGTAGATCAGTTTTTTTGTCTTGTTTCGATTTGAAAAAAATATAGTTTTCAATGTTCAAAGATTCGATCGTTTTTTTTTATATGATTTTTTACTTTCGATCTGAATTTTGTATTACTTTCGATCTGTTTTTTTTTTTTTTTTTTTTTTTTTTTTGACTTTGGGTATGAAAATGATATGGGTTTCGATCCGAATAAAATTTAGATTTGAGAAAATAAAACCTTTTTAGATACAGTTTTAAAAATGCATATGTGTTTTATGGCTGATACAAAATCAATAAAAGGAGTGTGCATATGTGTTATTGAGAATGCATATGTGTTTTTACCGTTTCTAGTGAATTTGATTCCTTCTATGCATAAGTGTTTTTAGAGTTTAAATTTATTGAAAGTACATATATGTTTTTAGGGTGGTAATAACATAAAATGAAGTGACCTTTCTCGTACATGTTAATTTGTAGATTTCGTTTTTATTATCAAGTACTTGTTATGTCTTTATATATGTTGATTCATGTTATGCTTATCCCATTTATTTGCTCTTTTTCTTAGATAATGATGATGAAGAGGAATGATGAATGTGTGTATAGTTCAAGATGAGTGTATCTAATGCACACATATTTAGATCATGGACATGAGAGTTTCAAACGAATGCACATGTATTTACGGGATGAAAATGAGAATTTGACAAAGAATGCACATGTGTTTATATCTTGAACATTAGTGTTTGAAATGAATGCACATGTGTTTATGTCATGAATACGGCGAAATGAACTCGATGATGAAAGTGGTGCACATGTGTTTATGTCATGATGTACGCATATAGATGTCTGATGGATTTTTTTTCTTTCTTGATTTTAGAGACATGTATTTGAATAACATAGTCATGTATCATATCAAATCATGTGTGTGTTTTCATTATGCAAATTATCAAGAAATCCTACATGTTTAAATGTTACAAAGAATATATATGACGCCTCTTTGTCTTTGGTGCACATGTATTCCGTAAGTGTTATACATGTATTTTATTGCTAGACTTTGGTGCACATGTATTTTGTAAGTTTTCACATATGTATTTTATTATTTGAAGAACTAACTATCAAGAAAGTGTAAAAAGAAGGTTAATAGACATAATTTGGAAATGTATTTTATTGTGTAAATATTTTTGACCTAAACACATTAGAGGTTTAAGCAATTAAACAATTAAAGTATATGTGAATTTACCTTATATAAAAAAAACACATATGCACTTTGAAATAAGGAAAAATAATCATTTCAAAAAAAAGGAAAAAAAAAAGTTCCTAAAATATAGGACCTAAAAAAACGTTTTTTTTTTTTATTTAAAAAAGTCAAAAATTGTAACTTTACTATCTTACCCTTTTGAATTAAATATTAAAAATAGATTTACAAAAAATTCTGATTGGTTGATTTTGGTTCTCGCAGTTCTCGCAATTTATTTGGTTCTGAAAATAACCTCACCCTATATATATATATATATATATATATATATATATATATATATATATATATATATATGAGACGTGTTCTTATTGAATGGGTGCATTTGTATCTCCACATTCATTGTTTTTGATCATCATTTTAACATTTCATCTTTCGCTCAAAACCAGAACCACAGTCGTCCCTTACAAAAATAAAAGTGATTTTTGGATGGAGAAATAAAGGAGGCTAATTGTTAATAAAGTGTTGCAAGAGAAATATTATGAATTTTTTCATGAGTTTAAGAACAAATTGTAAACGATTGCACCTTTATGAATCGTGATACTGTTTTTCTAATCGTTTGAATGAAAAAGAGTAAAAGACAAGTTACCTATATTTTAGGAGGCCACTATATTAAAAAGAAAACTACTTATGTTAGATGACAATAATACCTTTAAAGACCTTATTAAGATTATGAGAGAGTGTTTGACGCTTCTATTACGCTTAGAAAATCTCCTGAGTCGTTTGGGGATGTTTGGTACTAGATAGCTTATGCTAATGAAAGTCCGATTCATTATGTCCCCCACCTAGATTAAGGAACATAGGAGCGATAGGAAAGTGTTGAATCGGTTGGAAAATAAGGGCGTTGCTAAACCGGCTGATCCGTATTTAAGTCGTGTTTGTGGAAGGAAGATTTTTAATAACGATAAGCTTATTAATCATTTAAAGCAAATTCACGAGTCGTGTTTGAGTCGGCTAGAGGTAGTCAAAGGGTGAAGTTGGCAGGAAAATATTCAATGAAGATGGAAAAGTAAGTATAGTGACGCTGCAAGAGGTATCTCAACTCCAAAAGCTGGGTATGGATTGGGAGATGAGTTAAACTCGTGTTATCAGAACTAGGTTGAATAATCATGAGAATTAATCAGGTATGCTCTTTAAGAGTTTTTGAAGCTTAATTTTATAATCGGTGCTGCGTTCATTGTTCCATTTTTTTTTTTGTTCAAGCTAGTCAGTGATCTAATTGTTCATCCCACTTGTTGTTTGTTACTTAAACAAAAAGTTGAACACTTGAACATGTTAACATGTTATAAAACCAACTTGCCTTCCCTTGCCAGCTTGCTGCCCGTTTTATCACCTCAAATGCATTATCCTTGGTCCCGTTTGTAGAAAGGAAAACAATTTATATCGTTTTCTTGATGATATATGATGTGATATGTGTGAAAAAATCTTTGTAAAACTCCAGACTTCCACTTGTTAAATGCACAGTTTTCTTTAATAAAATTGTATGATAAAGATGTATGCAATAAACCAAAGAGAAAAAGGAGTAGATTCCTTTGTGAATGACGATAAAACCAGTCCCTTTTAATGGTTCATTTCTTCGAAACAAATATCAATATAAACAAAGACTACTTTGTTTAAGAAAAGGACATAAAGTCTGCCCCGGCCAACATGGTCAGTATACATGGTCAGTATACACCGAAGTAAAACAAATAATTCTAATGATAGTCTAAAGAGATGTTGATAGCTTCTAAGTAATTTGCATTACAAAAAAGTACAGTTGTTTTAAGATTGATTGAAATTGATTTAAGACTTGGGTACAGTGGAGGAAGTCAACCCAAAAACCTTTTGGGTCAACAATACTTCTTTTATGAAAATTGGTACAAGTATCCATCAAGATTCACATGTAAGGGAAATACATCATTAGTGTGATTATTGACTACGAAAATGCTTCCTCATATTGTGATTTTTCTTTTCTTCTTGTTTGTTAATGGTAATAAATCAGTCTAGCTATCTGCAACACACACACACACACAAATTGTGTACTGAATGCAATTTCTTCCACATGTGCAGGAGCTATAGGGACTACTTTTACTGTCGTCAATGAGTGTGCTTTCACTGTTTGGCCTGGAATCTCAGGGACACCTGTTCACAACACCACCGGGTTCGAGCTCACACAGAATAGTTCACACTCTTTTCAAGTTACAAATAGCTGGGACGGTGTTATATGGGGAAGAACTAATTGCACCTTCAACCAGTTTGGTCAGGGTTCGTGTGCCATAGGTGACTGTGGCTCCAATAAAATGGAGTGCTTTGGAAGAAAAAGTACATCATCCGTTACAAACATATCTTTCAGTTTAGATGAAGTCACAGGCAATACCTCATACAGTTTAGATGACTGGGAGTTAGTACATGAGGACTACAATGAGTTTTGGATGACTGTCGAGACTACTGGTGGATCAGGTCCTTGCCGAATTATTGGTTGTCTTCAATATCCGTGCGGGAAACCTATTGCGACAAATAGTTCGTGCCAGGGAGCTGATTACACTATCACATTTTGTCCCCTCCCAGATACATTGTCAATAATCAAATTAGGCAGCGAACGTAACTCCACAAAGTACCTTATGTCCCCTGATGGTGATTTCACGTTAGGCTTCTTTGGTGTGAATAACAGTTACCTGGGAATTTGGTACACCGATGATGATCAGTCCACAAAAGTATGGGTAGCCAATCCAAACACACCAATAACATCCACCTCAGGTGCCCATGCGCTATCCATTGAACCCAATACAGGAAACTTGATCACCACTGTTGAAGGCAGGACTGTGATGAATATCACTGATGTTAAAGTAGGTCCATACACAAACATGTATGCAAAACTACAAGACACAGGTAACTTCCAGCTAATCAACAGTTCCAACGAGAAGGTTTTGTGGCAGAGTTTTGATCACCCTGTCAACATACTTTTACCGGGTATGAAGTTGGGGTATGACAAGGCAACAGGGCGGAATTTGACCCTGACTTCTTGGTTGACCAATGAAATCCCTCAGTCTGGAGCTTTTACATTAAGCTGGGAAGCCACTGATGAAACATCTCAGAGATTAATGATTCGAAGACGAGGCCAACCATACTGGACTAGTGGGAATTTAATAAATCAAACATTTCCATATCTGACAGATGTTCCATCTTACTTGGAATTTAATCTCACTTCCGTATACAACAAGGAAGAACAGTATTTTAGCTACACAGCTTATTTCACCTATTTGGAATTCAAGTGGATTTTGACACCAGATGGGAATATTAACATTACAAATTCGTTTCATTATCATGATCGGACTTCTGAGTTTTGTTATGGGTATGATTCAGGTGATGGTTGTGTAAAGGAATCGAGTTTGCCTCCATGCAGGACAAAGAATGAAAAATTTTATAAACTAAATGGAGAATTTGCTCCTGAAATGACAAGAAATGATACCGACGAAAACTCAAACCTAAGCATCAGTGATTGTTTTTCCAAGTGTTGGAATAATTGTAGTTGTGTTGGATTTGAAAGCAACACCAATGATGGAACTGGGTGTATTCTTTGGACTGGAAACCTTAGCTTTGCGGTTAGTCCGCAACAGAGTTCTACATGGAAGTACGTGATCAGTACCCAACATCTACCCAGTCCAAGTACCGCAGGTAAGAATTTTGATCAAGAAAGCACAAAGTAATTAGGAAAGTGGGATTTTATTGGTATTTACTAAAGGTTTTAGCCTTTTCCGTCTAAACAGAAAATAGAAGAGAAAAGAGCATGATACGGATATGGATACCCGTGGGTGCATCCATTCTTCTAATTTTTCTCTGTATGGGGCTTTTAAAGTATATGGAGGAAAGAAAACAGAGACGAGAAGGTATAAAACACAAGTCCTCTATATCTTACATATGTTTATATATTATCTATGCTTCCTTCCATTTATTCATTGTAACTGATTGTAGAAGACGAAAGACAAAAAAGAGATGCAAAATTTCTGGAGCTGACAGCTTCTGAAAGCTTCAATGATATACATCAGCTTGAAAGTATTGGTGGGAATGGGCATGATTTACTATTGTTTAGCTTTGCCTCTATTATGAATGCCACATGTGATTTCTCAGTAGAAAATAAGCTTGGACAAGGTGGTTTTGGACCTGTTTACATGGTAACTTTACTTTCATGTTTACTCTACTTATGTTTTTTTTTTAACTCTAACCCTTCAAACAGAGATTTCATAAATTATAGTAATAATCAGGGAATACTAAGAGATGGACGAGAAATTGCAGTTAAAAGGCTTTCAAGAGCATCAGGGCAGGGTCTTGTGGAATTTAAGAATGAGCTCATACTTATAGCCAAACTTCAACACACAAACCTTGTTCGGGTTCTTGGTTGTTGCATTCACGGGGAAGAAAAGATGTTAATATATGAGTATATGCCCAACAAAAGCTTAGATTATTTCCTTTTCGGTATGCAGAGTTTGTAAGGGAGTTGAACACATCAATTTTCATTTGTTGATTTTCATCCCTAATACAGACCTTAATATTGTATGCAGATTCAAACAAAAAGTCAGAGTTGGATTGGCCTAAACGATTCAACATCATTGAAGGAATTGCCCAGGGGTTATTATACCTGCATAAGTACTCGAGAATGCGAGTTATCCATAGAGACCTAAAAGCTAATAACATTCTCTTAGACGTGAGTATGAATCCTAAAATTTCTGATTTTGGTATGGCACGAATATTCAATCCAAATGAGACTCAGGCAATGACGAATAGAGTGGTCGGGACATAGTAAGAACGCTCTTTTTCCTTTACAACTTCAACCAATATTTGAGTACTTTTTACATAAAGTTGTTGTTTGTCACTGGTTTGATACCATATGTATCTTGTAAATAATAAGTTAATCATTTTGTGTTCAGTGGCTATATGGCTCCCGAGTATGCAATGGAAGGAACTTTCTCTATCAAGTCTGATATCTACAGCTTTGGAGTCTTGATCCTCGAAATTGTCAGTGGAAGAAGAAATAGTAGTTTCAATCATCTTGGTCGCACATTCAATCTTCTCGGATATGTAAGTCGTCTCACTGATATCAATTGTCTGCATCTTTCACATGCTATAGAGTAACTTTGTTGAAGATAATAACAACTTACTCCTTCCTTATAAAAGTTATGTATAATTGTCTTGACCTCAAAGTCAAGGTAAAGCATGCATCTAATAGTCACACATTCATGGTAGTTAGGGATGTCGAAAAACCCAATCCAACCCGAACCCAATCCGGTCCCGAACCCAATTAAGCCTATTTGGGTTGGGTTACTTGGGTCAATAATTTTATTCGGGTTATTCGGATCAACCCGAGTAACTCGAATACTAAGTTGAATCGGGTATCGGGTTGAAAAAGTTTGGCTAACTCGGGTTCGGGTCAACACGATTGACCCGAATAAGGTTTATTTTTTAAATTTTATTTAATATAAGTTTTATACATTATCTATTTAAATGAGTATAAATTAGCAATTTTATTACATTTTACTCATATTTGGGTTGGCCCGGACCCGAGTAGACCCGAACCCGACTAACCCGAATTTAAGGTCATGGTTGTTATTTTTAGCCCTAACCCGATCTGAATTGACCCAAACCCACCCAACCCGACCCGAGTAAAAATAGGAGAAGGCTTAACAATATTTTATTCAATAGTAAACATGCAATTCAATGTTTACTATTGAATAAAATATTGTTAAGCCTTCTCCTATCAATTGTTGATCATTTCCTTACGAGTAAAAATAGGAATTGGGCCATTGAGGGTTTCCCGTTAGTAATGGCGTTTTATTGAATAAAAAGGAAGCATAAACTAGTTAAATCATTTCCTTAGGCTTTAGGTCGACTTATCATAATTCATAACATCACATAGAATGACTAATAAAAACACCAGTTTTATCTTCGTGAACATAAATGGCTATTAAGTATGTCTTATGATCTAGGCATGGGAGCTATGGCAACAAGGGAATGCATTGGATTTGGAGGATCCATCAGTTGGAAGTACTTCTGATATACAACAGGTCTTGAGAACCGTTCATGTGGCTCTTCTCTGTGTACAAGAAGATGCAATGGATAGACCGACAACATCAGATATGATCTCCATGCTTCTCAATGACACCATATCCTTACCTACTCCAAACAAACCAGCATTCTTCTTACGCAGAGCCGAGTCAAAATCAACATCAAATGAAATCCAACTGAGTGATTGTTCTGTAAACAATATGACCATCACTGTTGCCGAGGGTCGATAAGGAGTGAAGGTGGCTGCTTTTATACTATTTGTTCTCATTATATTTTATATTTGAAGTTATTATTTTCGTGCATACTCTCAACTTCAAATGAAGTTATTTTATATTTGAAAGTTATTATTTTACTGTACTAAGATGATCCGATGCCTTTTCTCCCACAATAAAAATGGACCTATTAATATGTTACTTTTTCTTCTATCTCTTTTAACTTTTGTATTAGACAGATTCAACCCTAATTGTTAGAAATGTGATTACAAAACTAGTTTTAGAACCCGTGCACGAACGAGGTTTAGACAAATAATATAACGGATAATAATATTTTTAATAAGACTACTACAGGTCAAGACAGTTCTGCTAAGTTAAGCAATGGAACAATGCCAAGCTAAAGTCACTCGATACATAACTAGCAGGGTACCCGCGCGTTGCACCGGCAGGTACCCTGAAATAAATTTTTTTGATGAAATTAATAAAAATGTCACGGGAAGTCATTCCGACACCTAAATTTGCCCCGAGAACGAAATACTAAAAGAATTGGTAAACTACACTTCCCACCCTAGCATATATTTACAATCTTAGTCCCTAAGGGTGCAATAGGGTTCACACAAGGTCTAAAACACTTTCCTATATAAACCTCATTATACCCTCACTTAGGATTTGACACCCTTTCTCTACCCTATTTCTTCTTCTTCTTCAGTTATTTTTCCGGCCAAACAAAAACCACCGCCGGCCACTTAAACTTACCGCCACCACCACCACACTCCTTACAACCTCCCCATCATTTTGACATATATCAGGCGCAAAGAAACACCTCCTAACATCATGATTAACACCACCACAGCTCGAGTTCATCACCAAAACCATCTCTCTCTCATTTTGTTAATACCGGCGGTCGAAGGTAGGAAAACCCACCACCCTTTTTGTCGTTCTAGCGACGGTGGGGGATAAGTACATGAATTTTCAAAAGTTTTTGATTAAATAAAGATTAAAACTAATAAATATGAAGTTAAATAATTGTTTGGTATCATTTTCCTTCTTTTTGTTGTTGTCGTTGTTATTGAGTCGCGAAAAAAAGAGATGCCGTGAGCTTGAGCTCACAGCCTTGTGTATCGAGTCGAGTTTTATTGAGTCGAGTCTTGGTCATAGGTTCGTGTCTAGGTTAAGATGGATGGTTGTAAATTGTGTTTAAATGATTGTAATATTGGGTGTAGGGGTGTTTTTAATGATATTAATGTAAAATGAGGGTTGTACATTGTGTTGAAATGATTGTAATATTGGGTGTATAGGTGTTTTTAATGCTATTAATGTAGAATGAGGGTTGTACATTGTGTTTAAATGATTGTAATATTGGGTATAGGGGTGTTTTTATTGCTATTAATGTAGAATGAGGGTTGTACATTGTTTTTAAATGATTGTAATATTGGGTGTAGGGTGTTTTTAATGCTATTAATGTAAAATAAGGGTTGTACATTGTGTTTAAATGATTGTAATATTGGGTGTAGGGGTGTTTTTAATGCTATTAATGTAGAATAAAGGTTGTACATTGTGTTTAAATAATTGTAATATTGGGTGTAGGGGTGTTTTTAATGCTATTAATGTAGAATTCTAAGGAAAGTGGTCCAAATTTCGATTCATGCTAGTTTTTGTTGTACACAATGCTTTGCTTGTTGTAATTATGAAAATTGCTTGCTTTAAAGTGTTGTAAACCTTGCATCCTTTTTTGTACATCTGAATTTTTTGGAGAGAGAGAGTCAAATATGCTTTATACGTAGTATAGATATGCAGAGCTGCAAACAGAGGTCACACAAGATGAAGATTCTATTACATAACTGTCTTACCAATTGGAAAGGAATGTAGTGTATCTTGAATGTAATTATGTCTAGATGCAATGTAACAGTGATCATGTAGCAAGTAGCATAGATTCATAGCAGTAGTATAAATAGTCTTACTTACCTTCATTGTAAAGTAACAATACCATAATTTCAATTCATTTCACATTTTACTCTCTGTTAGTTTCACTTCTTATCATGGTATCAGAGCTAATATCCTGCTCTACCATCCAACCATCATAATTCCGCCACCACTAACTAACTTCCATCATAACAAACCACCCTAACTAACTTTTCCCACCATAACTAACCACCATCCGCCATTATCAAACACCATTAATTCATCAAGATTACTCAAAATACACAGTTCATCATTCATTTCATCATCATTAATCACCATTAATCCATTTTTCTGATCAAAATTCAACAAACTAACCTCCACAACCAACTTTCCCGCCAAAATTCCTTTCAAGCAAAACCACCATAAACTACAATTACACCACCATGATCTGTCATAAATCACTCAAATCAATCATAATTCATCTCAAGAACCATCAATTATCAACAAAATGACTCAAACCAACAGTTCTGGTACTTCTACACCACAAAACACTGATCCCATGGCAGACATCAATTCAATTAACCATCCACTGTATTTTCATCCTCAAGATCACCCAGGAATGATCTTAATTGCAAAGAAACTCACAGGTTCTGAAAACTACAGTACATGGAGAAGATCCATGATGATAGCTTTGAGTGCTAGAAACAAGTTGAAGTTGATTAATGGAGAACTTAAAGAACTAGATGTCTCATCACCAACAAGATCCTATTGGGAAAAAGCCAATGACATGATCATTTCTTGGGTACTTAACACAGTGTCAGAACAGATTGGAAACAATCTTAACTTTGTTCACAGTGCACACTCCTTATGGCATCAATTGGAAGTAGGGGTGTTAATCGGGTCGGGTTGGTCGGGTTCGGGTCAATTCGGGTCGGGTCAAAGTTGGGTCGAGGATAAAAATAATATACCCGAACCCGACCCTATTTGAACTCGGGTTAGTCGGGTTCGGGTCAAAAAGGGTCGGTTCAAATCGGGTCGGGTCAAGTTGGGTTCGGGTTTGTGCCATTTTTAAAATCACAATATTTGATTTATTAATCTTAGTAGTTAAAATCTTATGCAACTAAATTATTATATTCAAGATGGGAGGTCATGCAATTTTTATGTGACTGTAAATGTGGTTATATGGTCATATATAGTATATGAGGGATGAAAAAAATACAATCAACTAGGCCTTTGCTTCTTTGCTAATCTTTTTACAAAGAGTCCAGATCATTTGAGTAGATATATATAACAGGTGCTACTGATCATGTAATTTAAGTGTTGTTGGGTTCTTATTTCATGTTGAATCGTTGTAGCTCGAGTTTGTTTAGACCTCATATCATCTAGGGCAAACAATAACAATGAAAAACATATGCAGCGGAATAATCAATAAGAACATCAATGTTATAAACAAGGTTTTCTTTATTATCACAATCAGCCTCAATATACAACGTGTTATCTAAACATAACAAGGATCAATAAATTGATCTTGAGGCTAACGAACTCTAGGCATCCATTAGAGGACTTGATGCCTAGACACACACACACCTTTGCTGTATTTTTACATTGTGGAAGACATATTAAAAACCTGTACCTTGCCTCTCTTTATATAATAGAGAGTGCTAGGTTTACAAAGAGATAATACCGAATAATATAAAATCCTTTCTACAGAATAAATTATTTCCTGTATCTTGATATCTTTGAAGCTTTCTCTCTTTGTCACTTTAGCCCTTCATGTTTCATTCTTATATTTATTTTGTCACATCAAATCTAGAATCCCAACAATCTTCCCCTATTTGATGATGACAAAACAAACAAAGTCGTGTACGAACTTCCCTAGGCGAAGTAGAGAAGTTGAGATGTAGACATCTCCCTGAATGAAACAAGTCTTGTCTTCCCCTTAAGCCATGTCATGCCACTCCAACATCTCTTCCCCTTTTTGTTATCAACAAATAGGGAACATATGAAATATGATCTTTACCACCACGAACCAATATCACAAACTTCCAATCCAAGCCCTCCAATGTTTCAAATTGCCCTCCATAAAGCACAAAACGAATAATGAACCCAAAACAATAGAAAACTCCAACTAGCATTAGAAATAGTGATCAATAGTAGCAAACATCAAACACTTCCCCTTGAGTGGTGCATGAACATCAAATGAATAAACACATCATAAGAATAAGCTTCCCCTGAAATCAATGTGTTAGTCATTTTCATGATTCTTCAAATCTGTAGGCTATATGTAATGATCACATGTGAAGAAAATCAAATATAACGAATTTGTTGAAGAAGTAAAATTTCCCAAACTTGTGTCTTATGTCTTGTACTATCCACGTGACTCCAAACGTATACGTAAACCAATGTATAAGGAGACGCAATCCCTTGACAATAATCACTGAGCACAATAACGTAACTCCTTCAAGTGTTTGTCAATTCATCGTCACATCTTGAATGTATAAACAAGTTACCTCCTGCTAAAAGGTATAATAAAACACAAAGTTGTGAAACTCGACTACAACATCAAATAAATGATAATCAACCTTCTTCGTAATCAATTCTTCAATTAAAACGAGCCTTAAATCTTTTAAGAACTTAAACCAAACCAATCTTCTTGTATGTGTAAACCAAAACCAATCAAACATACGTACTTCCCCCCACTGCTCACAAATTATCAAAACGCAGCAGCAGATTAAATTTCGCACAGCAGCAGAGTCAAATACCCAAGCAGCAGTGTGGAGCAGCAGAGTAAAATTTTCAAGCAGCAGAGTCATAAACATAGCAGTAGTGTTGAGCAGGAGTTTAAAACAAGTAGCAGCAGTGTGAATACAAAGCGTAGCATTAACCTTCCAATGGACAGCAATATAAAAAATGATAAACGTAGCAGTTGTACCTCTCTTTAATTACCCTTTGTCGCTACCAAATTCAATGCTAAACAGTAGTACGGGATTACCATGAATATATCAATTAATAACCGAGAAATTCATATATACTGATAAACATGTTCTGCTCCACCGTCCCATGTGAGATAATAATATATTTCCTTAACTGCTATTCGACCCATGATAACTTAATGAAGAAAACCTTCCACGTGATAAAACTTACCCCACAATAGATTAATCAATAAAGATGAATACTTTATACCACAATTAAACTATACAAGTGATGAGGCGAAAAATGATCCGTTTTTAGGGGGTCATTTAAGCCCGAATCCGACTTTATTTGATCAAATATTGCCCTAAATCGTTCCTTTTGTGATTTTAGGTACTTGGAGAGTGAATTCTGGAAAAGAAGCCATTTTGGATGTTTTTGGAGCATAAAAGTGAAGAAAACGGCAAAGTATCAATTTTCCATGCTGGAAGCACTAGGTGACGGCGTCAAGAGTTACACCTGACGGCGTCAGATAGCAAGAATAAAATACCGTAGGTGGTGACGGCGTCAAAAGCCATCCTGACGGCGTCAAAAGTCCCAAGAATAAAATACCGTAGGTGGTGACGGCGTCACACAGGCCGTCATAAGGAGATCAAGGCCGTCCGAGGAAGTATTTGGCGGCGAGGTGACGGCGTCACATGCTTGTCTTGACGCCGTCAGACCAGTTTTCCTATATATAGTTTTCTAGTTTTTTCATTAAAAAAAAAGAGAGAAGTTTTGGAGAAACCCTAAAGACGAATTTGGGTAAACTTTTACAGGTTTTTCAAGGGTTCCAAACCCTTGATACCTTGCATTGTAATTGAGATAAGTATTCTTCTAATTCAATCAATATGTCTATGTGTTGGTTGTCTATATCTTGTTCTTGTCTCAATTCAATTATGCTAGGCTAGATCTCTCTTGTGTTTGCTTAGATCTAATGAAACCTAGATATTGATTATGTGTTGATTACTTGTTTATTCTTGTTCTTAGATGAATGATTTTATATGTTAGGCTTAAGAAAACTGGCAGATCTCCAAATGGTAACATGCTTGAACGTCTTAAGAAACATGAACCGAGGCGTACTAGGTCTTTATTGGTTGTATTTAATGCATGAGCCACTGTTTACAATCCCTATAGTTGTGCTGGGTCATGGTGTAGGAGGAGATAAGAGCTCATAGAATTGGGGAGTTATGTATGCCACCCCATGAATGGTATTAAGGAATACGATCCGTCATCCATGCAATTATAACAAGTAATTAACGTGTAAAAGATATCTAGGGAGTAATGAAGTCTAAGTAAACACATTTTCTCCAATTACTGCTCACAACCTTAGTATAATTAGTTTATTTTCATTTTTGTTATTTTATTTTGATTGCATCTTAGCTTTGGGTTAGTTGAATAGCAACTAATTCCGCCCATTCCTTCAAAATCCGAGATTTTACTTGCTTTCATAAAAATATAAAAAGACAAAAATAATCATCCCTCACCTTTAGAACTAGTAAATTAGGCTTTCTAATCCTAGCGACACTATTCCTAAGCTGAACGATCAATCCCCCGGTACTTGTCACTATACTATACTACAACGATCAGGTACACTGCCTGGTGGGGGTTGTAAGCTTCTCGAGATCCCTCGAGAGGTAAAGCAAGGTGCGATTCCCACGCATCAAGTTTTTGGCGCCGCAGCCTGGGGAATAGTTATTGTCTAGGTTAGGATTTCTTTTTATTAGGTCTACTTGCTAGATTCCTTTCTAGTAAGATTTTATTTTTATTTTTTTTAGGTCTTCTTTAGTCTATCTTACTTCTTCGTGCCTTTGTTCGTAACTCTTCACCGTCCGCCATCATGGCAACCAACGAATTCTCCAACCTTAGGATCACTAGGAGTCGTAGTACCACTAGAGACCTTGTCTTGCCTTACGCAGAACCCGAAAGAGAAATGTGTAGGTTAAGACGAACTCACTCAACTCCCGAACCATCCAGCATTGCTATCGACTTTGATGCACCTCTTTCTGAGGAAAATTCAGAGAATCACATCACAACCCCTAGCTCCCACAACGAGATAAGTACCCCTATAATACCTCCTCCTAAGCGTCTCAAAGACTACTCTTCCCCAACTCCTCGTGGTTTTTCAAATGCCATTGTTTACCCAAACGAACACACCAACGAGGTCTTGCATGCAAACGATGTTTGGCTTGTCAAAAGTGTGTGTAAGTTCCACGGACTTGATGAGGAAAATCCAATCCAACACATCAAGGATTTCCTGAAAATAGTGGACACCATCCACACGGATGGGGCTACTAGAAACACATCCCGATTGCGATTCTTTCCTTTCACCTTATACGAAAAAGCCCAAGAATGGTATGACAAACTCCCTTCCGAATCTATTTTCACATGGGAGCAACTCATATCCAAGTTCTATGAGAAGTTCTTTCCACCTGGAAAAACCTCAGCGTTTAGAGATAGGATCCTTCGTTTCCGGAAGGGGAGGGATGAACCCTTCCATAAATCGTGGACTAGATTCAAGGATTTAATAAGACAAGTTCCCCATCATGGCATTGAGCCTTGGCTCTTAATCCAAATCTTCTACGAAAATATCTCCTCTAATGACCGGAACGGAATTAACCAATCTAGGAAAGGAAGATTGGCCAATCTTAGTGCTGAGGAAGGATGGGATAGGATTGAAGAATATGCTCAAGATCAGGATGACACTTGGGATGAACCTGAGTCGACTGTCAGCATTTCTGAGATCACCTCGGATCGGTTGAGCAAAATTCACAAAAGAGTGGAATACATAGCTGGATCGCAGTCACCTAAACAATTGTCGAATCCTTACCTGATCTGCGACTACTGTGGGGGCCCGCATGAGGTAGAAGAATGCGGAGGAGCAGCCACAACTGAACATGCATGCTTGTCAGGAGGAGACATTTATCCTGATCCCTCCCTCTTGCCTTTTTACCAAAATGACGATTACACCCTTTGGGGAAATCTGGTAAAGAAAAGAGAAGGGGAGGAAGGCCCTGAATTCAAAATCAGGAGCGATTTCGAAGATGACCTTGGTCACTTCACTCAAGAAAAAGACCTGCAAATGAAAGGGCTTAACGAGCTTTTCGACGAGCAGCAGGAGGGTATTGGAGAATTCTTCAACAAGCTTAACTCGGCCCTAGATAATCTCCAAACACCATTAGTAAGAAAAAAAGACCCCATTCTCGCGATAACCACACGAGCTGGAACGACAACCAAAGACCCTCCTTACCCAGACTCGTCCCCCATCACCCTCGATCCAGACAAACCAGGGGAGGAGGAGGAGGATGTCGGCATTATCACCCCAGACCAACCGCCCGTGACAACCCCTTCCCCATCAGCCCTTCCTAACCCACCTGTGAAAATTCCATACCCATCCCGATTAAGGAACCAGAAAACTGAGAATGATAACAAGAGGTTCTTGTCATACCTAAAAGACTCGGTTGTCACCATACCTCTCCTTGATGCTTGCTATCACATGCCAAAGTATAGCACATACTTCAAAAAGCTGCTCGCTAACAGGAAGAAGCTCGAGGGTCTTGTAACCCTGGGGGAAGAATGCTCAGTGATAACCCATCGAGGGCTACCAAAGAAGGTAGACGACCCGGGCAGCTTCACTTTGCCTTGCTCCATAGGACCTCTATCAATCAAGAATGCTCTTGCCGATTTAGGAGCAAGTATCAATCTCATGCCTCACTCTATGTTCCGTAAACTAGGATATTCTGGATTGAAGTCTACCCGTATGAACATCCAACTAGCCGATAGATCAGTCAAGTACCCCGTAGGGATATGCGAGAATGTGCTAGTTAAAGTTGGGAAATTCAAATTCCCGGTCGACTTCGTAATCCTGGATATGGAAGAGGATGACTTGGTACCCATCATCTTAGGTAGACCATTTCTTGCTACCGCTCGTGCAGTCATCGATGTCTACGATGGCAAATTGACCTTACGAGTGGGAGACGACAGCACAACCTTCGACATTAAGGATTCTATGGACCTCTCCCTCGAAGCAGCCAATCGGCTCTACTTTATCGGGGAAGTAGATGAACTCACAGATGTCATTGATAGTTACGTCGATGAACAAATCGACGAAGGTTGGCTACGGGACGAGAGTTTTCCGCCTTTGCTAGAGATGGAAAAGACGGAGGATGTTAATGCAGTCTCCTTCTACCCCAGACAAGAGGCAACGGAGCATCTCGAGCTCCGAAAGCCCAAAAACAAGCTCAAACCTTCTATTATCAAACCTCCTAACGTTGATCTCAAAGAGCTTCCTAACCATTTGGAGTATGCATTCCTGCAGGGGGAGAACCAACTCCCGGTAATCATAAACTCTTCCTTGGAAAAAGAACAAAAAGTTAAACTCTTAGAGGTCCTAAAAAATTACAAGGGGGTACTCGCATGGAGTGTGGCCGACATTAAGGGGATTGACTCAACTTTTTGCACACATAAAATTCTTATGGAGGAAGATTATAAACCTACTGTGCAACCCCAGAGGCGAGTGAACCCTAACATTAAGGAAGTAGTAAAGAAAGAAGTTATCAAACTTTTGGATGCAGGACTAATTTACCCGATCTCGGATAGCCCATGGGTCAGTCCTGTGCAGGTTGTACCTAAAAAGGGTGGAATGACTGTAGTAAAGAATGACAAGGGTGAGATGGTGCCCCAGAGAACTGTCACCGGATGGCGGGTGTGCATCGACTATCGAAAGCTCAATGATGCCACGAGAAAAGATCACTTTCCCTTACCATTCATTGATCAGATGTTAGAAAGATTATCTGGACACGAGTACTATTGCTTCTTGGATGGATTCTCTGGATATTTTCAAATCCCCATAGCACCCGAGGACCAAGAAAAGACCACGTTTACTTGCCCCTATGGAACGTTTGCTTACAAAAGAATGCCTTTTGGGCTATGTAATGCTCCCGCCACTTTCCAACGTTGCATGACCGCAATCTTTCACGAACTCATGGAAGACAGCATGGAAGTGTTCATGGATGACTTTTCAGTCTTCGGAAATTCCTTCGACCGCTGTCTTGCTAATTTAGAAAAGATGCTTAAACGTTGTGAGGAAACCAACTTGGTGTTAAACTGGGAAAAGTGTCATTTCATGGTAAAGGAAGGGATAGTGTTAGGGCATAAGATCTCAGGGAACGGAATAGAGGTGGACCAAGCTAAAGTTGAAGCTATATCTAAGCTACCATATCCCACGACTGTTAAGGCAATACGCAGCTTTTTGGGGCACGCCGGATTTTATCGGAGATTCATAAAAGACTTCTCCAAAATTGCCCGGCCAATGACTCAATTGCTTGTGAAGGATGCTCCATTCGATTTTTCCCAAGAATGCAAAGATGCTTTCGATCTCTTAAAAAGGGAACTCACTCAAGCTCCAATCATGATCACACCCAACTGGGAGTTACCATTCGAAATCATGTGTGACGCTAGCGACTTCGCTATCGGGGCTGTATTAGGTCAACGACGTGACAAGCTTTTCCAACCTATTTACTACGCTAGCAAAACCATGAATCCCGCTCAAGAGAATTACTCCACCACCGAAAAAGAATTATTAGCCGTGGTATTTGCATTCGACAAATTCCGACAATATCTTGTCCTTTCAAAGACAGTCGTCTTCACTGATCACTCAGCTCTTCGATATCTGTTTGCGAAGCAGGATGCCAAGCCACGACTAATTCGGTGGATCTTGTTGTTACAAGAATTCGATGTTGAGATTCGCGATAAGAGGGGGCAGAGAATCTAGCCGCAGATCATCTATCTCGTCTTGAAAACCCCTTGGATAAGCACGATAGAAGTGAGATTAGGGATTCGGTTCCTGACGAACAACTAATGTCAATGATGGATTCGGAACCATGGTACGCCGACTTTGCTAATTACTTCGCAAGTAGATGTAGGCTTGTTCCAGAACACCTGACTAAGTACGAGAGGAAGAGGTTCTTTTCCCAACTAAAATATTACTTCTGGGATGAACCCCTTTTATTCCGAAGGTGTCCTGACCACATTATAAGGCGTTGTGTTTCGGAAAATGAGGCAGTTAAGATTATGAGGGAATGTCACTCTGGTCCCTCTGGCGGGCATCATGGGATAAACGTTACCGCCCGAAAGATTCTCGATGCGGGATTCTATTGGCCCACAATTTTCCGTGATGTAAAAGAAATGGTGCAGGCGTGCGATGCATGTCAACGAGCCGGAAATATATCACATAGGGATGAAGCACCCCAGAACTTTATACAAGTCTGTGAAGTATTCGATGTTTGGGGGATTGACTTCATGGGAACCTTTCCATCCTCGGGGGGGAACGAGTACATCTTAGTCGCCATTGACTATGTTTCAAAATGGGTCGAGGCACAAGCCCTTAGGACCAATGATGCCAGAGTAGTCATTCATTTCCTGAAAAAGCTTTTCGCAAGATTCGGGATTCCGAAAGCTCTCATCAGTGATAGGGGGACACATTTTTGCAATGCACAAATGGAAAAGGTCATGAAGAGGTATGGAGTACCCCATCGATTCTCAACCGCCTATCATCCACAAACCAATGGCCAAGTCGAAAACACCAATAGAGCTATTAAGAGAATACTTGAAAAAACGGTTAGTCAAAACAGAAAGGACTGGTCATTCAAACTCGACGAAGCCTTATGGGCATTCCGAACTGCTTACAAAACACCTATTGGAACAACCCCATTCCGCATGGTGTATGGTAAGGCATGTCACTTACCGGTAGAATTAGAACACAAGGCTTATTGGGCGCTTAAGGCATGCAACTTAGATTACACAGCTGCTGGGAACAATAGGTTTTTGCAATTACACGAGCTTGATGAGCTTAGACTAGAAGCCTACGAATCCTCCATCACATATAAAGAGAGAGCTAAAAGATGGCATGATCAAAGAATTAAGAAACCTAAGGAATTTTCAGAAGGAGACAAAGTCCTATTATACAATTCTCGGTTGAGATTATTTCCGAGAAAACTTAAGTCTAGATGGTATGGGCCGTTCACGGTAAAGAATTCTTCTAAATTTGTAGCGGTAGTGTTAATTGATGATGAAGGTAGGGAATTCACGGTTAACATACAACGTGTAAAACATTACCAAGAAAATAACAATGAAATGATTAATGAGGAGGATGTGATGTTTGATGATGAGATCACGTGGTAACCCATGACTTTGAGTCTAGCTACAAGACTCGTAAATAAAGAAAAGCGCTTCTTGGGAGGCAACCCATGTTTTGTGTGATTTTTATTTAATTGTTATTTGCTTCCGTATGCATGCTTTGTTTTTATTGTTGGTTGATCATGCTTCTCAATTAAAACGTGGAAATACTTTACTATGTTGTTTAGCCTAGTCTTAACTCCAACCTAAAAGTATTTTTGCAAAAGATAAGTGTAAGGGGAAACCCCAAATATGTTTTTAAGAAACAAACCGATCATGATTCTCCACGATAATAAATGAACATGTATATTCGTATTTGTTAGAGTCAAATGCTTGTATTGAGTCATAATGAAGTTTTGCAGGATTTTCCAGGAAGTAGGACCAAGTTTTTCCAGAAATTTTCCGGAAACTTAACATAAGAATTTCTGCAGGTCCATTCTGACGGCGTCAGAGTTTACTCTTGACGGCGTCAGGAGTTAAAATCTGGAAATTTTACCGGTTTTGTTTTTCTAACGGAGTCTTATGGTTTTTGTGAATTATTAAGTTTTATAATCTCCAGGAAATCTGCAAACTTCATTCCACAAGCATTATATCTTACTTTGTTTTCTAGGATTTAGGAACTTATATAGGATGCCGCCGATTTTACGCGAGGTCGTCTTGTCTATTTTGTCAGGTTTCACAGGTTATGTTCGACAAGGAGATGATTTATATTCTGAAAGGGAAGCTTTGATTGTTCGTTTTCTTGGAAGAAGATTTAACCTGGCCAACTAAAATCCATACCGAGCGAATCAGGGGAGTATTTGATCTCATTCTCTTTACTTTTTCACTTTTACATTCTTTACTTGAACATTGGGGACAATGTTCATCTTAAGTGTAAGGGGAGGGTAAAAAGATGATACCTTACATATGCACTTTCGCTTGAGTTTGTTTTGTTTAATGGTAGATGTGTAATAAAACTATGAAAAATACTTGTTAGTGTAATTTTAGCGCCAAATTTAAAATTTTTTACAACTTTTAGGAGTGAAACTTTAGCCATAGCAAGCGTCTCATGGATAGGAGATTGTATGACTAGCACATAACCGTATATTCAGAAAAATTTTCCACCCAAAAATGTGAGGTTCGCATTTAGATTTGATAGGAAAAGCATTTACTATTAGTGCTTATGAGTGTACCGGTAGCATTTAGATTCTAGAACTTGCGTTAGTGATGCATCCCGAGACCACTAGTGAGACTACATTCGTGTGGTAGGATTTACTACATGATAAGAGGCATTAGGATCACCCTTGTGTTAAACCCGTATCATAATTACTTGACCATTTAAGTCATATTACTTGGCTAGTTAAGTCAACTAATTTTTCCCACACCCTTAGCGTTGTACTCATTTTTAGTACACGATACCCCTAGTACACCCCTCCGAGCCTATCTTTTCGTTTCTAACTTTAAGCATTTTACTTAAAGGAAGAATTTGTTACACCCCACTTAAATGTACAACCAAATCGCCTTAGCCTTCCGTGTATGCACTCATTTTTAGTGCATTATTGTTATTTGTTAAACCCTAAGTTAACTTTCTAATTGATTACATGGTTGCTAAGTTGAGTCATATCCTTGTACATATTGTTTTGGGACGATTGGGACTCATGGGTAAGTACTTATTTTATGGAGTAATGGGGAAGAACATCATTTATTACCCCCATATGTATGTTAATCTTAAAAGTGCTCCAAGTGTTTTGATTTTCTTAATTCGAGTTATTAGAATAGTTAAATGTAAAGTATGTAAAGATTCAAGTGTAAGGGGAATTCTCATCCCCTATGATGTATTATTTTGGATGGTAGGGTAAGAGTGTATGCAAAAAAAAAAAAAAAAAAAAAAAAAAAAAAAAAAAAAAAAAAAAAATCGAAAAAACAAGAAAAAGAAAAATAGAAAAAAGAAGAAGAGAAAAAACATACGGACTGCCATCCCGTTTTTATTCTATGTTCATTTTATGTTTTTGTTATTTTTCATTTATTAGCTTAAGTCGAGTCAAGTCTTGGCTTAGCAACGCCATATTGTACATGTAATTAACCAAGATTGTTAACTCGCCACCAGTAAAACTTCCTTTATCCAACAAAACCGCGTATTTCATATCCCTACACCTAACGTTACAACCCTTTAAAATACCTCTTTGATAGTTTATCCTAGGTGCTTACGCCATGTGGTGGAGGTTTGATCCTTTCCCAAGCCTATGGTAATCTATTTTGCTATGACAGGTAGTGAGAGATATCTTCCGTTTCCATATTGTAATTTACACTTTATTACACCCGAGAGATGTGAGTATCTAAACACTATTTGTGAGGTGCTTGTGTATGATCTCCGTGCTTGTCTATTGGTCTTTAGTGGAACGATTATTTGTTGTAATTACTTTTATATTAGTGTTAAATGACCCCTAACTTGTCTTTTGAGTAGAATAAAAGCTCATTTGCTTGAGGACAAGCAAATCTCAAGTGTAAGGGTATATGAAGAGGCGAAAAATGATCCATTTTTAGGGGGTCATTTAAGCCCGAATCCGACTTTATTTGATCAAATATTGCCCTAAATCGTTCCTTTTGTGATTTTAGGTACTTGGAGAGTGAATTCTGGAAAAGAAGCCATTTTGGACGTTTTTGGAGCATAAAAGTGAAGAAAACGGCAAAGTATCAATTTTCCATGCTGGAAGCACTAGGTGACGGCGTCAAGAGTTACACCTGACGGCGTCAGATAGCAAGAATAAAATACCGTAGGTGGTGACGGCGTCAAAAGCCATCCTGACGGCGTCAAAAGTCCCAAGAATAAAATACCGTAGGTGGTGACGGCGTCACACAGGCCGTCATAAGGAGATCAAGGCCGTCCGAGGAAGTATTTGGCGGCGAGGTGACGGCGTCACATGCTTGTCTTGACGCCGTCAGACCAGTTTTCCTATATATAGTTTTCTAGTTTTTTCATTAAAAAAAAAAAGAGAGAAGTTTTGGAGAAACCCTAAAGACGAATTTGGGTGAACTTTTACAGGTTTTTCAAGGGTTCCAAACCCTTGATACCTTGCATTGTAATTGAGATAAGTATTCTTCTAATTCAATCAATATGTCTATGTGTTGGTTGTCTATATCTTGTTCTTGTCTCAATTCAATTATGCTAGGCTAGATCTCTCTTGTGTTTGCTTAGATCTAATGAAACCTAGATATTGATTATGTGTTGATTACTTGTTTATTCTTGTTCTTGGATGAATGATTTTATATGTTAGGCTTAAGAAAACTGGCAGATCACCAAATGGTAACATGCTTGAACGTCTTAAGAAACATGAACCGAGGTGTACTAGGTCTTTATTGGTTGTATTTAATGCATGAGCCACTGTTTACAATCCCTATAGTTGTGCTGGGTCATGGTGTAGGAGGAGATAAGAGCTCATAGAATTGGGGAGTTATGTATGCCACCCCATGAATGGTATTAAGGAATACGATCCGTCATCCATGCAATTATAACAAGTAATTAACGTGTAAAAGATATCTAGGGAGTAATGAAGTCTAAGTAAACACATTTTCTCCAATTACTGCTCACAACCTTAGTATAATTAGTTTATTTTCATTTTTGTTATTTTATTTTGATTGCATCTTAGCTTTGGGTTAGTTGAATAGCAACTAATTCCGCCCATTCCTTCAAAACCCGAGATTTTACTTGCTTTCATAAAAATATAAAAAGACAAAAATAATCATCCCTCACCTTTAGAACTAGTAAATTAGGCTTTCTAATCCTAGCGACACTATTCCTAAGCTGAACGATCAATCCCCCGGTACTTGTCACTATACTATACTACAACGATCAGGTACACTGCCTGGTGGGGGTTGTAAGCTTCTCGAGATCCCTCGAGAGGTAAAGCAAGGTGCGATTCCCACGCATCAACAAGGTAATTAAATATCCACCAACGAGCCCCACATGATAATCAAAAATACGAATCTTTTATGTTGAATCTTTTAGTAGTATTAACTCATATCGATCCATGATAAACCTTAGCACCGATTCATACCATGATTTCAATATTTTATTAATCTCTCACCGACCCATGATCAAGTAAAAACACATCTTACATTATCCCGATGGACCAATCAGTACGAGGTTTATCCTAATTCTATTTGCGAAAGGCGACAATCAGTATTAATTGTGTCCATAAAGTAAAACAACCAAACCCCACACACCGACTTCCACATGCACTTGGCGACAAGATTTAATTCAAAATCTTAAAAACCGATTAGAATATATTGCCATCGACTTACCATTAAAAGTTAAAACAGTACGAGGTGATGATTATGTATCAATCAGTTTAAACTTCAAGCGACAAACACAATTTAAATTAATTGTACGAAGTACCTTTGTCGCTAAGTAAATAGTATCTTCTTCAAACTGCTTCTTGATCAGTCGACAGTGATGATATAATAACCCTAAAATCCAATTCGTACCTTCAACAGATCTGCTACTCTTCGACAATATAATTAATACAGTACGAGGTAACACTTTTATACCTTGCAGCAGACGACAAGCAGTTGCATCAATACGAATTCTTGTAATTACACCAACAGCTAAAATTCGAAACCTTAATATCACGGCTGCTTTATTCCATCGAATAAAAACCTTGTAGAAACCCTAGATATCACGAGCAACCCAAGCTCTGATACCACTTGTTGAATCGTTGTAGCTCGAGGTTGTTTAGACCTCATATCATCTAGGGCAAACAATAACAATGAAAAACATATGCAGCGGAATAATCAATAAGAACATCAATGTTATAAACAAGGTTTTCTTTATTATCACAATCAGCCTCAATATACAACGTGTTATCTAAACATAACAAGGATCAATAAATTGATCTTGAGGCTAACGAACTCTAGGCATCCATTAGAGGACTTGATGCCTAGACACACACACACCTTTGCTGTATTTTTACATTGTGGAAGACATATTAAAAACCTGTACCTTGCCTCTCTTTATATAATAGAGAGTGCTAGGTTTACAAAGAGATAATACCGAATAATATAAAATCCTTTCTACAAAATAAATTATTTCCTGTATCTTGATATCTTTGAAGCTTTCTCTCTTTGTCACTTTAGCCCTTCATGTTTCATTCTTATATTTATTTTGTCACATCAAATCTAGAATCCCAACATTTCATGTAAGAGTATTATTTTCTTTCTTTAGGTATGGTGCTTGTCAATATTAGTACAACAAAATGTTCTTGCACAATTCTCTATCTCATCCTATTTTATCATAAAGAAACTTGGTGTTAAGTTTAAAAAAATTACACTTTATAACTAATAGAAACAAATACCAAATTTTACAAGCTACTACATGGACCATTTAACTTGGGCCTTTAGGTAAAGTTTATATGAAAAAAAAAAAAAAAAAAAAATCTATCTCGGGTTAGTCGGGTTGACCCGAACCCGAATAGCAAAATAGTTTACACCCGATACCCGACCTTATTTCGTATTCGGGTTAATCGGGTTGACCCGATTGACCCGAGTTGGATTTTGAACCCGATTAACCCGACCCGAATATCCTTAGTCGGGTTCGGGTCCGGGTCGGGTCGGGATTTTTGACACCCCTAATTGGAAGACCACTATTCTCAACTTGATAATCACAGAATCTACCAACTTACCAATGAAATTGTACATCTGAAGCAGTTGAACAGTTCTGTTGAGGTTTACTATCACAAACTTAAAGGACTATGGGATGAGTTAGATGCATTGGAAGCTCCTTACAGTTGCACTTGCAAATGTGTGTGTGAAAATGGGAGATCCAATGGAGAAAGAGACCAGAGGAAGAGATTGATGCAATTTTTAATGAGATTGGATGAAAGCTACACAAATTTCAGAGGTAAAATTCTGTTACTACAACCTCTTCCTATGGTAGCCAAGGCATATAGCATGCTCAGACAAGAAGAGAAGCAGAGAGAGGTACCAAAACAAGTTTCTAACTCAGTTCCATTTACCCTCAACACTTACAGAACTACAAATTCAAACACTCCTTCACAAAACAAAGCATCAAACACCACTACACCTTCACAAGCACAGAATCAAAACAGAAGAAGTTCATTCAAAGTTGAGGTTATTAGTGGTAATTGCAATAAAGAGGGACACACAAAAGAAGAATGCTACAAATTGGTAGGCTATCCTATTGGTCATCCACTTCACAATAAGTACATTCCACCTCAGAGGAGACAAAATCAGAACAGGGCAAGGGCTGTTAATATGATTATGGCACATGATGACACACCAAGTGAGGCTACTCCAACTGAATCACCTAACCTTGTGAATCTGCCACCAGATTATTCAGTGACTTCTAGGATGGACATGCTTCAGAATCAACTCAATCAGGTCCTTTTAATGATACAGCATAACAATGAAGCATCTGTGGAAAACTAGAAGGGGGGTTGAATAGTTTTACGTCAATTTGGATTTATAAAACGGTTGTCAAAATATAACTTCAATTAAAGTTTTGCTTAGAAAACTATAGTTGATCAAAATGATCAATTGAACATGTATATGTGTATATATGTATTATATCCTTTTAGGTTGTTTGTGAAAGCTTTATTTTTGTGAATGAACTTTTAATTTGATCTTTGTATGAAATCAATATTAGCACAATGTGATAAGATGTAACAATATGTAAACGTCTATGTCTACGTAAATAAAAATGATGTAGATAAAATAATAAGTGAGAGATGGAAGGATCAAACCGAGACACAAAGGATTTATAGTGGTTCGGCTACAAGGACACCTTCCTTGCCCTACTCCACTCCTCGAGTCACCTACTTAAGAGTTTTCTTCACTAACTCAATGAACTCCCTTTTGGCGGAGAAACCTTACACGACTTTTGCTTACACCAATTAACGACACTAAGTTAAATGTCGAGTTCTAATTGTAGCTAGAACCAATCTCACACCACTAGTCACTACACACCTATTTCACAACTTCTTCACACCACACCTTCTTCTTCACAACACAACTTCTTCTCCTTCACAACACAACTTCTACTTCACTACTTCTCTACACCACTAACAAACCTAGATCTACCAATTACAAAACTTTTACACCTTTACAAGTAATATACACAACTACTAACAATATTCACACATCTACAATACTTCTTAACAAGATGTTGGAGAAGTATTCTTCTCTTGCACTTTGAACGATGAGGGATTGAATCACTTGAAACAAAAACTAATAAGTTTATGATCAAAGGTTTTAGGAAGATGATTAGAGAGGATTTGGACAGAAAGTTTTAGTGCAAAAGGTGAGGAAAAATTACAGATTTGAACCAATATTTATAGGCAAAAGATTCTGACACAGGAGCGTGTGCCGGATCCCTAAAATCATGGCCGGCCCCCTTAAAATTAAGGGGGCCGCCAACCTGTAACGGCCAGAATCTTTTGTCTTTTCTGGGGAAAGTTTATTTATTGTAGATTTAACTGATTTTGGTTAAAAATTTGAATTCATATATTTATTATGAATTAAACATTTTCTTTTAATTACCAAAAGTGTTTTTCTAAATATATAAAATGTTTTATACCATTTTATATAATTTGTATTTATTAAATAAACCTTCCTTTGATAATAAAATGTATTAGGCAATTGTTTATTCATAACTTAAGTGATTTAGTTGGATGTAATGATATTTTGTCACTAAATGCTTGTTTACGTAATGATTTTACATTTTGTGATCGTCAAAACATAGGGATATCGAGAAATATTTATAATGTTTTTACGCATTATTTATATCAACAGCATCCACTTCTTGTTCTCAGAACTTCATGGTAGGTAAACCTCACAGACTCATTGCTCATTACATTTCTGGTTCTAAGGAAATTTGGATTATAGATAGTGGTGCTACTGACCATATATGCATATCTCTTACCTTAATGCACAATGTCATTACCTGCATCACACCTATCACTGTACATTTACCCAATGGTCATACAACCAAAGTAACTAAAATTGGTTCAGTCAAATTACAATCCACATCACTCTTCACAATGTCTTTTACATCCCAACTTTTACCTACAACCTCATCTCAATCAGTCAAATCTAAAACATACTTTAAAATCAATCACATTCACTTATGAAACCTGTGTTTTCCAGGGCCATGATGGCACACAGACCCAAGGCACACTCAGTGGTGGACTCTACATCTTACCTTCCACACCAACAACTTCTACTGCATCTACTCACACACCTGCTACTACTCTTTCTACCACTAGTACTCTTTCATTGTGGCATGCCAGGCTGGGACACCCATCAATTCAAGTGTTGAAACATGTTCATCAGTACTGATGAGTGTGTGAATACTCATCATTACTGATGAGTGTGTGAATACTCATCATTTTCTACCCATTTTAGACCGTAAAAATACAGAAAATGACCAAATATACCAAATTATACTGCAGATATCCTTGGTTTGTGTTTTTATATGTTTCAGGTACAAAAGGATTGAAAACAGATGAAAAACGAGCAAAGTTTGCAAGAATGGCAAAACATGCCCCTCAAGTTTGAAATTTGGCAGAAACGGCCCCTGGATATTTATTTTTTGGAAAATAATCATTCAAGGTCTTTTGGAAATCAAAGTTTGACAACTTCAGCCCTTGGAACAATTTTGGATCATTGGCATATTTGGTCCTTTAATTTTCAGGGAATTACAAGTTTGGTCCTTATGGTTATTTTAGCTAAACAACCCAACACTACCCTTAACCCTTTTTAATAAACCTAAACCAAATTTAACCCAACACACCAGGTCCAATTCCAAATCCAGGCCTAAACCACTTTTTTTTACTGATAAAACGTGCAGGGTCAAAATTTCGGTCAACCCTCTCCTCTTTCCCATTTCCCTGGTTTCAAACTTCACCCAGTACACCCATCTCCATCACCTGTACTGTCACCAGACATTCTTGTCTCCCCCTACTCTACCCAACACCTGCTCCAGCCACCCTACTCCACACCTCCATTGTCAAACCCATGTGCTAAAATTACATTCCCCTCCTCCAGTTCATCAATCCACACAACCATTTAGGCGCCAAAAAGAAATTAAGGGCTAAGATGAAGCAAAATTTATCCAAAGGCTTGGATTGAAGCTGGGAAAGCACAAATGGACTCTCAATCCTGTTTTTCCACTCACACAGAAAGCACACAAAGAAGACATGAACCCTAGTATTTCTTTTAGTATAAATAAGCTATGTATGCCATTCTTATAAGGCAGTAAGTAGGATTAGGAGTAGGATAGATTTGGCTAATTGTTTTAAGTTTAATTATTCCTGTACTAGTTCAAGTTTAATAGCAATTTACATTTTCCTTTCAACTGTCATTTTTTTATCAGCTTATTACTTTTGAAACTGCTTATTAGTTTATTACATGTACTTATCTGCTTTAGTATTTCCCAATTAGCTTATGGTTACTATTTGTTGTCTTCATTATAGCTCCATCATCTTTTGTTCTTCACTTTAGTATCAAAATCTCAATATTCCAAAATTATAATGCAAAAATAGACTAGCTTATTTTTTTTACCTCATATACTGTTAGCATCAGCTGTTAGATACTTTAAGTGGTCTGGTATGCCTTTGTGTTCCAAAATTTAGGCTTGATTTGGCTCCTTTCAAGTCGAGAGATCTCATCAGACCCCATACAGGGGTGTTTGGCATAACAAGTATTGTGGTCCAAAATTTAGTTTTTACCACTGCCTTAAGTTCCTCATGCTCTAATTCAGTAGTTTAGGCCTCTTTTAAGTTTATTTTAGTGTAGTTAACTAGAATTGTTAGTTTAAATTTCCATTCAATTTCTCTTTGTCCAAAACTTCTGTGAGATCAATCTTGTAAAAAAAAGGCCTTGGGTTGTTTTAGTTCTGGTCAGATCAGCATAAGCTAAGAAGTTTTCATAGTGTAAGTAAGGATCAAAGGTTTTTGTGAATTCAATTGGGTGGACTCTACTTTTTGACCCTCTTTGTGCCCACTGCTGCATCAGCAGTTACATGCCCAAAACCCTTGTGAACTTGATTTTTAATTTCTTCATATGTTGGCCAATTGACCTGAAAATTGTTATTCTGCTTATTTGTCGGCTTATTTACATGCCTCCATTTTTATTGTAATTTTAGGAATATTTGTTTAAGTTGTGCATTAGTCCAAAGTAGCCACTATAGACCTATTTTCCTTTCATTTGCAGCCTTGGGAACCTGTGCCCATTAAGTGTTTTTTAGTGTCTCTTCAGTGCTTATACATGTCCCTTTTAGCTTATTAGCCCCCCCTCCCCCTAGTTAGCCTTAGTGAGCCTTTCCATGTTCCTTTAAAATTTGGCTTATTGAGCCTATTAGCAGCCTGCTATCCCACTACCCTTTTACTTGGCCTTTTGGACCCCTTATGATGCTGGTGCACTCAGTGGTCTGAGCTTGTTTAAAGTTGTTCCTGTTGATGCCTCCTTGTTAAACTGTTGTTGTTAATTGATGACTTGAAGTTGTGTTTGTATTAGTCCTTGGCTGATGCTACTTTGTTGATGTTTGTTGGCTGCTAAGTTTCAAAAAGCTCATCTAAAACCAAACTCTTTACCTGTTGGTTTCCTTAATTTGTACAAGCTTAATCTAGTTTTTTGGCAAAACTCTTTTCACAAAAGTTGTTATTGTTTGTTGTTAAAATCAGTTTTCAAAAGAAAAATAAATAAATAATGTTTTAAAAAAAAAAGGTTGAGACCAGGTTCGAACCGGGGTCTCCTCCTTCACACAGAACCAAACAACACAATGCCCTTCCATCTCCTCTAGTGTATTTTCTTTGTTAGGCTTTACTTAGTTTAATATTTGTAGTATTATTTTCTGTTTAGCATATTAATAATCTCAAGCTTTCTGTCTGCTTATTTGCGTGCTTATTTTACTTGCTTGTTCCATTTTAATTTTTTTCCAGCTTCTTATTAGACAATAGAATTTCCAAAAAAAATTCATAATTTTCTAAATAGTTTTACTATTTTTGAATCCGTTATTTTATTATTTTAGTTTTTAAATTATTATAAAAAATTAAAAAGCCAAAAAAATGTTTTTCTTTTTCTCAAAATTTTCTTTTATCTTTTAGAAAGTAGGAAAATTATTTTTACATCCGTAGGACTAGTGTAGCTTTAAATTCACGTTTTATTTTGCGCGTTTACATTTTATTTAAAGTAACTTTTATGTTTTTAAACTTAGGTTACGTTTTAGGGTTCCCTAACTTCCTATTATCATTCCCGTAGATTTTCTAGTAGTTTTTAAGTGTTAATTAGCATTCCTTGTTTAGATTCCTATTTTGGTTGCGTTTATTTTATTCCTCGTTCATTATTTGTATTTCCCCATAGTTGTAATTGTTTCACAATACCAAATAAGATTCATCCATTCCATACAAGCATTTTTAATCTCAAATCTCACACGATATCGCCCATTCACACCTCGTTGGGACACGACCCGGGTAATCACTTGCCCGGTATCACTTATATGTATTGTATTCACGAGTTTTTGCAAGCCGGCCTTTTCACAAAGGTTGATTAGTAAATTCCACTCACGTCTACTTTGTATTTATTTTATATACGTTTCACACGCATATCAAATTTTGGCGCCGCTGCCGGGGAGGTTGTGTTGCGATAATATCGATACGATTTTTAACGATTAGTGACTTGTAGAACCTTCGTCAAGAAGTTATCGTTTTTCAAAAAATCTATAAAACACAAAAATATTTTCTTTTTCATTCTATATATATATATATATATATATATATATATATATATATATATATATATATATATATATATATAAATAAAAATACAAAAAGATTTTTCGTTTTCTTGTGTTAAATAAACAATAAAAAACAACCATCGAGAAACGTTCGATAGAATACCTACCAACTGGGGGTATGAACAATAATAAGTTCCCAAACTAAATATTCAAAACTTGCCTTTGTATCACTTGCGTTTTTGGAAAACTTTTAAACGATAAACAAACTCTAAGAGGGGTATAAGGACGGGCGATCCACCGAACTTCGCCCTAGCAAGAGATCCATTCTTCTCTACCGCTCCTTTGTGCGTTTTTCTTTAAAAGTTAGCCTTGCGTTTGTGATTATTGGTTTAAGTTCACAATTGTCTTTTAAGTCGTTCTTGTTTTAATTGAGTTGTTTTTCGAAAAACCAAACAATATTTTCCCTCTTATTTGTTTTTACAAAATGTTTTTTCAAAAAGTCCAAAAATATTCACCTTTACCCTCTTACCTTTTTGATTCTTTATCCCTTCCCCTCTGTAACCTTTTGATTCTTTTCTATGTCTTATCCACACCAATTTGGTTGTCAATGGTGTGGTGGTCCTGATAATGGTGGTAATTGTCCCAGTTGTGGCATGGTAGAGTCAGGAAACGGGTCTGTCTATAACCAAGATCCCTATTCTTACCATGACACGACTGATTTATTCCATCAGCTCCCACATCATGAGATTCAGACATATTTATATGAGTTTTGTGGAGGTCCTCACCAAGGATTTAAGTGTCAAACCGGAAACACATTTGTCTATGAGCAGTTTCCTAGTAAAAATCAGAACTTTGGAAATGACCAATATCCATATTACTCACCAAACCAGTCACAACAATCGTATTGTTGTGAGTATTGTGGAGGTCCACACTTCAGCTCTGATTGTCAAATAAGGAATTCATTTCCTTGTAAAAATTTTGACACATCGTATTATGACCAACCTCCACAGTACCAAATGAATCAGGCACCACCTCAGCCTCAGCCACCTCCTCAAAATCTTCTCCTTGATCTTTTGGATTTAGTGAAAGATTTAAAGGGAATTAAACATACCCAAGATAATCCAAATCAAAGATCCATGGAAGAATTGTTAGCTGAAGAGCAGGCTGCTAAAATAAATTCCCAAATTGCCATTGAAAAATCTATTAATGAATCAATTGAAAAAGAAAAAGCAGCCAGATCTAGCTCTCGATTTCGTTTCATTCCTGATGACAGTGATGATGAAGATACCCTTGATATTCTTCAATTTTATAAAGATTCATCAAGTTCATCAGTTGATATTCCATCTGTTGAGATTCCATCTCAGTCTACTGTTATCACACCCGAAGTTCCCACTAACTCTCTAAGCATGGGGGACGAGCATCTTAACACTGTTCCTGAAAAGGAATCGGACGAATTCATAAAGTCTAGTGTTGAGAACCTTGTCCCAATCCCAAGTGAGTCCGAGGGTATTCTTGATCATGTGTGTGATATGCCTCCTCCTCTTGTCTTTCCAAATGATCATGATGAGATGTACTCCGTCTCTGACGACGATGATTATTCTTTATCTTGTGAAGACATCAATTATGTGGAGGAGTTACCTTCTGAGCTCGTCAGCTTAGAAGAAGAGAATGATGAAGATATTGATACGGAAATCCAAGATGAAGCTCTTCGTGAAAAATTATTGAATATCAATCTTCTCATTTCTAAGATCGAATCATTAAGTGGCAATCCCACTTCTCTCCCGACTTACGAATCATTCAGTTTTGATTTCACGGAAGAGACGAGTAGTGGCAGTACCACTACTCATGCTTATCTTTCTCTTAGGGGAATATAATTCGTTTACCTTTGATCTTGATCATGAGGAGTTCTCCGGTGAACTCACTCATATCATATCTCTTCCGGAGTATGATCACATCTACTTTGATCTACACAAAGATGATCTTTGTGATCCGGGGGAGATGTTCTCAATCATGAGAATTTGCCTGATGTCAAAATCCCGACCCTCCCACCTAAGACATTTCTGGATCAATTGAGCTTAAAAGATGAGACTTATCATATGGTAATTATGAAGTCTCCTTTTGAAGATGATGATCTTGTCATGATTGTTATCATGGCCTTCTTTCTGTTTCTCACATTTGATGTGACTTCTCTTTTCCCACTCCTTCGGGAGTGAGGATACCATCTTTGACTCCGGCATCACCGCTTATAGTTTCTACTATTTAAAGCTGTGGGTATCTAATCGGAGTGGAACTTTCACGTACTTCAATGTTTATCCAAACATCTTGAATGAAAGTTCGATGAAGATTTTCTCTTCCACTTGCTTCCCCATGGACCAATGAATTTGGGGTCGAGTCAAGCTAGCGACTCGGTTAACAAAAACAATAGCTCCACATGGGTTTTCACCCATGTTTCTGACTTCTTTCTATTTTCTAACACTAAGTGTGGGGGAATTCCTCCACTGTGCTTTGCTTTTGTGTGTTGTTTGCTCATGTTTTCAGGTTTCCCTTGGATCGTGATGATTGACACGCCTGTTTTCAATCCAGCCGCTCAATATCCTTTCCTTTTGCTAACGATTATCTAGGGATATCTTTTCAAATCTTTTTTGTGAAAAGTATATTTCCTTTTCACACTTGGTTATTAGTATTACCTTTTTACGTTCTAAGTGTCGGCATAATAGCCGGTACTTTGAATATTGAGGGCAATATTCAATTCTAAGTGTGGGGGAGAATTCTATCGAATTTGTCACATGTATTGTAACTTCTAGTTCCCTAGTACCCCCGTTTTGCAAAAAAAATTAAAATTTTTGCATGAAAAAAAAAGAAGTGCTTTGCACACAAAAAATAATAAAAGAAGTTGTTTAGTCTTGATTAGGTTAGAACAAGGGGAATCCTGACTCTGCCAGAGTGTTGATCTGGCTGCTTTTTTAACTTTTAAAAACTTAGTTCTTACGAGTTGTGCAAATGAAAATGCTAAGCGTAGAGTAGTTGGTTCTCATTAGAGCCTATATAAGTCATCTATGGCTTTTTCTCCCAGTAGCTCCTAATCGGATCTTAATACGTGTTGTTTTCAAACTTTTGACCATTAAAAGTCTTTGTTATGTAAACAAGTTTTTATGCAAGGTTAGTATAGAGTACTGATGCGTATCAATTATAGTATAATTATATTCCGAGGAAAAACTTGTGAAAGTAATTCCCGGGTCGTTCTCCCAACGAAGGCTCAAATGGAAAATTTGAATTATCGGCTTGGGAATCGTGTAGTGTAAGTGATTGGTGAAAGAGTGATAGAGTGATAATAGCAATCCAGGTATTCAATTATTCACAAGCAATGATTAAACAAGCAAAGAGTACAAGCAATCAATGCACACAGCTCAAAAACGTACAAACGGAAATGCACGCGCGTTATTTAAAACGCGACGTTTGTCTAAAAATTATCCTACAAACTTGAAACTTTTTCTAAAAATCTTATATTATGAAAAATAATTTCTGGAGAAAGAAAAATATTCTTTAGTCTTTTCTTTTATTTTCTATGAATTAAAAATGAAATATTGAATTAAAAGTGAATTAAAAATAGAGAAAAATAGAAAATTAAGGTGGAAAAATAAAATTTCAAATCTGAAAATTCTAAAATACTATAAAAGAATTACTGAAATTATTTTTGTATTTTTCTGAACTTTTTCTGAATTTTTATGACTTTTTGACAATTAAAAACTATTTAAAAATAGAAAATAATAAAAATAAATTGAGAAAAATAGTAAAAAGCTAAGGAAAAATCTAGAAAATTTCCAGAAAATCAAAATTAAGAAAAAAAACTCAGAATAAAATTTTGGAGAAGAGAACAGCTTATTAAGAGCTTATTTAGGCTAAAACAGCTTAACACAAGTGCTTATTTATAAGCACTTGTGATCAAATCTTGGTGAAACTTAAAACACAGGCCACTAATTATGATTTAAGCTCAGATATGTCGAAAGATGACCAATTACAAGCTTAGAAGCAAACAGAAACTCAGAATGATAACAATAAGCAATGATACTAGCTCTATAAGCTATTCAGTATAAGCACAAGTCCACACAGAAGCTAAGAGACCAAACACAAAGCTTATTCTACTCAAATTAATCACAAATGAAAAGTTATAACACAGATATAAGCTCAAAACATGACTAGCAGGCCTATGATATAAATCCAGAATTCAGCTTCAAGCATTGACTTAAAATGACAAAATAAGCTGATGAAATAAGCTAAAACTGAAAAGCTATTGGTGATTATTTCTATTCTACCAACCAGAGATTACAAATCAACTAAGAATGATGAGTTCCAAACACTAATGCCTACTAGAACCAGTCCTTGAAATCTTATGCATACAAGTGGTGCAGGGGAGTTAAAAGCTCAAGTAGCCAACTTCCAACAACAATTCTGATAAGCAGTTACGCTTTAATCTTAGATTTTATTAGTGATAAAGTTTAACAAGCTGCTCAAGAACACAAATCAACAAGTTCATGAAATTTCCAAATAGAAATAAACCCTACAAATGCTCTCAACCATCTGACCAAACTCTGAATATTAACTAGTTTTGACTTTTATTTTTGCAACTCAAATTTGACTTATGTTAATTTCTAATGCTAAATTCTACTCTGACATGTAATTATAAGCTATGATTAAACTAAATTAAGCAAGTGTGAACTAATATGCAACTATTCTTACTCTAACACTAATTGTATCAATATTAAGTGAACAGTAAAGTTAATAGAAATCTAATTTTGACTATTGCTATATTATGCTACTGATTTTGTGCTTTAACTAGTATATCCTAGAGTGTAATAAACAATGAATGAAGTCCAAACAGTGAAACTACTACCAAAAACCTTCCAGAATCAGCTCATCCAAACACCCCCATAGATATCACAATTACAATGCAACTGCCATTAAACCATTAATAACACCACAATCTTCTTAAGCACAGTTCTAATGAGTAACTAACATTGAAATTGAAGCAATCTCAGCAATCATTTACAACCAGATCTCACTTGAAACTAAGAAACTCAGATCACAATTATGACAGATGAACAATTCACAATGAGACTACTCAAATTAAAACTATTCCAAACCAAGCATTAATCAACACAGACCCTCACAATCCAATACTAAGATACTCAATGCAATATGTGATCAGATATAACCACACTTCACAAATTGATTACTAAAACAAATGCTCAGAAACTCAAAACAGTAACAGATCCACAAAGTAAACTTAAGCTACTAATCAGTTAAGCTAAAAATTCAGCAACAGTAAATTTATAAAAACAATAATACTAATTATAACAGATCTACAAATAAAACTTTGAGAGGAACAAAAATTGAGCTAAACTTACAAATTACTTCCTCCTCAGCATAAATTGAGGAGGATTCACTAAGCTTGCCTATCTTTTAGATAGGCATGTCCTTCCCTTTCTGACATTGCTTATCCGATAATCCACAATCAACATCTGATCAACAATTTATTTAAATGAAACAGTACAATTCACAAGAAGCTATATGAGCTTGTGTAAATTGTAGATAAGCTGAGTACAGCTTATTGAAAATCTAAACTACTGAACTTGGAAACATTTTGTTATTATTATTTTTTTTTATTTTATATTTTTTTTATTATTTTTTTTTTATTTTTTATATGGAGAATATACAACTGAATTGAAAAGAAAGGTTGTTTAAGCTAATTATTAAAACAATAGAGATAACTGAAGAGAAAATAAACTAAAACTTTGTGATAATAAGCTAAATTTAAGCTAAAATAAAACTGAATAAGCAATATCAATTGAACAATAAACTCAAAATTTTATTGAAAACTAAAAATATTACATGAACTAATCTAAATACAATCTGAAATAATTTTTGCAGCATAACAATACTCTAAAAACCTACTTTTTGAAGCTAAAATACAACACCTATATATAGGGAGTGAGAAGGGTTGAGCTCACGGATTGCCAAGCTGGCAATCCGTGTGAGTTGTGCTTGTTGAAGTCCCTTGAGCGCCCTTGATCTCTTCCAATCATTGCTAGATCAATATCAACCCTTCGATCAAAATTAATGACGCGTTCCGTCCAATAAAATGCAGCCACGTAGCCTCCCCTTGTGTTTCTTCGATACTCTGACACATTAAGCTTCTAGAAACACCTCTTAATTGACGTCCGTACCCTTACTTATGGTTAATTCGATCGGAACAGTAACTAGGGTTCTTGGTGAATAGTTTTTGCTGGGTAAATGGGGTAATTGGGGAAAATGGGAGCGGGGTGTGAGTTTATTTGTTTTATTTATTAAATGTTTGACTGGGTGAGTTGACCGGGTAAAAGAGTGGGCTCGGGTTATAGATTAGGATTGGGCTTTTATTATAAAAGGTGGAATTGGACTAAAATGTTAGACTAAGGCTTATATTTGATCATGGACCAAGGCTGATGTTATAATATTTTTTTTCAGATTTTTGAAAAATGAAATACAAGGACTTAACTTGTAATTCTAAAATCTTCCAAGGACTAAATTTGCCGTTGCTCCAAAATATCTTTCAAAGTTTTAAAATGACAACTCTGATTCTCCAAGGGTTGATTTTGATATTCTTTGATTCCAGCTTGACTTTCCAACCATCTACCACTCTCGTGCCCGTTTTCGTTGCTTTCTTGTGATTTTTCGTCAATTCGTATAATAACCGTACCTGCATATCACAAACACAGAAACACACGTTTTCTTGGCATTTGTTAGCTCAAATAGTCGTTTTGGGTAGATAATTGGCCATAAAAATGGTGAGTAAATAAGCACTCACCAAAATCCCCCCGACTAAGGTATTGCCGTGTCCTCACGCAATGTGATCAATTCACGCTCTTGGGATAAATAATTTCAAAACTCTTTTTACTAACTTTGTAAAGTAGCAAGGAGGTTCGAAAGAAGTAATAAAATCATTTATTCCCGAAAAACGCTCCGTTTTCCAAAATTTTCCTTTTATTTCTTTATTCCACTTATACTTTCTATTTTTGGACTTTTCCATACTTCAAACTTGTGACGGTTTGTTGAACTTTCATTATTTTGGAAATAATTATTAGGGTCAACGAGTAGAAACACTTCTATTAAGAAGCGACCATACGGATAAAAATCGTCATCCTTGATTTTTCACAAGTCCCCAAACTAAGCGTAAAAAACGAGATCACAGCTTATCTACAAATTAGATGCTAAAACTACTCATAACAGTTACTTGTGGAAACTTCTTACTCCCATTTCCTAGGTTTTTTGTATCTCAATATTTTATTTTTGTTGAGAAATGAATTGCTTCATATTTTCTCGTTTCGATAATTTTTAAGTCCAATAGTGATACCTAAGTTAAAACGATAAATAGTTATTCATTTTTTCTTAAGAACCACTGCAATAGAAATTCGGTCCACATCAAGGAATTAGGGGTACATATAATATCAAGAATATAAGTTGCGGAGTACGATCACGTGCACCTCATGTGACTGATTACTAATCACGTATCACATGCACCTCACGCGCCAACAACTTTTTGATACATACATAGCTCTTATTTGACACAACTTTCAACTTTCATTTTTTCATTTTTCACTTTTTTTTTTTTTTTTTTTTTTCACTTTTTTTTTTCTTTCTTTCTTAACTTTTTTCTCAACATCAATGGAAGCTTATAGGGTAGCTCCAAAACCACATGAATAATCAACTTTTGACTTTTGATTTTTTCACTTTTTGGCTCTTATTTTTGATGTTCCTTGATATGTACCCAATTTCTAAAGCAAAAATTCTCTTAAGAAAACAAAGAACTAAATATTATTCAAACCGAAATACCACTAATTAACCTAGAACATCTATTTTATAAGGGTGACGTATCTGATGGGAGTAAAAAGCCACAAGTACCTCTCATGAGCTCTAAAGAGAACCACTACTCCACGTTTAGCATCTAACTTCTAAATAAACTCTATCATTTCTCGCTCTTCGCAATTTAAGATTCCAAATAATGAAACCCGCGAATACTTAGCCGATAATCAGCCACGCATATATAAAGTCAGTTACGGAAACTTGCAAATTCTAGAAGAAGAATTCGCGTTTTTTAGCTCCTGATGTACAAAACTAGCACAAGCTTATGTGATCATCATTGGTTAAGGGAACAAGCTAGGGCTCAACACGCCCGGTCAAGTCAAAATATTTATTCCTACTCTCACCAGCAAGAAAGTCAACAAGGTGTCAAAACACTTATTCAAACTTTATTATATTTTTGCACAACTTTTTCACTTTTTCTCATCTTTTTGTGCTTTTTCATTGCTTTTTCTTTCATTTTTCTTCAAAATTTTTGAAATTTTTCTCATTTTTTCAATTTTTTATTTTTGGTGGAAAAACGGAGTTGCAAGAGTGCACGACTTGTGAAAATGCAAGGTCAAAATCAAATCGAAGATTCACCCTCCCCCCGACTAGAACGAAACATTGTCCTCAATGTTTTATGGGTTAAGGTAATCCTAACAAAATTCTAGGCCGTTTATTAATTATGCCAAAGAAAATGTTAGTCGATAAGATTTAACGGATATAGGATTTCCAAATAGCACCGATGAATGAGACTCCAAGTGAAGAGATAACGAGCACGAGAGTCATCATAAATCATGGACAATCCTGAACAAACATCACAAACAACCACGAAACACAAGAGTAGAAGAGGCACCCCTCCTCACGTTAGGTGTTAGAAAATAGAAAATAAGAAGATGAAATTGGATAAGCATGGGTTGCCACCCACGAAGCGCTTGTTTTTGTTCACCGAGTCACATGAGCTTGACTCGATCCCCGAATTCAATTGTCCTTGGGGAAAGTTTGGAGATCCGGGACTACCATAGTCGGTACATCCCCTCCAAAGTAATGTTTCAACCTATGACCATTCACCTTAAAATTGGGACCATCTTGTTGAGCTAACTCAATGGTTCCATAAGGGAAAACTTGGGTTATTGTGAATGGTCCAGACCAACGGGTTTTAAGCTTACCCGAGAATATCTTTAACCGAGAATTGAAAAGTAGCACTTGATCACCAACGTTAAAAACGCGGTCTTTGATCTTGGCATCATGAATTCTTTTCGTTTTCTCTTTGTAAATCAAATAATTCTCGTAAGCTTGATCACGGAGTTCTACTAACTCATTCAATTGAATTTTTCTGTGATCACCCGTGGTTTTCAAGTCAAAGTTGGCATGTTTTAAGGCCCAGTAGGCCTTGTGCTCTAGTTCAATGGGCAAATGACAAGCTTTCCCGTAAACCAGCTTATATGGTGTACACCCAATTGGGGTCTTGTAAGCGGTCCGGAAAGCCCATAATGCATCTTCTAATTTATCGGCCCAAGAGGCACGATGTTCACCTACGGTCCTTTCAAGTATACGTTTTAAACCACGATTGGAGACCTCAACTTGACCACTCGTTTGTGGATGATAAGCCGTGGAAAGACGATGTGTGACACCATATTTTAGCATAACTTTCGCAAATTGATCATTGCAAAAATGGGTCCCACGATCGCTTATGATGGCTCGAGGTGCACCAAATCGGGCAAAGAGGCTCTTTAAAAACTTAACAACCACTCGGGCGTCATTGGTGGGGAGCGCCTTCGCTTCAACCCATTTTGATAAGTAATCGACGGCCACGAGAATATACTTGTTACCCCTAGACGACGGGAATGGCCCCATGAAATCGATGCCCCAGACGTCGAAGATCTCACAAACTTGAATCGCATTTTGCGGCATTTCATCTTTTTGAGAAATTTTCCATTGACGTTGGCATGAATCACATGTTTTCACCAATTCATGGGCATCCCGATATATCGTCGGCCAATAGAAGCCGGAATCGAAAACCTTCTTAGCGGTAAAATTGGCACCATGGTGTCCCCCCGTGGGTCCACTATGACATGCCTTAAGTATTTCAACGACATCCGTACCGTGAACACACCGCCGGATCACTTGATCCGCACAGACTTTGAACAAGTAGGGATCGTCCCAAAAATAATGTTGTACATCTTTAAAGAATTTCTTCTTTTGCTGGGACGACATCCCTTGTCTAATGAAATTCCCCGCATGGTAATTCGCAAAATCGGCGAACCATGGGGTGCTTTGGTCTATTTTGGACACACTCCCAAGTGTCTCGAGAGGAAAAGCATCATTAATTTCCTTTTTCTCGAGAACACTTTGATGGGGGTTCTCAAGTCTAGAAAGGTGATCGGCAGCAAGATTCTCAGCTCCCTTTTTATCTCGAATTTCAACTTTGAATTCTTGAAGAAGGAGAACCCACCGCATTAAACGTGGCTTCGCATCTTGTTTAGCCATTAAGTACTTTAGGGCTGAATGGTCCGTATACACTATGCATTTTTTAAGTAGCAAATAAGACCTAAATTTCTCAAAAGCATAGACGACCGCCAACATCTCCTTTTCGGTGGTTGTGTAGTGATGTTGGGTGTCATTCATGGTCTTGCTTGCATAGTGTATAGGCTGAAAATATTTGTTCTTACGTTGCCCCAGAACTGCACCAATGGCATAATCGCTAGCATCGCACATTATCTCGAAGGGCAAGTCCCAGTCGGGGGCAATTAAGACGGGAGCCTCCGTTAACTTCTTTTTAAGAATATTAAATGCTTCGATGCATTCATTTGAGAAGTTAAACGGAGCGTCTTTCTCTAAAAGGTGGGTCAGAGGCCGGGCTATTTTGGAGAAATCTTGAATAAAACGTCGATAAAAGCCGGCATGACCAAGGAAACTTCGAATTCCTTTGACGGTAGTCGGGTGTGGTAATTTAGCAATAACATCGACTTTTGCCCGATCCACCTCAATCCCAGATTTGGAGATTTTATGGCCGAGGACTATTCCCTCTTTAACCATGAAGTGGCACTTTTCCCAATTTAGAACTAAATTAGTGTTTTCACACCGAACTAGCATATTTTCCAAATGGGAAAGGCAAGAGTCGAAAGAATTTCCATAGACGGAGAAATCGTCCATGAACACTTCCATGGTTTTTTCAATCATATCGGAGAAAATGGCCATCATACACCGTTGAAACGTGCCTGGAGCGTTACATAAGCCAAAGGGCATTCTACGATAGGCAAACGTTCCATACGGGCAAGTAAAAGTGGTCTTTTCTTGATCCTGGGGATCAATGGGAATTTGAAAGTACCCAGAAAAGCCATCGAGAAAACAATAGAACTCATTTCCCGCTAAACGTTCAAGCATCTGGTCCATAAAAGGAAGCGGGAAATGGTCTTTACGTGTCGCATCATTCAATTTGCGGTAATCAATACAAACTCTCCATCCAGTCACAAGTCGAGTCGGTATAAGCTCATTATCGTCATTCTTCACAACAGTGATTCCGCCCTTCTTCGGCACACAATGAACCGGGCTAACCCATGAACTATCCGAGATTGGATAAATCATTCCAGCGTCACGAAGTTTAATAACTTCCTTTTTGATCACTTCATGGATTTGTGGATTAACCCGTCGTTGTTGCTGAACGGAAGCTCTGTGATTATCCTCGAGAAGAATCTTATGAGTACAAAATCGAGGGTCGATTCCCTTAATGTCGGATATTTGCCAAGCAATCGCACTTTTATGCTTCCGAAGCACATCTAAGAGTCGTAACTTCTCCTCATCTTTAAGACCTTTTGAAATTATAACAGGCAATTTTTCATTTTTTTCCAAGTATGCGTATTCGAGATGAGGAGGCAAATCCTTGAGCTCGAGCTCCGGAGGATTCTCAATAGACGGCTTAACTTCTTTTACGTCTGCCATTTTTAAGTCAACCGGAGGGGATGAAACAATCGGTTTTTCATTTAACAATTTTTCAATTAATAAAATGTCCCCCTCCGGATCAAAGTTGTTATTATCAAATTCCGGTGAAAATGATTCATTTGCAAGACAAGCATTGATTTCTTCCCAAGCGAGATCACTTCCCTCAAACGGAGTAAGGGAAGGGGAAGAATCGGAGACGATTGGTTCAAAAGAAGGAGTGGGATTGCCACTCGAAGCATTATCGGTAAAACCAAGAAATTCTTGAGCATACTCCTCCGTAAGTTCATCAATAACATCAATACAGTTGATGGAAGAAACATCGTAATCGGAGGAGTATCTCGCGGTTTGATCAAGATTAAAAGTAACGGCTTCGTTTCCAACACGTAAAGTAATCTCCTTGTCATAAACATCAATTAAAGCACGACCGGTCCTTAGGAAACCTCTCCCGAGAATGAGAGGAACCCGTGGATCGGCATCAAAATCAACAACCACAAAATCCGCAGGGAAATGAAATTTCCCAACATTGACAAAAATATCCTCAGCTATGCCAATTGGACGAGACGTTGATCGGTCGGCAAGCTCGAGGGTCATAAGCGTCGGTGTCAAGTTAGGAAGAGACAACTTTTTCCAAATCGACAATGGCATAAGGTTAATGCTAGCACCAAGATCGGCCAAGGCGAAGCATTGAACCATACCCGGAAAATTACATGGTATAAGAAACTTGCCAGGGTCTTCAAGCTTTTCGGGTAGCTTTTTAAGAAGAACCGCTGAGCAATTCTCGTTCATTTGAGTCCGTGACATTTCAAAAAGCTTTTCCTTATTATTCAAAAGACCTTTCAGCATTGAAGCAAATTTAGGCATCAAAAGTATAGCATCCGCGAGACTTATATCAAAATGTAACTCTTGAAAAATCTGATAAAACTTCTCCATTTGGTTTTTATCTTTCTCGCGGTGCTTTTGTTCATTTAGGCGTGACGGATATGGTAACTTTGTTTTGACGGGTGTTTCGTTTTCATTATCATTAACGACCTTTTCTTTTCCTTTAGACGTTGGGACCACCGGAGGTTGGATGTTCTCGGTCCTTCCATTATTACTAGGAATTTCCGTATCCGTTGTCGCCTCGGGTTCACGGACGACTACCTTTGGAGGTAGAGAAGAAGAGGTAGTCGGAGCCGTAGGTCCATCATAAGTAACACCACTCCTTGTTATGATCGCTTTTGCATCGCCCCTCGGGTTAGCGATCGTGTTGCTAGGCAAAGTTCCAGAGCCCGAGGGTCGATCATTTAAACGCTTGTTGAGATCATTGATTTGATTAGCTAACAACCTTGTTGTTTCCTCTTGTTTTGTCATAAAAGCTTGTTGGTTTTGAATCAATTGCTTAATCAAATCTTCCGTGGGCGACGGATTCGGAGCAACAACTTGATTTTGATTATTAAAACTTTGCCCACGGTTTTGAAAATTACCATTGTTTTGAAAATTATTCCCTTGAGGCGGGCCTTGTTGAAAATTTCCCCGATTTTGATTTTGTTGAAAATTCTGATTTTGTCCTTGAAAACCATTATTTCCACGGTTGTGATTTTGATTGTTATTGAATTGATGATTCCGGTTTTGCACATTATTGTTTTGATTCACTTGATTAGGTTGATTAAACCCGGGTGGTCCATGATGTTGGCTCGGACGGTAGCTGAGGAGATTACGGTCTCCTTGAAGAGGTGGGTAACCGTTGCCACCCATATTCGCAGCATACACGTTCTCTTGAACAAAAGAGCCGGTCATCGGACATTCATAATACGGGTGTGGACCACCACAAGTAGTACAACCTTGATTAACGACATTGACTTGTTGACTTGATTTTTCCATAGAAATTGCATCGACTTTCTTTGTTAAGGCCAAAATCATACTTTTAACTTCATCATTATTTTTCTCATTACTGGGCATTGGAAGCTTATTTCTTGACATTCTAACACGAGCCTTATTTTCAATTATCGTGAAGACATCATTTGTATTCCTAGCCAACAAGTTACCACCCGCAGCAGAATTGAGTGAATCTTGATCAATATAAAACAACCCATTATAAAAAGTATCAATCTGCTGAAGGTCGATGAACCCATGGTTAGGACATTTTTCCAACAAATCTTTGAAACGATCCCAAGCTTCACTAAACGATTCATCAAAAGCTTGTTGGAATCGAAAGATTTGGGAACGGAGATTAGAAGTTTTAGAGGGAGGATAGAAATGATTCACAAACTTAGAAGCAAGGTCATTCCAAGTGTGAATTGAATTAGGCGGTTCCTTTTCCAGCCAAGTCCGGGCTGCTCCTTTTAAGGAGAAAGGAAACAACTTCAATTTCACCACATCGTGAGGCACTTGGTTCATTCTAATCGTCTCAGCGATGTCGGTGAAATTTCGGATGTGTGCATAGGGGTCTTCGTTATCAAACCCGTGGAATGATATACCCGTGATCAAATTAAGTAATCCGTGATTAATCTCAAAGTTGGCATTGATATCCGGAATCACAATTGCTCTCCTCACACCGTTAAATGGTGATTGGAGTTGTTCTTCCATAGGACGCGGATCAAATGCCGGTTGTTGTCCCATCGGCGGGATAACATTGTGCTGCGGACCACCCATCGGCGGGGGTCCGTTGTGTTCGTTTTGGTTCATCTCCTCGTCGTCAAGGAAATGAACCCGACTAGTATGTCGTAAAACCCGCTCGGGGTTAGAGAACGGAGACGTAAGACTCTCAAACGAAGATCGGGTGTGCATACACCACGAACAAAATTAAAAAGAAAATGAAAAAGAAAAGAGAAAAGAAAATCTTTTTGTTTTTTTTTTTTATATTTTTTTTTCACAAAAACTTATTATTTCTTTTGTTTTTCTTTTCTTAAAACGTAACGTTAATCGAAAACCGTTTCTTTCAAAACCACGCGCGACGGGACGGGAGAGAAGAATGGATCCCTCTTCAGCTAGCAATTTAATGTCTTAGCTATCCGTATTTCCCGCTTATTCGGTTGTAGTAATTGAAATAGTCCGATAAACAACTAAATTACGTTTTCGTTATATTGCGAGACTTATTTGGTTTACAACGCCCTTTCTTTCGATCGAGTCGAGGCTGTAACTTTTATTACTTTTTTGGTATTTTTGAAAACACTTTAGTAAAAGTGTTTTTGATTTTTCAATTTTTATAGAAATATATATACAAAGTAGAAGAAGGCTTATCAAAACACGATTTTCCAAAACAATGATTCAAAAATTCACTTTAAGCCTTCCCCGGCAGCGGCGCCAAAAATTGATGCGTATCAATTATAGTATAATTATATTCCGAGGAAAAACTTGTGAAAGTAATTCCCGGGTCGTTCTCCCAACGAAGGCTCAAATGGAAAATTTGAATTATCGGCTTGGGAATCGTGTAGTGTAAGTGATTGGTGAAAGAGTGATAGAGTGATAATAACAATCCAGGTATTCAATTATTCACAAGCAATGATTAAACAAGCAAAGAGTACAAGCAATCAATGCACACAGCTCAAAAACGTACAAACGGAAATGCACGCGCGTTATTTAAAACGCGACGTTTGTCTAAAAATTATCCTACAAACTTGAAACTTTTTCTAAAAATCTTATATCATGAAAAATAATTTCTGGAGAAAGAAAAATATTCTTTAGTCTTTTCTTTTATTTTCTATGAATTAAAAATGAAATATTGAATTAAAAGTGAATTAAAAATAGAGAAAAATAGAAAATTAAGGTGGAAAAATAAAATTTCAAATCTGAAAATTCTAAAATACTATAAAAGAATTACTGAAATTATTTTTGTATTTTTCTGAACTTTTTCTGAATTTTTATGACTTTTTGACAATTAAAAACTATTTAAAAATAGAAAATAATAAAAATAAATTGAGAAAAATAGTAAAAAGCTAAGGAAAAATCTAGAAAATTTCTAGAAAATCAAAATTAAGAAAAAAAACTCAGAATAAAATTTTGGAGAAGAGAACAGCTTATTAAGAGCTTATTTAGGCTAAAACAGCTTAACACAAGTGCTTATTTATAAGCACTTGTGATCAAATCTTGGTGAAACTTAAAACACAGGCCACTAATTATGATTTAAGCTCAGATATGTCGAAAGATGACCAATTACAAGCTTAGAAGCAAACAGAAACTCAGAATGATAACAATAAGCAATGATACTAGCTCTATAAGCTATTCAGTATAAGCACAAGTCCACACAGAAGCTAAGAGACCAAACACAAAGCTTATTCTACTCAAATTAATCACAAATGACAAGTTATAACACAGATATAAGCTCAAAACATGACTAGCAGGCCTATGATATAAATCCAGAATTCAGCTTCAAGCATTGACTTAAAATGACAAAATAAGCTGATGAAATAAGCTAAAACTGAAAAGCTATTGGTGATTATTTCTATTCTACCAACCAGAGATTACAAATCAACTAAGAATGATGAGTTCCAAACACTAATGCCTACTAGAACCAGTCCTTGAAATCTTATGCATACAAGTGGTGCAGGGGAGTTAAAAGCTCAAGTAGCCAACTTCCAACAACAATTCTGATAAGCAGTTACGCTTTAATCTTAGATTTTATTAGTGATAAAGTTTAACAAGCTGCTCAAGAACACAAATCAACAAGTTCATGAAATTTCCAAATAGAAATAAACCCTACAAATGCTCTCAACCATCTGACCAAACTCTGAATATTAACTAGTTTTGACTTTTATTTTTGCAACTCAAATTTGACTTATGTTAATTTCTAATGCTAAATTCTACTCTGACATGTAATTATAAGCTATGATTAAACTAAATTAAGCAAGTGTGAACTAATATGCAACTATTCTTACTCTAACACTAATTGTATCAATATTAAGTGAACAGTAAAGTTAATAGAAATCTAATTTTGACTATTGCTATATTATGCTACTGATTTTGTGCTTTAACTAGTATATCCTAGAGTGTAATAAACAATGAATGAAGTCCAAACAGTGAAACTACTACCAAAAACCTTCCAGAATCAGCTCATCCAAACACCCCCATAGATATCACAATTACAATGCAACTACCATTAAACCATTAATAACACCACAATCTTCTTAAGCACAGTTCTAATGAGTAACTAACATTGAAATTGAAGCAATCTCAGCAATCATTTACAACCAGATCTCACTTGAAACTAAGAAACTCAGATCACAATTATGACAGATGAACAATTCACAATGAGACTACTCAACTTAAAACTATTCCAAACCAAGCATTAATCAACACAGACCCTCACAATCCAATACTAAGATACTCAATGCAATATGTGATCAGATATAACCACACTTCACAAATTGATTACTAAAACAAATGCTCAGAAACTCAAAACAGTAACAGATCCACAAAGTAAACTTAAGCTACTAATCAGTTAAGCTAAAAATTCAGCAACAGTAAATTTATAAAAACAATAATACTAATTATAACAGATCTACAAATAAAACTTTGAGAGGAACAAAAATTGAGCTAAACTTACAAATTACTTCCTCCTCAGCACAAATTGAGGAGGATTCACTAAGCTTGCCTATCTTTTAGATAGGCATGTCCTTCCCTTTCTGACATTGCTTATCCGATAATCCACAATCAACGTCTGATCAACAATTTATTTAAATGAAACAGTACAATTCACAAGAAGCTATATGAGCTTGTGTAAATTGTAGATAAGCTGAGTACAGCTTATTGAAAATCTAAACTACTGAACTTGGAAACATTTTTTTATTATTATTTTTTTTTATTTTATATTTTTTTTATTATTTTTTTTTTATTTTTTATATGGAGAATATACAACTGAATTGAAAAGAAAGGTTGTTTAAGCTAATTATTAAAACAATAGAGATAGCTGAAGAGAAAATAAGCTAAAACTTTGTGATAATAAGCTAAATTTAAGCTAAAATAAAACTGAATAAGCAATATCAATTGAACAATAAACTCAAAATTTTATTGAAAACTAAAAATATTACATGAACTAATCTAAATACAATCTGAAATAATTTTTGCAGCATAACAATACTCTAAAAACCTACTTTTTGAAGCTAAAATACAACACCTATATATAGGGAGTGAGAAGGGTTGAGCTCACGGATTGCCAAGCTGGCAATCCGTGTGAGTTGTGCTTGTTGAAGTCCCTTGAGCGCCCTTGATCTCTTCCAATCATTGCTAGATCAATATCAACCCTTCGATCAAAATTAATGACGCGTTCCGTCCAATAAAATGCAGCCACGTAGCCTCCCCTTGTGTTTCTTCGATACTCTGACACATTAAGCTTCTAGAAACACCTCTTAATTGACGTCCGTACCCTTACTTATGGTTAATTCGATCGGAACAGTAACTAGGGTTCTTGGTGAATAGTTTTTGCTGGGTAAATGGGGTAATTGGGGAAAATGGGAGCGGGGTGTGAGTTTATTTGTTTTATTTATTAAATGTTTGACTGGGTGAGTTGACCGGGTAAAAGAGTGGGCTCGGGTTATAGATTAGGATTGGGCTTTTATTATAAAAGGTGGACTTGGACTAAAATGTTAGACTAAGGCTTATATTTGATCATGGACCAAGGCTGATGTTATAATATTTTTTTTCAGATTTTTGAAAAATGAAATACAAGGACTTAACTTGTAATTCTAAAATCTTCCAAGGACTAAATTTGCCGTTGCTCCAAAATATCTTTCAAAGTTTTAAAATGACAACTCTGATTCTCCAAGGGTTGATTTTGATATTCTTTGATTCCAGCTTGACTTTCCAACCATCTACCACTCTCGTGCCCGTTTTCGTTGCTTTCTTGTGATTTTTCGTCAATTCGTATAATAACCGTACCTGCATATCACAAACACAGAAACACACGTTTTCTTGGCATTTGTTAGCTCAAATAGTCGTTTTGGGTAGATAATTGGCCATAAAAATGGTGAGTAAATAAGCACTCACCAAGTACAAGTTCAAATTTTTATTTAAATTTTGGAACAAGCACCTTTCCTAAAATCTGAATAAAATTGCAAAGTGGAGCAAGTAAAATTGCTGAATTATGTGAAAATAAACAGTATGTTATTAAAAAAATGATGATGAAAAGAAAAGAAAGAAAAAATTGAAAAAAATGAAATAAAAAATATGTGTTGAATAGAATCAGAATAAATAAATAAAAGTTGCTTTTTATCAAATTTAAATCGAAAGTTGAACTAGTATTCGTTGATTTTGTGTAAAGATTAAGCGGGAATTTAGAGATTGTTGAAGTCAAAGACCCCGAAAGCTCCGATACTATTCTCGAGGGTGTAAAAACCTAGCCTCCTAAGCCTCGGCTAAAACGACAAGCTGAGAAGAAAGTCGCAACATGGAGTGATCTCACCTTTGAATCTTTAATCTCTAAATGATCGCTTGTTGTTATCTATTTAAGTTTTGATTTTAACTTGTCGTGGAATATCAAAAATATTTGAATCAAAATCCCGCCAATTCCGGTACTAGTCTCTGTGGGGTGTCAAAAGCCTGGTCACCTAAAACCAACTGGTTTGGGATGTGCCGAGAAGAAAGCCGCTACATGGAAAAGGACATTTTCGGTTCTTAAATTTCTGAGGTTTCCGGTGGGTTAGGATTGAACTTAAATAAATGACAACCATAATGAGCTCTGATTTTTTGTGGTCAAACTTTTGAAAATAAGCACACACGCCTAAACTTGATAAATTGCGGGAGTAAAAAGTTAAGACTTGTCTTACACAGATTATTTATATAAGTAGTGTTAGCATTTTACAAAAACATTTGCGCAAGGATTTTTGAGCTTAGTTGGGAGTAGAGGATGATGATTAAAATTCCCTGGAGATACCCAGTTTTTGTGAATCCCGTTCCATAATACCGTTTTTGGAAAATCAAGCATCTTGTTTACTTTGGTTTTAGTTTAAATGTCTCGCATTGAATAAAAAGTCAAAACGGGGTATACTTGGTATTCTTTTGATCCTTTCATTACTTCATATGATTGGATTGCTAGGGACTAGCAATAGTTTAGTGTGGGAGATTGATGAGTGTGTGAATACTCATCATTTTCTGCCCATTTTAGATCGTAAAAATACAGAAAATGACCAAATATACCAAATTATACTGCAGATATCCTTGGTTTGCGTTTTTATGTGTTTCAGGTACAAAAGGATTGAAAACAGATGAAAAACGAGCAAAGTTTGCAAGAATGGCAAAACAAGCCCCTCAAGTTTGAAATTTGGTAGAAACGGCCCCTGGATATTTATTTTTTTGAAAATAATCATTCAAGGTCTTGGAAATCAAAGTTTGACAACTTCAGCTAACCATCCACTGTATTTTCATCTTCAAGATCACCCATGAATGATCTTAATTGCAAAGAAACTCACAGGTTCTGAAAACTACAGTACATGGAGAAGATCCATGATGATAGCTTTGAGTGCTAGAAACAAGTTGAAGTTGATTAATGGAGAACTTGAAGAACCAGATGTCTCATCACCAACAAGATCCGATTGGGAAAGAGCCAATGACATGATCATTTCTTGGGTACTTAACACAGTGTCAGAATAGATTGGCAACAATCTTAACATTGTTCACAGTGCACACTCCTTATGGCATCAATTGGAAGACCACTATTCTGAACTTGATAATCACAAAATCTACCAACTTACCAATGAAATTGTACATCTAAAGCAGTTGAACAGTTCTGTTGAGGTTTACTATCACATACTTAAAGGACTATGGGATGAGTTAGATGCATTGGAAGCTCTTTACAGTTGCACTTGTAAATGTGTGTGTGAAAATGGGAGATCCAATGGAGAAAGAGACCAGAGGAAGAGATTGATGCAATTTTTAATGGGATTGGATGAAAGCTACACAAATTTCAGAGGTCAAATTCTGTTACTACAACCTCTTCCTATGGTAGCAAAGGCATATAGCATGCTCAGACAAGAAGAGAAGCAGAGAGAGGTACCAAAACAAGTTTCTAACTCAATTCCATTTACCCTCAACACTTACAGAACTACAAATTCAAACACTTTTTCACAAAACAAAGCATCAAACACCACTACACCTTCACAAGCACATAATCAAAACAGAAGAAGTTCATTCAAAGTTGGGGTTATTTGTGGTAATTGCAATCAAGAGGGACACACAAAAGAAGAATGCTACAAATTGGTAGGCTATCCTATTGGTCATCCACTTCACAATAAGTACATTCCACCTTAGAGGAGACAAAATTAGAACAGGGCAAGGACTGTTAATATGACTATGGCACATGATGACACACCAAGTGAGGCTACTCCAACTGAATCACCTAACCTTGTGAACCTGCCACCAGATTATTCAGTGACTGCTAGGATGGACATGCTTCAGAATCAACTCAATCAGGTCATTTTAATGATGCAGCATAACAATGAAGCATCCACTTCTGGCTCTCAGAACTTCATGGCAGGTAAACCTCACAGACTCATTGCTCATTACATTTCTGGTTCTAAGGAAATTTGGATTATAGATAGTGTTGCTACTGACCATATATGCATATCTCTTACCTTAATGTACAATGTCATTACCTGCATCACACCTATCACTGTACATTTACCCAATGGTCATACAACGAAAGTAACTAAAATTGGTTCGGTCAAATTACAATCCAACATCACTCTTCACAATGTCTTTTACATCCCAACTTTTACCTAGAACCTCATCTCAATCAGTCAAATCCTAAAACATACTTTAAAATCAATCACATTCACTTATGAAACCTGTGTTTTCTAGGGCCATGATGGCACACAGACCCAAGGCACACTCAGTGGTGGACTCTACATCTTACCTTCTACACCAACAACTTCTACTGCATCTACTCACACACCTGCTACTATTCTTTCTACCACTAGTACTCTTTCATTGTGGCATGCCAGGCTGGGACACCATCAATTCAAGTGTTGAAACATGTTCATCAGTTACCTACTTCTGTTTCTAGTTCATTAGATCACCATTGTACTATATGTCCTTTATCCAAACACCATGCTTTATCTTTCTCACCTAGCTTATCTCATGCTAGTTCTGTTTTTAGTTTGATACACATGGATGTATGGGGCCCTTATCATCATTGTACATTCAATAAATGCAAAATGTTTCTCACAATTGTTGATGGTTTCTCAAGAGCCACATGGACATACTTACTTCCATCCAAACATCATGTCATTTCAACAGTCAAACACTTTCATGCTTATGTTAAAACTCAATTCAATAAAAACATTCAGACAATAAGAAGTGATAATGGCACAGAATTTGTTAACTCATCTCTCACTGAATTTTTCAATACCAATGGTATCATTCATAAACTATCTTGCCCCTACACTCGACAACAGAACTCAAGAGTGGAAAGAAAACACAAGCATTTACTAGAGGTAGCCAGAGCATTACAAATTCAAGCCAACTTTCCAAAACATCTCTTTGGATATTGCATTCAAACTGCTACCTATCTCATCAATAGACTTCCCTCACTAGTTCTTCACAACAAAAGTCCATATGAGTTACTTTACCATCATCCACCTCCCATTGAACATCTCAAAACAATAGGGTGCAGAGCCTATGTACATCAACATCTACCTGACAAATTTCAACCAAGATCCATACCCACTGTACTACTTGGATATCCACAACATCAAAAAGGTTATCTTCTTTATGACCCCCACACCACCAAAGTCATCACCAGCAGCCTTTTTGATAAAGAAGATAACCTTTTTGACAGTGGCACAGTGGCAAAGATGGTTACTGTCAGAACTCTACTTGTTGTTGCAGTCTCACAAAATTGGCACATTGAACAGTTGGATGTTAACAATGCATTTCTTCATGGAGACTTACATGAAGAAGTATACATGACTCTACCTCAAGGTTATCCAACACCATCCATTCCTAACCATGTGTGCAGACTTAAGAGATCTCTCTATGGACTAAAACAGGCCAACATAATATGGTTTGAAAAACTAACTACCTTTCTTCTCAGTCTTGGTTTCATCCAGAGCTATGCTGACACTTCTCTCCTCACTCTCAACACCAAAGGTTCTCAAACTTCCATTCTTATCTATGTTGATGACATCCTCATTACTGGACAAGACAAGGCATACATAGATCATCTCAAACATCTTCTTCATCAGCAGTTCAACATAAAGGATCTTGGAGCTCTCAATTACTACTTAGGCATAGAATGTTTGAGAAACTCCACTGGTTTAGCTATGTCACAAAGAAAATATACTCTGGAACTCCTCAAACTTGCAGGTGTACTTGATCACAAACCTTGTGCTACACCTGTGGATCCAATAAGCAAACTCAATCGTACAGATGGAGAGCTTCTACCTGATCCAACTCTCTACAGAACACTGGTTGGAAAGCTGATTTATCTCACCATCACCAGACATGATGTATCTTATGCTGCACAATCACTAAGTCAATTCTTAAAGGAACCAAGAACACCTCACATGAAAGCTCTCACAAAGGTGCTCAGATATCTCAAACTTTGCCCTGGTCAAGGATTGTTCTTTCCAGCTACCAACTCTCTTCACTTGACCACCTACTATGACAGTGATTGGGGTAGTTGTTCCTATTCAAGAAGGTCAATTTCAGGGTATGGCATCTTTCTTGGTTCTAGCCTAATCACTTGGCAATCTAAGAAACAAGGAGTGGTTTCTAGTCGTCCACTGAGGCAAAATACAGGGCACTAGCAGATAATTCTTGTGAAATCAGTTGGCTCAAGTGTTTACTCAGGGACTTACAAGTTCACATTCCTACTCCTACAATTGCCCTAGCTAATAATCCTATCCACCATGCCAGGACAAAGCATATAGAAATAGACTGTCACTTTGTAAGAAACAAGATCAAAGCAGGGGAGATTCTACCTTCCTATGTTCCTACAAGATTACAAGTGGTAGACATCTTCACAAAAGGTCTTAGCAGGGCACTACACTATCAATGTCTGTCCAAGTTAGGCATTTGCAATCCTTATTCCATGCCAACTTGGGGGGGGGGGGGGGGGGATAATAAGACTACTACAGGTCAAGACAGTTCTGCTAAGTTAAGCAATGGAACAATCCCAAGCCAAAGTCACTCAATACATAATATGCAGAGCTGCAAACAGAGTTCACACAAGATGAAGATTCTATTACATAACTGTCTTACCAATTGTAAAGGAACGTAGTGTATCTTGAATGTAATTATGTCTAGATGCAATGTAACAGTGATCATGTAGCAAGTAGCATAGATTCATAGCAGTAGTATAAATAGTCTTACTTACCTTCATTGTAAAGTAACAATTCCTTAATTTCAATTCATTTCACATTTTACTCTCTATTAGTTTCACTTCTTATCAATTTTGATCACTTTGTTTTGAACTTAAATATTGTGACAATTCATAAATCTATTATTTTGTAATGTTTAAGTTTTTACTATAAAATTATATTAAAATTTTAGTACTTATATAATTATAAAATACTCGTGCACGCACGAGTTTTTACATAATTTTGTTCATCATGTGTTAATATCGATTACTATTTTGTATGTTTTTGTTGCACGAAGGATTTGAATTTATTAAACTGTCGTAGTGTTTAGGTTAAACTGTCAGTAGCACATAATGACCTTGAAAAATATGTGTCGTTGTTATATGTAGATTCTTGTCTATTTATTTTCATCGTACAAGAACGTATGGGGTCGTGCCTTCATTGATATTTATATACCTGTTAATATAAGTCATTCGTAAATGTATAATTTCGTGTTATATATACATGAACTCGTGTTTTTCTTTTTATATTTTTAATTCTGTGCAAATACATTAGTTTAATATAGGTGACAATAATATTTAATTATTTATTTATAAATAACAACAATATAATTTATATTTTTCTCTTTATAAGTTTAACCCGGACATGATCAACAACTTGGAGGTATGGCTGAGCGGCTTAAGGCATTGGTTTGCTAAATCGACTAGGACTTTGGCACAGGACTCAGCCCTGTCTATTGCAATTTGCATACTATCACGAATGTGGATGTCTTGCCTGGAAATAAAGGAACAGGAATGTAAAGTTTAACATAAGTCGAACCAAAAGGTATATTTTGTTACTTGTAGTAGAGGACTAGAGGTATTATGGGGAATCAAAGCATGTTGAATAGGTGAAAAGTAAAGGCTTTTAAAAAGTTTAATTAATAATAAAACGCCCACCGTGTGGCTCGAACCCACGACCACAAGGTTAAGAGCCTTGCGCTCTACCAACTGAGCTAGACGGGCTTTTGTCTCTGTTTTGAATTACTTAATACTCTACTTTCCTCATTTGTTTTAGTTTGTCACAAACAACTCTCAATTTCAATGGGCCTTCTTAGGATTTATGCGCAACTTGTTTACATTCAAGTACTTTCTTTTGCTATATACGATGCATGAAAACTGAAGAATTCAATCTAGTTTATAACAAGATCCAAAATAAAAAATAAAAAATAAAAAATTATGATTTGGAACCCAAACTTGAGCAAAAAAATCATCACAGCCCCTTATTTTTTATTCTAAACCATAAAAAATTCACAAGGGTTAGTTAATTGATATAGAGCATATATTAACCTTTTTTCGAACAACAAATAAGATACACAAATGGTGAAGCAAAGATGAAAGAGATAGCCTTTATTAACCTCTGTGAAATAAAAGAAAAACCAACCACGCATATTTTACGCAGATGTTCCGTATTTTAGAAAATAGAGATTATCTGCGTAATAATCCATAATTTCTTGCTAAACGGGTAATCCTATCTTTATTTCATCGATAATTTTCTTCAATAAAAAACATCGATGCAACTAGTTTGAACATTAAAGATTACCGATGTAAAAAAAACTAATAAGGATCCTAAATGCTATTTATGAGATACCACAGGGAACATAGTTGTAATTGACTTGTTTAGATTTATAAAGTCGGTCCAATAACCCAAACCGACTTATTTCTTTTTATATATACCCGACCCCCTCATTCATTCACACTTATATTATAACCTCAACTTTTCACGATCCAAACCCTATTACTCGTACACGGTGTTACGATGACGGTGCAAGCGGAAACAAGGTCGGAAGAGAAGGCGAGGAAGTGGATGCAGCTGAACTCGAAACGATACAGGGATAAAAAGAAATTTGGATATGTCGAGACTCAGAAACAAGACATGCCTCCTGAGCATGTCAGGAAGATTATAAGGGATCAAGGTGATGTGTTATCAAAGAGATATCTACGTGATAAACGTGTATATCTAGGAGCACTTAAGTACGTACCTCATGCAGTGTATAAGCTGCTAGAAAACATGCCAATGCCGTGGGAGCAGGTTCGCGATGTTAAGGTGTTGTATCATATTACGGGGGCGATTACGTTTGTTAACGAGATTCCGTGGGTTGTTGAACCGATATTTATGGCGCAGTGGGGGACAATGTGGATTATGATGAGACGGGAGAAAAGGGATCGAAGAAATTTCCAGAGAATGCGGTTTCCTCCTTTTGATGATGAAGAGCGTCCGTTGGACTATGTGGATAATCTTCTGGATTTGGATCCTTTGGAACCGATTCAGTTAGAGTTGGACGAGGAGGAAGATTCCGCAGTTTTTAATTGGTTTTATGATCATAAGCCTCTAGTGAAGACGAGGCTTGTTAATGGACCAAGTTACCGTAAATGGCATCTCTCGCTCCCTATCATGGCGACACTCCATCGGTTAGCAGGACAGGTACTTTCTGATTTAGTCGATCGTAATTATTTTTACTTGTTTGATATGGAGTCATTTTTTACAGCCAAAGCCCTTAATATGTGCATACCAGGTGGCCCAAAATTTGAGCCATTGTATCGTGACATGGATACAGGTGACGAGGATTGGAATGAGTTTAACGATATAAATAAACTCATTATCCGTTCACCTTTGAGGACAGAGTATAGGATTGCGTTTCCTTATCTGTACAACAATAGGCCAAGGAAAGTAAGGTTAGGTGTATATCATACACCAATGGTTATGTATATTAAACCGGAGGATCCTGGTTATCCTGCATTTTATTATGATCGCCTGATAAATGTTATAAACTATGTTAACAAAGATCAGCGTGAGGATGACGACGATGAGGACAAATTCTCTTTGCCAGATGGCGTCGAGCCCTTGCTTACTAGAACTCCCTTATATACGGACACTACTGCTGATGGTATTTCATTGTTATTTGCACCTCGTCCCTTTAACATGAGATCTGGTATGATGCGACGTGCTCAAGATGTCCCTCTTGTGTCCGAGTGGTACAAAGAACACTGTCCACCTTCTTATCTAGTGAAAGTCAGGGTTAGCTATCAGAAGCTGTTGAAATGTTTTGCTTTGAACGAGCTGCATCATAGACCCCCTAAAGGTCAAAAGAATAAGCACTTGTTCCGTTCTCTCCAGGCTACCAAGTTTTTCCAGACCACAGAACTTGATTGGGTTGAAGCGGGTCTGCAAGTTTGTAAGCAGGGGTATAACATGCTGAATCTGTTGATTCATAGAAAGAATCTAAATTACCTTCATCTTGATTACAATTTCAACTTAAAGCCGGTTAAAACTCTTACTACTAAGGAGCGTAAGAAGTCACGGTTTGGCAATGCTTTTCATTTGTGTCGTGAAATCTTGCGGTTGACAAAGCTTGTGGTTGATGCAAATATTCAGTACCGTTTGGGGAATGTAGATGCATTCCAGTTGGCTGATGGTCTACAATATACTTTTTCACATGTTGGCCAGCTGACTGGTATGTATCGTTATAAGTACCGACTCATGAGGCAGATTCGCATGTGTAAAGATCTGAAGCATTTGATCTATTATCGGTTTAATACTGGGCCTGTTGGGAAAGGGCCTGGATGTGGTTTCTGGGCACCTATGTGGAGGGTGTGGTTGTTCTTCCTTCGTGGTATCGTGCCTTTGCTCGAGAGGTGGCTTGGAAATCTACTTGCTCGCCAGTTTGAGGGACGACATTCTAAAGGTGTGGCTAAGACCGTGACAAAGCAACGTGTTGAAAGTCATTTTGACCTGGAGCTTCGTGCTGCTGTGATGCACGATGTACTTGATGCCATGCCAGAGGGTATAAAGCAAAATAAGGCGAGGACAATTTTGCAACACTTGAGTGAAGCTTGGCGTTGTTGGAAGGCGAATATCCCCTGGAAGGTTCCTGGATTACCTGCTCCAATCGAGAACATTATTCTCCGATACGTGAAGTCAAAAGCTGATTGGTGGACAAATGTTACTCACTATAATCGTGAACGCATACGGAGGGGTGCCACAGTTGATAAGACTGTCTGTAGGAAGAATTTAGGGAGGTTGACTCGTCTTTGGTTGAAGGCAGAGCAGGAGCGCCAACACAACTACTTGAAAGATGGTCCATATGTGACTCCAGATGAAGCCGTGTCTATCTACACTACTACAGTGCATTGGTTGGAATCTAGAAAGTTCTCACCCATACCATTTCCGCCATTGTCTTACAAGCACGATACAAAGATTCTTATTCTTGCTCTTGAGAGGCTTAAGGAATCTTATAGTGGGACTGTGAGGTTAAATCAGCTCCAAAGAGAAGAACTGGCCTTAATTGAACAAGCTTATGACAATCCACATGAGACATTATCAAGAATCAAACGTCATCTTCTGACCCAACGCGCTTTTAAAGAAGTTAAGATTGAGTTCATGGATTTGTATAGCTATCTTGTTCCAGTTTATGAGATTGAGCCTCTTGAGAAGATTACTGACGCCTATCTTGATCAGTATCTATGGTATGAAGGTGACAAGCGCCATCTGTTTCCCAATTGGATCAAGCCTGCAGATTCTGAGCCACCGCCACTCTTGGTTTATAAATGGTGCCAGGGCATAAACAATTTGCAGGGTGTATGGGACACTGGTGATGGTCAGTGTGTGATGATGCTTCAGACAAAGTTTGAGAAGTTTTTTGAGAAGATTGATTTGATGATCCTTAACAGGCTTCTGAGATTGATCCTTGACCACAACATTGCTGATTATATAACGGCGAAGAACAATGTTGTGCTGTCTTATAAAGATATGAGCCATACAAACTCGTATGGACTGATTCGTGGCCTGCAGTTCGCGTCTTTTGTGGCACAATATTATGGATTGGTATTGGATCTTTTGATCCTTGGTTTGACTCGTGCAAGTGAAATTGCTGGTCCACCACAAAGGCCAAATGAGTTCATTACCTTTGGGGACACTATAGTTGAAACCGGACATCCAATAAGGCAGTACTCTCGGTACATTGACAAAGTCCACATATTATTTCGCTTAACACATGAAGAGGCTCGTGATCTTATTCAGCGTTATCTCTCTGAGCATCCTGATCCTAACAACGAGAATATGGTCGGTTACAATAACAAGAAGTGCTGGCCGAGAGATGCAAGAATGAGGCTTATGAAACATGATGTGAATCTTGGAAGAAGTATTTTCTGGGACATGAAGAATCGTCTTCCTCAAAGTATCACAACCCTGGAGTGGGAGAACAGCTTTGTTTCTGTTTATAGCAAAGACAATCCAAACTTGCTGTTTAGCATGTGTGGGTTTGAGGTTCGTATATTGCCGAAAATAAGAATGACTCACGAGGCATTTAGTAACACAAGGGATGGAGTTTGGAATTTGCAGAATGAACAGACAAAAGAGCGTACAGCAGTTGCCTTCTTACGAGTTGATGATGAACACATGAAAATGTTTGATAATCGTGTGAGGCAAATTCTTATGAGTTCAGGGTCTACAACATTCACAAAAGTTGTTAACAAGTGGAATACAGCTTTGATAGGTTTGATGACATACTTCCGAGAAGCGACTGTGCATACGCAAGAGCTCTTAGATCTATTGGTCAAATGTGAGAACAAAATCCAGACCCGTATAAAGATTGGATTAAATTCTAAAATGCCTAGCAGGTTCCCTCCTGTGATATTCTACACACCCAAGGAGATCGGAGGCCTTGGAATGTTATCAATGGGCCACATATTGATCCCGCAGAGTGATCTTCATTACAGTCGGCAGACTGGTGTTGGGGTAACACACTTTAGAAGTGGTATGAGTCACGAGGAAGATCAGCTAATCCCCAATCTATATCGTTATATACAGCCTTGGGAGAGTGAGTTCATTGATTCACAACGTGTTTGGGCTGAATATGCTCTGAAGAGGCAAGAAGCACAGTCACATAACAGGCGTTTAACTCTTGAAGATTTGGAGGACTCATGGGATCGTGGAATACCAAGAATCAATACCTTGTTTCAGAAGGACCGACATACACTAGCATATGACAAAGGATGGAGGGTGAGGACAGATTTCAAGCAATATCAGGTTTTAAAACAAAACCTTTGAAGTGCACCTTGTATCATCAGCTTTGTATGTTTTGATGGAAGGTTTGTTGATGATACAAATGTGTACCGTGTGACCATTCACAAGACCTTTGAAGGAAATCTTACAACAAAGCCAATTAATGGGGCTATATTCATTTTCAATCCCCGCACGGGACAACTGTTTTTGAAGGTTATTCACACAAGCGTGTGGGCAGGGCAAAAGCGTCTTGGTCAACTTGCCAAGTGGAAGACTGCAGAAGAAGTGGCTGCTCTTGTTCGATCATTGCCTGTTGAGGAACAGCCAAAACAGGTCATTGTCACTCGTAAAGGCATGTTGGATCCTCTGGAAGTCCATTTACTTGATTTCCCCAATATTGTTATCAAGGGAAGTGAGTTGCAGCTTCCATTCCAAGCATGTCTGAAAATTGAGAAATTTGGTGATATGATTCTGAAGGCAACTGAACCGCACATGGTGTTGTTCAATATATACGATGACTGGTTGAAGAGTATTTCATCGTACACAGCGTTCTCCAGGCTTATTTTGATTCTGCGAGCTCTACATGTGAACAATGAGAAGGCAAAGATGTTACTCAAGCCTGATAAGACTATTGTTACGGAGCCCCATCACATTTGGCCATCACTTACGGCTGATCAATGGGTGAAGGTTGAAGTTGCTTTAAGAGATCTTATATTGTCTGATTATGCAAAGAAGAATAATGTTAACACCTCAGCACTGACACAGTCTGAGATACGTGACGTTATTCTTGGAGCTGAAATTACTCCACCTTCTCAGCAACGCAAACAAATAGCAGAGATACAGGCAAAGGAAGCTAGTCAATTGGCGGCAGTAACCACCAGGACTACCAATGTTCATGGTGATGAGCTCATTGTTACCACCACGAGCCCCTACGAACAAGCTGCTTTTTCTTCCAAGACAGATTGGCGTGTGAGGGCAATATCAGCTACAAACCTTTATAACCGTGTGAACCATATATATGTAAACTCAGAGGACATAAAGGAAACTGGGTACACATACATTATGCCAAAGAATATCCTGAAGAAATTCATTTGCATTGCCGACTTAAGAACTCAGATTTCGGGCTATTTGTATGGTGTAAGTCCTCCTGACAATCCTCAAGTTAAAGAAATTTGTTGCATCGTGATGCCGCCACAGTGGGGTACCCATCAACAAGTGCACCTTCCATCAGCTCTCCCTGAACATGACTTCCTTAATGATCTTGAACCTTTGGGATGGATGCACACTCAACCAAACGAGCTCACTCAGTTATCGCCACAGGACCTTACCTTGCATGCTCGGATGTTGGAAGACAACAAGCGATGGGATGGAGAGAATTCAATCATACTTACTTGCAGTTTCACTCCGGGTTCGTGTTCATTGACTGCATATAAGCTTACCTCAACTGGGTATGAATGGGGCTGTGCTAACTAAGATAATGGAAGCAATCCTCATGGATATCTTCCAACTCACTATGAAAAGGTCCCGATGCTTCTAAGTGACCGTTTCCACGGTTTCTATATGGTTCCTGATAATGGTCCTTGGAACTACAACTTCATGGGAGTTAAGCATGCACCAGACATGAAGTACGGGATCAAGCTAGGAACTCCACGAGAATATTATCATGAAGATCACAGGCCAACACATTTCTTGGAGTTTAGCAATCTGGAAGAATGTGATATGACCGCAGGAGATCGGGAAGACACGTTTTCTTAAACATAAATGCTGGTGTTATAACTTGTGTAAACTGCAACTTTTTATTCAGTCGTACAAACTTTTTGATCTATACCCAGTGCTTGTAAACCGGGCTTATCTTAAAATATTTTGTAGGCTTTTGACTGTTGAGAATTTTTATCGATTATATATATCAGAACTTCTGTGAAAAAAAGATATTTGTATATTATTAACCCATATTTTATATTGGCAAGATCATTGCAGTTTTGTTACAGGATGGGTCGATGCACAAAAGGCGCAAAGAGATATGCGAGATTACAGATATTGAATATGAATACCATTATGCTCTTGAAATTTTACAGCTGATAAGGAGTATATATTGTTTTTCTTATTATTTTTATTAATTATTTGATAAATATTTTTACCCTAAAAAATAGGCGACAGATAGTGTTTGATACTTGTGTTGGATGATTCTGATTTCGTGGCGGATGTATAATTATTTTGAACAGGAGAAGTTATATGGTTCGAGTTCTGAAGATGATGATCAGAATGGTGATTAGGATGTAAGTAATTTGGTTTGTGGGGAGAATGATGGTAATAAATTGGATGGAAGTCGTGCTTGGTGGAAACTTGAGTCAGATTCGGACACTGCATCTTACTAATTGTTGTCAAGTTTGGTAATTGCAACTTGAAACTCAATAGAATGCTTTTGTGATGTAAACAGTTTATTAACTTATATGCTCATTACAGAAGAAGTATATGACCGATACCACAAGAAGCTAAAAATTAGAGGTGAAATCTGACAATACAAAGCTCGGTCTGCTCATCAGATGCCCTGTTTTAAATGTCACATAGCAATTTCAGTATCAAACCAGTTGCTGTTGATCACGGGAACCAATCGTGTTTGCTGATCCTTGTTTCTTATTTAAAGGTGTATTACTCTTATTACCATTTTACCCTCACTGAGTTGTTTGTTAGCTTTGCGGTTTGTCTTCCTTTGTTAGGTAACCATATGGTCCTATATTATCTTAGGTTAGGCAAAGGTCCAGTAGCTACTGTGGAATCGCTTCAGTGTTTAAATTTTATTTTTCTGTATTAAGAAGGTTTGTGATATTTTCCACCCACATGACTTGGAATTTTCTGTAAGGTATTACAATTGACGAGTGAATTGCCAATTGTAATCTAAGTTTTAAGTTGACTTGTCAAAGTCTTGCAGGAGGGTTTTGTACAATACTTGACTATTAGACAAACAAAATGTTGATTTTAAGCTATAATTCTCAGTCTTCAATTTGACTGCAAACTCTAGAAGGCCGGCCAGCAAATCACTTTTTCCATCGAAAAATCTTGCGGTTTTATGACTTATTATGGAATTATGCATAACCATTAGTTCAGTCAATACAATGACCATAACAAGTGTCAAGTGGTATATCTTTTTCTCAAAATATATAGATGACAGATGTTTTAGAAACATCTTTGAAAAACCTTGACTTACATTTTTCTCATAAATTTGCTGTATCTTAGAAAATTGTAACAAAAATACAAAATACACGAAGAAAGAAACCAAATGGTGCTTTCCTACCTTGAAGGGTCCATTTCTAAGAAAATAAGGTCAGCTGATCCAACACGGTGGCAATAATTGATCTCCCATGTGAAATACCATAGCAAAGAGTACTAGTCACTGAATTGGAATAAGCTAACCTTCAAAGACTTTAATATAGTTGACTAGGTCAATCCCAAGGTTTAGATGAAGTATACTTAATATTTACAAATAAAATAAAATCTTATGAGCTTTATTTTCGTGTTCTTATTCGTTTCTTTCATAGTAAACAAGTGTTATTTGTAGTCTTCACACGAACACACAATCTGTGTTGAGATATTGTTCTGAATGTAATTTTTTTCCACTTCTGCAGGAGCTTCAGAGATTAGTATTACTGTAGTTAACAACTGCAGGTTCACTGTTTGCCCATGAATCTCAAGCAGCCCTGTTCTCAATATCACCGGATTCAAGCTCACAGAGGGTGAATCACAATCCTTCCAAATTTCGGAGGACTGGTCGGGTCAGATATGGGGTAGACCCTTTGAACCAAAGCCACTTCAACCCACACTAGAAACATACTAAACATATATATAGCAAACATGGCTTATTATGTCAAAAACTATCTCATTTCATTCACCATTCAAACCATCTTTTGCTTCACTTTCACCCAAGGAGCCAATTTCGATGTCATAAACCGGTGTCCATACACTGTCTGGGCCGCTGCCTCGCCTGGTGGCGGCAGACGTCTTGAAACTGGTCAAACTTGGAGTTTGAAGGTTGCTCCTGGAACGACAGGAGCACGTATATGGGGACGAACCAACTGCAACTTTGATGCCAATGGGAAAGGGAAATGTGAACCGGTGATTGCAATGGCCGACTTGAATGTCAAGGTTATGGGACACCACCCAACACTTTAGCCGAGTTTGCTCTAAACCAATACAACAATCTTGACTTTCCTGACATCACTCTAGTTGATGGATTTAATATCCCGATGGAGTTTAGCCCAGTTGGTGCTTCGTGCAAGACATTGAGATGTGCTGCTGATCTCAATAACCGGTGCCCTCAGGAACTACGAACTGATGGAGGATGTAACAATCCTTGCACGGTTTTCAAAACTGTCGAGTATTGTTGCACCCCTCAGAGGGGTAGTTGTGGACCTACCGAGTATTCAAAGTTCTTTAAAAGCAACTGTCCTGATGCTTATAGTTACCCTCAAGATGACGACAACACTATTCAAATTTCATGCCCCGGTGGTACTAACTACAAAGTTGTGTTTTGTCCAAGCCCAAAGTCTGATACTATTAAACTCGGTGGCCAACTCACCTATCCGGACCAACTTTTTTCCCTTGGTGGAAATTTCACGTTAGGGTTCTTCTCTGCTGATAGTAGTTATTTGGGAATTTGGTACACAAACGATGTTGAATCCAGGAAAGTATGGGTAGCCAATCCTGACAGTCCGATGGAATTCAACCCAGATGATGATCATGCCCTCTCCATCGACCCTAATACTGGAAACTTGATCATCACTGACCGAAACAGAACCCTGATAACCATTACAAATGTTGACGCTGGTCCAAAACCGAATGTGACTGTAACCCTTAAAGACAATGGTAATTTCCGGCTTATTAATGAAAATGACAAGAGGGTTTTGTGGCAGAGTTTTGATCATCCAATTAACGTACTTTTACCGGGTATGAAACTTGGGTATGACATTACAACTGGACAGAATTGGACCTTGACGTCTTGGCTGAGTAATGAAATCCCTGATGCAGGAGCTTTTACTTTGAGCTGGGAACCCATGGATGAAGAATCTCATAAGATATTGATTCGACGACGAGGCCAGCCATTCTGGACTAGTGAAAATCTTGATTAACGAAACATTTCAAGGTATGTTTACATTGGATGGTTATAAACTCACTTCTGTATACAACAACAAAGAACGATACATTAGCTACAGCAAAGTTCAAGACTCCAGCCATGAGAATTTCAGTCCTTCTTTCCCTATGTGGATTTTAACACCAGAAGGACGAATTGATGTTGGCCATTTTACTCCACGGGTCCCTGAGTTCTGTTATGCATTCCAATCCGACAATGGTTGCGTGGAGTCAATTTTGCCTCTTTGCAGGAAGGCGAACGGCACATTCAATTATCGAAATGGTGATTTTACTCATCATCAGACAAGCAATGCTACCGATAGTAACTCGAGCCTAAGCATTAGTGATTGTTTTGTCAACTGTTTGAATGATTGCACCTGTGTGGGATTTAATAGCAGTAACACCAATGGAACTGGATGTATTTTTTGGAGAGGAAGCAACAGCTTTTCGGATGACTCGCGTAACAGTTCTGCATGGATGTATGTGATTAGTGACGGACCCGGGACTACAAGTATTGAGGTGCATTCTATTAAAACTAAAGAATACTTGTAACATGAAATTTAGGATTAGGTGCATTTTAGAAAAAATCAATATGTTTCACAAATTTTACAGTACGTAACAAAAATTCATGTGGTTCACAGGCACCCGCGGGAAACCCCGTCAGTTCACCCACGTATGTGACCGGTCACCAAAATCCAACTACAGGTAAATAATTCAGATTACTTTGGTTTTCGATTTTACCCTTTTCACATGTAACCATCTTACTGTGCAGGAACAAAAAACAAAAATAAAACAAAACTGGTAATAATACTCATTGGAACTATCCTTCCTTTGATTTTCCTTCCTTTGGGGCTTTTGTGGTGCCTAAAGAAGAGAAAGCAACAAAAAGAAGGTATGGAATTCGAAAATGACGTTAAACTTTGCTTCTGTTTGCATGCTATAGTTTCTTATTTTTTTTTTAAGTCCTTGATGTTGATTGCAGAAGAAGAGAAACGAAAGAGAGATGAATATTTCCTTGAGTTAACAGCTTCTGATAGCTTTAAGGATGTGCATCATCTTGATAGTAAGGGCGGGAAAGGAAATGATTTGTTAATATTCAGCTTTGCTTCTATTATGGCCGCTACAAATGATTTCTCAGATGAAAATAAGCTTGGACAGGGCGGTTTTGGACCTGTTTACAAGGTGATGATGTTTTTAGGTTGAGCTTTTATTTTAGACTTATTTTGTTTTATATATATGCATCTAATCTAACAAAAACAGGTACCATGAATCACCAATGCAGGGACAACTAAGCAATGGACAAGAAATTGCAATCAAAAGGCTTTCAAGAACATCAGCGCAAGGGCTAGTTGAGTTCAAAAATGAACTGATACTCATAGCCAAACTCCAACATACAAATCTTGTCCGGGTTCTTGGTTGTTGCATTCACAAGGAAGAAAAGATGTTAATTTACGAGTATATGCCCAACAAAAGTTTAGATTTCTTTCTCTTCGGTATGCGATATTTGTAACATGCGTTCATAGTTCATACGATTTTGTAGTTTATTCTTTATTTATTTATATTAATTGATCAACTGATATATTGTATTGTAGATGAAAACAAAAAGGTTGAGCTAGATTGGCGTAAGCGATTTAACATCATTGAAGGAATTGCTCAGGGGTTGCTATACCTGCATAAGTACTCAAGAATGCGCGTGATTCACAGGGATCTAAAAGCTAATAACATTCTTTTAGATGAGAATATGAATCCCAAGATAGCGGATTTTGGCATGGCAAGAATGTTCAAGCAGAACGAGACCCATGCAATGACTAACAGGGTGGTTGGAACATTGTAAGTTTGCTCTTTCTGTTTCCCAAATCAAAAACTTGGTGAATAATGTGTTCTCTTGATAGAATTATCATCAAGAACTTTGACTTTTACCCAACAGGTTAAGAAAATAGGATTACCAAAATTTTAACTTGGGAACCTTACATAGATGAATTTGTTTAACATTTACTGTAGTTTATATATTTCTTGAAATGGCATGTTGATATGTACAGTGGTTATATGCCTCCCGAGTACGTACTGGAGGGGACTTTCTCCATCAAATCTGATATCTTCAGCTTTGGAGTCTTGATCCTAGAAATCGTTAGTGGGCGAAAAAATAGGTCATTCGTTCATCTTGATCGAACGATTAATCTTATCGGATATGTAAGTCTAGTGAAAATCATTTTGTAACCTCTTTATGCACATAGCACAAAAAATATGTTTTAGTGCATACACGAAGATAATGAGCATATGCATTGTAATTGGTCCATATTAATTTAGGCATGGGAGCTATGGCAACAAGGGAATGCATTGGAGTTGGAGGACACGACACTTAGAAATACTTGTGTCGTACAACAATTCTTGAGGACCGTTCATGTGGCACTTTTATGCGTACAAGAAAGTGCAACAGATCGACCAACAACTTCGGATATGATCTCCATGCTTCTCAATGACTCTTTACCGCTTCCCACTCCAAGCAAACCAGCATTCTTAACTAGCAAAGTCGAGTCAGAGTCAACTTCAGAAGAAAAGAAACCGAAGCACGACTCTATAAACAATATGACCATCAGTGCTATGGCGGGTCGCTAGGGCATGCATCGAGTAAGTCGTTCCTAAATGATCAAGCTTGATCATCTCATTGTGAAACATGTGTATGTGTTACATAATCTTCATGTTTTGTTTATCATTTATTATTCTTTTTTTAAAAGGAAATACTAAAAGAATAGGGATGTAAAGGCTTCCAAAAATCTAAAAGCTAGGTAAACATTTTTTCTCGTGATCGATCATTTGAAGTGGACCAGTAGTGTTGCTAAACATTGTGTCTTCCACATTTTTTTTCTCACTTGTGGATCTTTCACATTATGGGTCATGGTTGGATTTTATAAGCGTGTTGAATAATAGATTGAAAATAAGGTTGTCAAAACGTATTTTATAGGGTTGATCATTTTATCATCTTTCCAAAAGTTTATAAAGAATTGATGTAAGAGTGTAGCCGTGTAGGACTTATAGTTATGAAAAAGTAATGTGTAAACTGACTCAATGGCCTATTTTTATTGTTCATTTTCTTGCAAATTACTCTTCTATATGACACTTTTGAAATAGTAGTTACCGGTATAATAACTAAACTTAATTACATGTGGATACATTTTTAGCAATTACAATATGCTGAAAGAGCTAGTAACTATTGTGCACGACAAGCTAACTATTACATTAGATATCCTTGCGACAAAAAGTTCTATTGATAAGAAATCAATATATTAAAAACGTACAATTGACAAGAAACATCTTTATCTTACAAAAAAAATGAAAGATATGAAAAAGTTGCAGCACTTTCGGTCTGATTGAATATACAAATGATTTTGCTTAAAATTTATGTGAAAACGTCATCTTTTGTTAGAAATAATTTTTATATAATATGTGAGTCCATGATTAAGTTGGTGCCACAAGAAGCATAGTGCCAAATTTGAGATTAATGCTTCCAAAATCAGTAATCCATAGAAGTTGACAACAGGTAAAGTATAAAATTTGATTTTTTTATGTTTCTCTTTGTATCAATTGTTTGATGTTCGAAAACATATTCTAATAACTTTAAGGAGGTAATTGTACATATTATATTTTGATTCATACGCACCATCATCTTGTTCTGTAAATAGTTGTACTATATATAAATTTTGTTTTTGTGTGACTATAAAATGGTTGTGTCAATAAAAAAAAAAATATATACAAATCAATTCCTCAATAAATACTATGTAACACATTTTTTAAGTTCATGCATTCTTTTATTAATTAATTTATTTATTTATTTTGTCTTTCTTATTTATTTATTTTTTTAACTTTTTTTTTTTATCCTTTTCTTAATTCACATTTTTTTTAAATGAAGGCTTTTTTTTCTTTTTTTTTATATAATTCATGTTTTTTTTTACAATTTCACGTTTCTTTCACTTTATTACGTTTTCATTCGTTTTTGTTCGTTTTCATACGTTTATATATGTTTTCAAATATTTTTGTTCGTTTTCATACATTTTCGTCAATTTTCTTATGTTTTTGTCTGGTTTTTTAAGTTTTCGTCCATTTTAGACGTTTTCATCTATTTTCAGACGTTTTCGTCCATTTTTATATGCTTTCGTCCGTTTTCATACGTTTTCGTCCGTTCTCGTAAGTTTTCAGACGTTTTTGTCCATTTTCGTCCATTTTTGTTCCTTTTTATCCGTTTTCAGACGATTTCGTCCATTTTCATATGTTTTTGACAGTTTTATATGTTTTCAGACGTTTCTGAATATCACAAGTGATATTCTGAGTGGTATTCTGAATATCACTTGTGATATTCTAAATATCACAAGTGATTTTTATGTTACAAAACATTAGTTGAAAATCACTTGTGATATTCTGAGTATCACAGAATATCGCTTGTGATTTTCAGAAACGTATGAGAATGGATGAAAATGTGAGAAAACGGACCAAAACCTCCGAAAATGTATAAAAATGGACAAAAACGTCCGAAAATGTATAAAAGCGGACAAAAACGTCTTAAAATGAACGAAAACGGAAGAAACGGATGAAAACAGATGAAAACGTATGAAAACGTACGAAATGGACGAAAACGTGTAAAAACGGACAAAATCGTATAAAACGGACGAAAACGTTTGAAAACAAACGAAAGCGTATATAAAGGTATAAAAACGGATGAAAACGTATAACACGGACGAAAACGTCTGAAAACGGATGAAAACGTAAAAAACGGACGAAAACATATGAAAATGGACAAAAACATCTGAAAACGTATAAAACTGCCCAAAACGTATGAAAACGGACAAAAACGTATAAAAACGGACGAAAACATCTAAAAACGGACAAAAATGTATAAAAACGGACAAAAACGCCTGAAAACGGACAAAATTGACGAAAACGTATAAAAACGGACGAAAACGTTTGAAAACGAATGAAAGCGTATTTAAAGGTATGAAAACGAAAGAAAACGTATAAAAACGGATGAAAAAGTTTGAAAACGGACGAAAACGTATAAAAACAGGCGAAAACGTATCAAAACGGACAAAAACGTCTGAAAACGTATAAAACTGCCCAAAACGTATGAAGACGGACAAAAACGTATGAAAACGGACGAAAACATCTAAAAACGGACAAAATGTATAAAAACAGACGAAAACGCCTGAAAACGGATGAAAACTTACAAAATGGACGAAAACATATGAAATCGGACAAAAATGTATGAAAGTGGATAAAAATGTATGAAAACATATATAAACATATGAAAATGGACGAAATCTTAAGAAACCGTATTAAAGTGAAAAAGAACGTGAATTTATTAAAAATAAAAAATAAAACAAGAATTAAAAATAATAATAAATAATAAAAACTTGATTTAAAAAAAAATATGAATTAAAAAAAAAAAGTTAAAAGAAAAGTGAATAAATTAAAATAAATAAATAAATAACTTAACTTTTTATACTAAATGTTTGATTTGTTCCTTTGCAACCAAAATTTAGTTTCTAAAATTAAATTTACAATGTTTTAGATAGATAAGAATTGTGGTCCATGAAGCGAAAATCGTGGCGACAAGCTAGCAAAATCCCCACATGGTTGGTACACATGAAAACAAAGGAACCATGATTCACTAGGTGACCACCCAATTTTTATCTTTTTCCAAATTTAGAAAAAATACAACTGGTTACTACCTTGAATGTTATGAAAAGGAATATTAAAAAAGTTAACATATGTGGTGAAATAAAAAAGTTTAAGAAATACGTAGGTTTGACATAAGAACAAATCCCACCGCACTTTGCACTATAAAGATTGTTCGTTTGTCAACTTAATAGTACCCCAAAACCTATGCAATATAAAACCACATAATATGTCCAATAATCACTTTCTCGAAACTATTCCCCGTGATATACTGCACGGATCACGTAACTATATTAAACAGTGAAAAAGGAGCAATAAATAATGAGTAAATTTCATAAATAGCTCAAAAGTAAAGTCATTCTAACATTAAATTAAGATTGAAAATTTTAAAAATTAAAATGAGAAAAAACTGCAAAAACATATTTTAGATACATTTATAAAAATATATATCTTTTCCTTTAAAATTCTTTCTCTAATTTAACTAGTTATAATACATGTGTGCGCACAGGGTTTTTAAAATTTCGTTTTAATTATATATTATTATCGATTAACAAATGAATCATTTAAAATGTTTCAAATGATTTTACTTGGTGGACTAAAAATAAAAAATCATATGTATATATGTTATAATCTACATATTATTTTAGGAGAATGCTTTTGGATTAAAAATTATATTTTATTATTCAAGCAAAATCACATGATTATACTTGACTTGCACACTACTACATAATAGGGTTTCAAGACCCCTTCATCAAGACCCTTTCCAATAAAAAATGGTCTTATAAAAGGATTGAGGCCCGCCCAAAACTGTCAAGACCTGTTTTAAAGAATAAACCTGGTTTTAATAAAAATAAGATATTGAGACCAGTTTTCTGTTTTATCACCGGACTATTTTGGGCCTATTGTGGACCGGTTTATAGATACAAATTACAACTCGGTCTTATTCCACAAAATATTGAGCGGGATTCTTTTCCCCTTTATCTTTTTCACTAAATTGAAACCTTTATTCAAATTTCAGATCAATTATCAATTCAACCTTTAAAAAAATATAAAGCAAAGAAATAGTTTTTCTTCTCCTAACACACTGGGATACTGATACGTGGGGATCGCACCAGGTTTTACCTCTCAAGGGATCTCGAGAAGCTTACAACCCCACTAGGCAGTGTACCTGATCGTTGTAGTATAGTATAGTGACAAGTACCGGGGGATTGATCGTTCAACTCAGGAATAGTGTCGCTAGGATTAGAAAGCCTCCTAAACTAGGTCTAGAGGTGAGGGATGATTATTTTTATATTTTTATATTTTATAAAAGCAATTAAAATCTCGGGTTTTGGAAGAGTGGCACTACTACAAAAAATCTCATAGAAACCGGTCAAAATGACCCATGAAGAGTGGTTTTGAGAACACTCTCTGAAGGGGGGGGGGTATCTCTATGATCAAAACATATAGAAACCGGTTTAGCAACCAGTCTATATTAGAAGAATAGACACCGGTTTACTCCTTAAATCGGTTTCTATTGTAAAGTAAACAAACATATTTTTACTAGACATTGACACCGGTTCTCCTAAAACCTGTCTTTATAGAAATATTCAACCTATCTTTATATAAAGTAAAAAGATATGTTTTTATCTCAAAACCTGTCTTTTTGTAAATCTATTTTATTAAAAAAAAAATCATTTCTAAAATTTTCCAATTTTTTAGAAATTCTATAATCTACAATTCACTATCGAAAATAAAGAAATATAAATGCAGAAAATATGTATAAAGTGATTAAAATACTCCATAGATGTCGAAATCAACAAACTAAATTAAGATAACATGTCAATTCAACTAAACATAAATCTTAGACAATCCAAATTAAAACACTAGAATTCAATAAACTATAATGAAAAACACTAGAATTCAACATAACTAAACATAATTCTCTAGGACTAATCACAATGTAAACAATGCACCAGTGATGGCGTTCAACTCTTTGCTCTCTAATGGGCGTTCATCAAGGTACCTACATGTAACTTTATGAAATAAATGGTTATACAACAAATAAGACGGTTTTCAGTGCAAGAAACAGACTGCCAAGTTATTTAACAATGACAAACAACATAAGGCAATCAATCATGTCATTAGCATTAAAGAAAAATCAATTAACAAGCATGCATTAGCCTAAAACCTTAAGTACCCAAAAAATTATCCTAAATCAGACATTACCTTTGGTCTACTAACGCATTCTGCTACAAGTTTTACAAGTTTACATGTTTAATATATCACTATTTTTCACACTCATAGCACTTACCTTGTTCAGGAAATTGTCATTTTTATATTTCAGCACAAAGTCATGCATCCATTTCATCACATAAAATCCACACTCCCAATCGTTAGGCTGACGATGCAGGGAAGAGCAGCCAGCAGCAGCAACACCTCTTTGAGGAATATGGAAATAATGGAAATTTAAAGTACCATACATCAAGTACAACATACTGATTGTTAGTTTCACTAGATAGAATTGTGCAGTACCTTATTTGATGTCTACTTGGCAGGGATGGCATTATTCTTTTTATTTCTCTCAGCTCGTGCTCCTAGAGTGTGCAACGTGGGTTTCAAGGACGATGATTTTGAGCTCTTCGTACTACCCATAGTGGTGTTTGTCGTGTCTTTGAGGACCTTGAATGTACCCCTATGAGGCCTAACAACAACATAAAAATAACGCTCAACTTGCATTACAAAAAAAAAAAAAAAAAAAAAAAAAAAAAAAAAAAAAAAAAAACGTATCTGCTAAGAGTGTTATAATTCGTACATATCCTACTTGTCTTTCTTGCTTCAGTCTTTTCCTTGAAATATCTAACATTTCCTGAGTCTGGTTTCCTGAAAGATGATTAAAGAAATAAATATGTGACGAGTAATGGAAAACATAGCTTTGACTTCCAAATAAGAAATATAAAAATTTACCGCTGTCTCCCCAGGCCAAGATGGTTCCAAAGCTTCGTACAGCTTGATGGGTCTCTCCTGATTCCTCCTATGGATTGATAATTAATACAAGCAACTCATAGAACTATTACAAGAATAATCAAATTTTGATTTACATACTTGAGTGATACATGCTTTTGGTCTAATTCATTGAACGAGCAAAAAAACTCCTGTAAGATGATTTTAGCTTTTCAATTGGTTGAGCATTCCTATAAAACAGAAAAAGATTTCGTCAAGTCCTCTAAAAAACATATGCATGCAAACTTCATAAGTATGTTGTAACTATGCTGCAACAATCTTAAAATTATACACCAATAATAAAATAAGCAATTGATGTTAGCTTAATCATAAACACATATGAACTGCTTTCCGGTCTCAGGTTTATTGATTTTCATATTTTCCGTTAATTCATTCAACTAATATTGTATAGCATTCGAGTTGATGAATCATGTGTTAAAAGGTATGGTTGTAAGGTGCCCGCTTGGATTTTTTAATTACTTTAGGGTAGACATAACTAACCAGCTAAGTTAGTGATATGTCCAATATAATTTTTTTATAAAAGAGTGTCCTAAATTAATGATCAATAGACATAGTAATGTATGGAAGATTCATCCATTATAGTTACAAGAGTGTAATTTGAATGTTTAAGAAATATATTGTACTACTAAACTATATGTATATAATAACATTTATTTTCATGCATAAACGTACAAACAAGCTGTCCTACTACATATCTTACTCAAATGTCATTCAAAGCAACTTCTATTGTTATGAATACGTAATCATGTCATTATATTAAACTAAACCTTAACTCAAAGTTATACTGTCTTCTAAAAACACGCTCTATATAATGCCCCTATTGTGTTAAGTAGCCCACTTTGCTGAGAAATAAATCTGATACTTATTATTTTAGCATTTTCAAATTATGTTATTTATCTACTATTGTAAAGCCATTTTTTAGCTCGATCAGCAAGGGTTCTCATGCCGATAAATTGATTTTCCCTTTCGACTTTCTATATCGGTACTTCGACATGTCAATTGCGACTGGACTGATAGCCTCTTGTAAAAATTCCTTTGAAGAAATTTCAAGACAATCCCAAACAACCCATTACAGTGTCATTTATCAGCCCGAAACAACCCGTAACAGTTTACGTCAGCAGTCCAAAACATACCCTTAACACCTATTCAGCACTCATGATCACACATAGCCAAAAATATGAATTAAGGGATAACCTTTTTCGATAAAGATGGTTGAAAACACTCAATAAATTCACAGATCAGAAAAGCTTCCAAATCAATGAACAATCACAAAGTAAACAAATTTAAGCATCAATATTCATTTTTTTTTATATAAATTCAAACAAAACCCAGCTCACCCCTGCTAATAGATCGACTTCATGAATACAATAACGATGAAACAACAACCTAAAAATGACATTCCTGGTCACTAATGGAGTATGGTTATAACAAAGAGATCACATATTTGAAATACACATTTTCAAGTAAATATGATTATTATTGTCTAAGAGCTCGAAATGCATATAACCAAAACAAATAACATCCCAATAAGCTCAAAAAGTATCAGGTCATAGGTGGGTTTATAGTTTATACACAATTAGTTCAAAATATAACATCGTATAATTACATTCACAATTAAAGAAAGAGGACATAGCAGAAAATACAAAAATAAAGTAGGCATTGATGTACCTGATGACAGAGTTCACATATTGTACCTCTTTTCTCATTGCACCATCACTGTACACATTTCCTATGAGCATACTACAAATACAAATAGCAGGCTTTAGAGTTTGGACAATAAACATGTTGGCTAAATTCAGAGGCGAGTGTAGGTCTAGCTTCTTTTTTAACCAATACGACTGACGAAAAGTTATTTCATTATTTTCTCATTCTTATTACAAACAAGTAAGCAACAAGTAACTTATAAGGCCAATTTGACACAAACTATGAATACAACCATATATATTAACAAAACGACAAAGAAAACTACCTTGAGGCTGCCACTGCAAGCGCATTGAACTTCAACATTTTTAACACTATCCTTTTCTTGACAAATACGACACTCAAAAGACTGAATCAATGGCTCTTCCTCATTAGACACATCATGCTCTTCACCTTCCTTTGTATTATTAGCCTCTCCAACAGCACGGCTACTAGAAGCCTTTGGAGCCACCACCTCCTGTGGTGCCACAGGCTCATCATAACATACAATTAAATGATTTTCCATCTACAAAAATAACACACATTACCCATCAACAAGCTATACAGAACCATAAACTTCAACCACATTGCACCACGAAAATTGATCATCACTTGCTCATTTCATAAAATCACCCACTCCCAAAAGCACACAATCTTTTTATATAAGGGAAAATCGCACCAAAAGGTACTAACCTTTAGATCAATTTGAATTGAAGGTATTTAACTTCTTTTTTTTCTCAGTTTACGGCATTAAACTTCATTTTGTATGCAATGTAAGTTTTTTTCTGACTTTTTTAACGATGTAATCAGTGAAGTTTTTAGCTAAAATGGTAAGTTAATGTGGTGCATCATTCAAGTTAGGCATTAAAAAGTTGTTTCTGCAAGAATTAGGACTGGTAACCTTTCAGTAAAAATAAAATGAAATAAAAAAATAAACTATACAATTCACAAAAAATGATTTGCAACACAAAACAAAACTGTATAAGCAGAACACCCCCCCCCCCACCAGCCCCAGCCCACCCTAAACAGATATAAATTGAAGAAAGATGAACCTTCAAAATCCTTGTAGCGCGTAGGCAAAGTACTGAGTCCGATTATAGTGCAGCCATGGTATGAATGGCACAACCATAATTTCACCCGCATGGCCTCAATATCTTAGACAAGATCTTTGTTGAAATCGATTATATGGTAGTGGTAACAGCAGGTATAAAAATTAAACAAACAAAATGAGTCTAATTGTAATAATCTAAATCAGATTCATTCATCGGCTATATAATTAGCAATCAAACAAAATAATAAAGTAATATACAAACTATTGCAGAAGAAGTAGTTTGGTTACCTTGATAAAGGGCTTCGAGAGTCGAGCAAACATGGATGCAAAACCGATTGTGGAGTAACAACTTTGGTGATGAAAATTGAGGTATGACAGAGTGGTAGAGATTTACGAAGGAGCGAGAGACTGGAGAAAGGAGAGAGGATCGAAGGACAATTTAGGAGCGACTGAAATTTACAATTTTAAGTGAGAAAGAGGGAAACTGATTTGGGGAAAATATTTTTGGGAGGGGCGTTAAAAGTTGAATCAAATTTCATTTTGGTATGTCGAGGGTAGTTCAAAGTTGAATCTAATTTCATTTTGGGAGGGGCGTTAAAATGCAATATTTATTTTGAAAATGTTACTTAAAGTTTAATGTCCTCTAAAATGAAAATTTTTTAAAAAGTGTTGCTTATAAAGTGTTGCATTAGCCACATTTTGTTGTAGTGGTTCTAGCTTTTATTCAAGTAAACGACTATTTTTCCGAAATAATTATTTTCACATTATTTTCGGAATTTAGATGTATAAGGGTTGAAGAGTCGTTGATAGATGGAAGTTCAAAATAGAGAATACTCAAACCGGTTGTTTCTTCAAAAACGATGCCTATAACATAAATACATAGAGACATGTCGATACCTACACACCAGTTTTTTTTATTGTGTAAAAAGACCGGTTTTTACCCGCAAACCCAGTTTGTATTCGTTTAGTATTATGAAAACTAGTTTTTTCAAGAAAACCAATCTTAGTTCTTTCCATTCCCGCTAGTTTTTTATCATAGGAATAGGGTTTTATATAACCAGTCTTTATTTGGGGGTGTTTATAGCCTTTTGTGTAGTAGTGTGAGCAGAATTAGTTGCTAGCCAACTAACCCAATAAACTAATATGCAATCAAAATAAAATAACAAAAATGAAAGTAAAGCTAATTATACTAATGTGGTGTAAACAATGATGAGGAAAGTTGTATTTACTTAGGTTTCATTACTCCCTAGATATCTTTTACAAGTTGATAGCTTGTTACAATTGCATGGATGACGGGTTATATTCCTTAATACTAGTCGTAGGGCTGTGTACAATATTCCCTAACTCTATAGGATACTACTTCACTCCTATGTCGAGCCGTTAGAAGCTCCTAACATGGGATCATTAGAATTCTCCTACGCATTAAATACAACCAAAAATCGTGGTACACCTCTGATCATGTTTCTTAAGACGTTCAAGCAAGTTACCAATGGAAGTCTGCCAGTTTTCTTAAGCCTAACATCGAATACAATCATCCGTAACAACTATAAACAAACAATCAACCCATAATTAACATCTAGTTTTCACTACATCTAAGCAAACACAAAAGAGATCTAGCCTAGCATGTTAAATAAAAGACAAGCATAAGATATAATCAAACAATACATAGACATATTGAACGATTTTAAAGAGTACTTATCTTTAATTGAACATGAAAGATTCAAATGGTTGAAACCCTTGAAAAAGCTGGAAAATTCGACCTAGGGTTTTTCCCTCAAAGTTGCACCCCAATGAATGAAATTTGGAAAACTATATATAGATTTTACAGGGTGACGGCGTCATGTATTCAGTTGTGACGCCGCCATAATGAAATCGTATTGCCTAGATCTGCTTGTGACGCCATCATGTGTAAAATTGTTCTGGGCCGTCACTAATACTTGGACCATGATGGCCTTGGGTGACGCCGTCATCTCCAATGCACAAAAACTCTCTGGATCGTCACGTGTATTTCCCACATCCACCTCTTTTGTTACTCTTGACGCCGTCATGTAGAAGCTCTTGACGCCGTCAGGTACTGTTCCCAGCAAGAAAAATTGAGACTTTGCCGTTTTCTTCACTTTTATGCTCCAAAAACGTCAAAAATGCTTCCTTTTCTATATTTCTCTCCAAAAGTACCTAAAATGACAAAAGGAACAATTTAGGGCAATATTTGATCAAATAATCACGAATCCGGGCTTAAATGACTCCTTAAAAGTGGTTCACTTTTCGCCTCATCAAATACCCTTACACTTGATATTTGCTTGTCCTCAAGCAAATGCGCTTTTATTCTAATCAAAATACAAGTTAAGGGTCATTTAACACTAATATAAAAGTAATTACAACAAATAATCGTTCCACTAAAACCAAAGACAAGCACGGAGGTCATACACTAGCACCTCACAAATAGTGTTTAGATACTCACATCTCTCGGGTGTAATAAAGTATATATCACAATATGGAAATGAAAAACATCTCTCACTACCTGTCATAACAAATAGATTACCATAGGCTTGGGAAAGGATCAAACCTCCACCACTGGCGTAAGCACCTTGGATAAACTATCAAAGAGGTCTTTCAAAGGGTTATAACGTTAGGTGTAGGGATATGGAAAACACGGTTTTGTTGGATAAAGGCAATATTTACTGGTGGCTAGTTAATCATCTTGGTCAATTAGATGTACAATATGGTGTTGCTAAGCCAAGACTAGACACGACTTAAGCTAATAAATCAAAAATAACAAAAACATAAAATAAACATAGAATGAAACGGGATGGCAGTCCGTATGTTTTTTTTTTCTCTTTTCTTTTTCTATTTTTTTTTTCTTTTTCTCAATTTTTCAATTTTTTTTCATACACTCTTACCCTACCATCCAAAATAATACATCATAGGGAATGTACATTCCCCTTACACTTGAATTTTTACATACTTTACAATAAACTACTCTAATGACTCGAATCAAGATAATCAAAACACTTGGAGTACTTTTTAAGATTAATGCACATATGGGGGTAATAATTTGATGTTCTTCCCCATTACTCCATAATACAAGTACTTTACTCATGAGTCTCAATCGTCCCAAAACAATATGTACAAGATATGACTCTACTTAGCAATCATGTAATCATTTAGATAATTAACTAAGAGTTTAAACATATAACAATAATGCACTAAAGATGAGTGCATATACGGAAGGCTAAGGTGATTTGGTTGCACATTTGGGTGGGTTGTAACAAATTCTTCCTTTAAGTAAGATGCTTAAATTTGGAAACGAAAAGATAGGCTCGGAGGGGTGTACTAGGGGTTTCGTGTACTAAAAATGAGTACAACGCTAAGGTGTGGGAAAATTAGTTGACTTTACTAGCCAAGTAATATGACTTAAATGGTCAAGTAATTATGATACGGGTTTAAACACAAGGGTGATCCTAATGCCTCTTATCATGTTTTAAATCCTACTACATGAATGTAGTCTCACTAGCGGTATCGGGATGCATGACTAACGCAAGTTCTAGAATCTAAATGCTACCGGTACACTCATAAGCACTAATAATGAATGCTTTTCTGTAACACCCCCAAAATTTGATACAGCGGAAGACTCAACAAGCTTTCGAGGTGCTACGGGGATTGGTATCCAACACAAGACATAAAAGAACGAGATAAAGTAACAGAAGAAAAATACAACCACGCGGGGTTTTAAAGTTTACATTTATCCCAAATTCAATCAGAGTTAGGCCCGAAAGAAAATAAATATAGGTCCACAATTATTTATCAGAGTTTCAGAAAATAGATCCATAACCAGGTGCCATAGCCAATCCAATCCAAGCATCCAAGGGCATCACTTAATTACCTGAGAAAATGTGCTAAAAGTCAGCTTTCGCTGGTGAGATCATAGGTTTAAGTTCATTATTCAATATAGCGGACATATATGCAAAACGCTTGCTAGCTAGACTAGGCCTCAATCAACCAACAAAAATAATCCAACCAAAACTAACCAACCCTATAGGTGCACGCTATAGCTCAAATCAATCCAATCAGTAGCTTACCTAGTTCGTGTCTAGGCCTCGCTCTATAATCAATCCAATAGCTTACCTAGTTCGGGACCAGGCCTCGCTCAACAACCAATCAATAACTTACTAGTTCGGGACTAGGCCTTGCTCTATAACCAAATCAATAGCTTACCTAGTTCGGGACTAGGCCTCGCTCAATCCTACCTAGTTCTATAAGCATAGCAAGTTTTAAAAATAAAGAAGCGATAGTAGTCCACATAAAACATTTGCACGTTTCTCACCCCAAGTATTGAAAACAAAGTTCAAGAGTAAAAGTGGGGCTATGACTCACCTCAAGTCCAGAAAATCCTCAAAAGAAATCGATAGATGAAAGACGTAAGCAAACTCAAGTAACGGCAACTACAGACTCGGCACTTCCTAACAATATCAAACTCGTTCAGAAATCATTTCCTCAAAATCAAATATTCCCATTCCCGAACGTATTCCATTTAACTTTCCAAAAATATCCATTTCTCGAATTATCTTCATATTAATTTGAAGTTTGACGTTTGGTATCCATATGGGTGGAGGGTCGACACAACTCAAACCAAGAAGCCACAACGAAAGAAATAATAAACCATCTATAAGTCTAATATTAGCCCAATATATTATTTAAATAAATCATCGAAGTTTATCAAATCCGTCGATTTGGTAATCCCCCGTATTTATCTACGTAATATATCGTTCCAAGATTATACCCAACCAAAATCACATAGCACAAAGAATACTGTGTGGTAAATATCGTAGTCCAATAGATTCCCTATATATATCGTCCAATTTGCCAAATTCGTCAATTTAGCCAATTCCACGAGATATATAGTAATTTATTATCCTAATACACGTACCACAACCTATGGGCGTCGTGGGATACGATGCCCATTAATATACTCATTTTATATAGCTAAATAAACTCGATTTAACCCGTCGATTAAATAAGTTACGTAGTTATAGAAAATGGATATATTAATCGTCATATATCCGTGACAACACAAAAGTCACATAATAAAGCCCACTTGGACTTAAGTAACCACAACTCGTATAACTCGATAAGTTTTTCAAATTTATAAAAGTCGTCATGTTTTTATTTATTACTTACCCGACTTATTAGTTCTCGACATTATTTCTAGTTAGTTATTTATAATAATTCTCCGACATTTATTGTACTATTCGCATAGTATAATAATTATCGTTATATTATTATAACATTTACTCGTGATCGTTTTATTATTAATATACGCATTAATATGTAGATACATACGTTTATCACGTCTATATACGTATATAAACGATTATATTATCAATAATATTATTACGAGTATTATTCTCTTAATATTTGGTTTTAAATATTTATCGAGTCATAAGAATTTGGTCACATCATCCTCGATGTGGTTTGCCCCACATCCCGAACGGCTTGGAGTGGCTCTGATATCATCTGTAACACCCCGCCTTATAGACCACAATATTGTCCGCTCTGCCCGAAGGCACACGGCATTGCTTTTGTGGCCCTCATGTGAAGACTTCCCGGCAAGTCACCCAAGCCAGTACTACTCTCACATGAGCACGCTTAATCGTATGGGCGATTAACCGTTAGACCACAAAACGCGTTGTTGTCATATAAGGCGAATGTTAACATATGTCCCAACATCACTCCAAGTCACGGCAATGTGGGATTTGCCTAGGGTATTACACAGTTCCTGTGGTAATTCCAACCGATAAGCCACGGGCCCAATTCTTTCCAAAATGAGAAATGGTCTAATGTAGCGGGGGTTGAGTTTCCCACGTTTCCCAAAACGTATCACACCCTTCCAAGGCGAGACTTTCAACATCACTTTGTCTCCAACCTGGAACTCTAGGGGTTTACGTCTCTGATCGGCGTAACTTTTCTGTTTATCTCTAGCTGCTTGTTGTCGATCTCGAATTTGAGTCACTTTCTCAGTAGTCTCCAAAATAAGCTCAGGGCCTGTGAGTTGGCTATCTCCAACTTCAGCCCAACCAATAGGCGAACGACATTTTCGGCCATATAAAGCTTCAAATGGTGCAGCTTTAAGACTTGTGTGATAGCTATTATTGTAAGAAAACTCTGCAAGGGGTAGATACTTCTCCCAGCCTTTAGCAAAGTCTATTATGCATGCACGAAGCATATCCTCCAAAGTCTGAATAGTTCTCTCACTTTGACCATCGGTTTGGGGGTGATATGCAGTACTCATATCAAGTCTCGTCCCCAAAGCGGTTTGAAGTGATCGCCATAAAGCTGACGTGAAGCAACTGTCGCGATCAGAAATAATCGATATTGGAACTCCATGACGAGAAATAATTTCTTTCACATACAACCTCGCAAGTTTATCAACACTATCATCTTCACTAATCGCCAGGAAATGAGCAGACTTAGTCAAACGATCCACAATTACCCAGATAGTGTCACAACCGCTAGCTGTCTTCGGTAATTTGGTAATAAAGTCCATTGTGATCCGTTCCCATTTCCAAACCGGGAGTTCTGGCTGCGTCAATAATCCTGATGGTCGTTGATGTTCGGCCTTAACCTTAGAGCAAGTCAAACACTTACTAACGTACAATGCTATATCTGCCTTCATATTTGGCCACCAATATAACTTTTTCAAATCCTGGTACATCTTGTCAGACCCAGGATGAATAGAGTATCTTGACTTATGCGACTCATGCATAATCAACTCTCGAATTCCTCCATACAAAGGTACCCAACTTCGCTCTCCAAAACATAATACTCCATCAGAACGCTTAACAAATCCCTTCTCATTTTCTGCCATCCCAAATAAGTTCTCAGCAGGTCGATTTTCTGCTTTCAACGCTTCCGTTTGAGCTTCTAATATTTGAGACGGTAACGGCGATACGATAGTCATTCCTAATGACTTAACTCGTAGCGGTGGTATCCTCTCCTTTCGACTAAGAGCATCAGCAACAACGTTTGCTTTACCAGGATGGTAACGAATCTCACAATCATAATCGCTTAGCAACTCAATCCAACGTCGTTGTCTCATGTTGAGCTCTTTTTGATTTAAGATGTGTTGTAGACTTTTGTGGTCAGTAAACACTACACACTTGGTTCCATACAAGTAATGTCTCCATATTCTCAAAGCAAAAACCACAGCACCTAACTCCAAATCATGAGTGGTGTAGTTCTTCTCGTGCTTCTTGAGCTGTCGGGAAGCATAAGCTATCACCTTCTCTCGTTGCATTAATACAGATCCTAAACCCTTATGAGAAGCGTCACAATAGACGACAAAGTCCTCATTACCCTCAGATAACGCTAAGATAGGAGCACTGCACAACATCTCCTTAAGTAATTGAAATGCTTCCTCTTCCTTATCTCCCCATTCGTACTTAACACTCTTTTGAGTCAATTTGGTCAACGGTTTTGCTATCTTCGAAAATCCCTCAATGAATCTCGGTAATAACCGGCTAATCCCAAAAATTGACGAACTTCTGTTGGGGTCGTTGGTGCAGCCCAATCTTTAATTGCTTCAATCTTAACAGGATCTACATGAACTCCTTACCTATCAATCACATGACCCAAAAATTGTACCGTCGGAATCCAAAATTCACATTTAGAAAACTTAGCATACAGTTTCTCTTTCCTGAGCAATTCTAAGATAAGTCTTAGATGCTTCTCATGCTCCTTCTCACTCTTCGAATAAATTAGAATGTCATCGATGAACACAATCACGAACTTGTCTAAATAAGGCTTACACACCCAATTCATGAGATCCATGAATACCGCCGGTGCGTTAGTCAACCCAAACGGCATCACCTGAAACTCGTAATGCCCGTAACGGGTTCTGAAAGCCGTTTTCGGAATATCTTTCTCGCGAACTTGAAGCTGATGATATCCCGATCTCAAATCGATCTTCGAATACACGCTCGATCCTTGAAGCTGATCGAACAAGTCGTCGATCCTCGGTAACGGGTATCTATTCTTCACCGTTAACTTGTTCAACTCTCGATAATCAATACACATATGAAACGATCCATCCTTCTTCTTTGCGAATAAGACCGGGGCTCCCCAAGGCGAAGAACTTGGTCTTATAAATCCATTTTCGGCTAACTCCACCAATTGTTTCGACAACTCTTCCAGTTCAGTAGGTGCAAGACGATAAGGCGCTCGTGCCACAGGTGCGGCACCAGGTATCAACTCAATCTGAAACTCTACTTGTCTAGTAGGCGGGATTCCCGGCAAATCATCGGGAAATACATCCGAAAAATCATGAACTATAGGCACATCTCCAATGCATCTTTCCTTCTTCTCCTTCCCTCCTTTCTCAGAGATTTGAGCTAAGAAAAGGCAACATCCTTTTTCCATTAGCTTCGGTAATTTAGTGCAAGATATGACCGCTAATCTTGACGGGCCTCTCAATTTCTTTCGATCTTTTGGTATGTTCAGAATCTCCTTGCCGTAAGGCACACGCACGATCTTCTCATCACAAAGTATATGAGCACGATACTTCGACAACCAATCCATACCAATAATGACATCAAAACTTCCTAACGTGACGGGTAGAAGATCTATGTTGAAAGGACGGTTCAGAAAATTTAACGTACAGCCGCGAATGATAGTCCTAATCCTCTCTATGTTCCCATTAGCTAACTCTACATCATAACCAATTCCTAAGGCCATCGGGGGTTTCTCTAGTAAGGGTGCAAACTTAGTGGACACAAAACTCTTATCGGCACCAGTATCAAATAGTATGGAAGCATAACGATTATTGAGAAGGAACGTACCAGTAACGACGTTCGGATCTTCTCCTCTCTCATTCCCAAGTGCATACACTCTCCCATGAGCAGCTCCAGCTTCCACACGTTGGTCCCCATTATCTTGTCGTCCACGGTTTCCTCCGGCTCCACGGTTTCCATGATTGTACCCATTACCACCCGATCCTTGATTTCCTCGGTTCCATGATTCCCTACACTCATTCCTATAATGTCCTTTCTTTCCACATCCATAACAAGTGCATTTTCCTTACTCATAGTTTTCAAGAGTAGCTTGAACCATAGCAAGTGGTCGAGCTCTACAATCCTTAGCTATATGTCCCATCTTAGAGCAATTCTTGCACATCACAGTACATCGTCCAGAATGGTTCTTATAACATCGGTGACACTTGGGTGCATCTCCATTGTAGTTCTTCTTGTCTCCATCTCCCATAGCATAAGCTCTAGTAGTTGTTTGTCGCTTGTTTCGATGATCATTACCCTTAGAATGATTATCCCTCTTCTTCTTTCCATTCTTATCTTTCTCAGCTTCTTCCAATACCAACGAGTCCATCAATTGTTGAGCGATAGTGATAGCCTCATGAATGTTTGCAGGCTTAGCAGAAATCACATCGTTCCTTTTAGCTACCGGCAACCCATCGGTATACCTCTCAATCCTTTGAGTCTCAGTCCAAACCATATCGGGACAAAGCAAGGCTAACTCTCGATAACGGCGATTGTAAGTTGCCATATCGGTACCTTTCACCTTAAGATTCCAGAACTCAATCTCCAGCTTCTTAACCTCATTCCTTGGGCAGTAAGTCTGAATCAGCAAAGTCTTAAATTGTTCCCAAGTCATAGCATAAGCCACATCACTCCCAACCAAATTAAGGTAATTGTTCCACCAAGTTAAACCTTCGTCCTTGAAAGTAAAAGAAGCAAACTTTACCTTGGCATTCTCCGCACAACCACTGACATAAAACACTGACTCAGTCTTTTCTATCCACCTGACCAAGTAGACCACTCCTTCAGTTCCACCAAACTCAATAGGTCCACAAATTCTAAACTCCCTGTAGTTATATCCATTAGCACGAACAGGTGGAAATGTTCCAGCAGAATTGTTGTAATGATTTGACTCAGCTAGTAGCTCAGCAACTCATTGCTCCACAAGTTGGTTGATCATTGCTTGATCCACAGTAGGTGCGTTAAGTGGAACATGATCATTGTCTCCCTGAACATCAACATTTTGATTCCTGTTGTTGCGGTTAGTAGTGTCCAGGTTATCAGGAGTGGGGGTTTCAACATTTCGAGTAGGACGGCGTCCTCGACGACCAGGGGTAGTCGTTGCAGGACCAGTTCTGGTAGCTCTAACAAGGTTTCATCGTGGGGCCATTGATCTGAAACATCATACAAGGTTCATGAGTCTCTGATAGAACTTATCATATGCTCAACAAGAATTAAATCAACGAAGCCAAGTCACGGAAAGAATATCAACAATACACCACAAGACATCAATAAGGCGAATAGGAACTCAATTTCCACAATATCCAAAAACCACATAATACCATATACTAATAGCCATCAACCATACAATAAAGATCCAATATCGTTCCAACTACCAAAAAACACAAAAGATAATAATCGTTCCAAACGAGACGAATACTGAACGGAAAATACATCAAAATAGGATAACTAGCTTTTCTAACCGAACACTCCTCGGTGTAGAAAGCAACAAGACAACATAACTCAAACATCTAGCCACGCTGCTGGCGGAGGCTCCTCAACTCCTACCTCAAGCCATCAAGCTCTCTCCATAGTGATCCTAACTCCACACTATGGGTGTCGCTGTCTCTCTTGAAGTCTACCACCTCCTTCTCTAGCTCGGTATTCCTCTGCCATAACTTACGGTCGGCCTCTCGAGCTGTGATAAAACCTCACTGTAAACCCTCAATATGCTCATGAATATCCATCAAACCTCTCCTCATCTCAGTAACTCTCCTCTCAGCCGTAACCATGTCAATCCTTAACTCCCCAATGAACTCAACAGTCACCCTATCAATCCGCTTAGACATACGTGTAACTCTCTCACCAAGATCAGTAATCTGAGCCCACATCCTACCAGTCTCACCTAACTCTGCATGCTCAGCAGAAACCTGAGAAGGTGCATCCGACTCAACGGGACTACCGGGTGGTAACTCAAACAGAAATGGATGATCAGGTGAAACAGGCTCTATCGGATGTATAGGTGAATCAGGCTCCTCAGCCTGAGCTGGCGGCACTAACAAACCATCATCATCATCAGGTATCTCCTCCTCCTAAGGGTCATCCTCCTCCTCAGGGTCATCATCACTCTACTCAGCCTCCTGAGAGTCATCAGCCTCATCCTCACCCTCGTACTCCTCCTCCTCCTCATCAGAAGAGTACGTCATCAATCGTCATCTCCTAACAGGTGAACCATGTGGAGATGTGGTAGGTGATCTTGGACGACGATGCAATGATGCAGGTGGTGCATCTGACAGGAGAGTGTGAGCATCCAAATGTAAAGGTGGTGAAGTAGGGCGTACCGACATACGTGCCGTAGCTCGGTGGGCAAAACGTGGAGCCACACGAGCCAAAGCCTGATGAAGGGTAAGCTGCCTCGATGTACCAGGGAGCCCTAGAGAAGATGAGGGTCCCTGCGTAGATGCATCGGGCGGTGCAGAAGTAGAAGCTGTCGGTGACACAATAGCTGAATGCATGGCAATCCTGTAAGGATCATCAGGAGCCATGGTTATCTGTGCTGGGCGTACAGGTGTAGTAAGAATATCCTCAACAACGTCAAATGTACGGGAGGCCATAGTCTGTGACAATGGTGTAGGGTAGGTGTAAGTGTTTCAAAACAACTAAACCGCGAACTCAAAATACCATATCAAAATCATCATATAATTCCCAATCATATATATCAAGAAAGATTTAAAATACCGCATTACTAAAATCATTCATAAAATAATTAAGCCATATAATTCCTCGAAACGCATATAATCCCTCAAAACGCCATCATATCACTAAATCAATAAATCTCAAATCCTCAAATCATCTCAAGAATCCCATATCTAATAATCATCTCAATATACCTCAATAATAGCAATGATGCTTCGGCTTGGCGGGCTGGTGGGCAATGGTCGAGGATCGTTTTCTATAAAAATCGGTTATAGTTTAGGTGTCTATTTACCTAGTTCTCTATAACCTTGGCTCTGATACCAATCTGTAACACCCCCAAAATTTGATACAGCGGAAGACTCAACAAGCTTTCGGTGTGCTACGGGGATTGGTATCCAACACAAGACATAAAAGAACGAGATAAAGTAAACATAAGAAAAGTACAACCATGCGGGGTTTTAAAGTTTACATTTATCCCAAATTCAATCAGAGTTAGGCCCGAAAGAAAATAAATATAGGTCCACAATTATTTATCAGAGTTTCAGAAAATATATCCGTAACCAGGTGCCATAGCCAAGCCTCCAATCCAAGCATCCAAGGGCATCACTTAATTACCTGAGAAAACGTGCTAAAAGTGAGCTTTCGTTGGTGAGATCATAGGTTTAAGTTCATTATTTAATATAGTGGACATATACACAAAACGCTTGCTAGCTAGACTAGGCCTCAATCAACCAACCAAAAGTAACCAACCCTATAGGTGCACGCTATAGCTCAAATCAATCCAATCAATAGCTTACATAGCTCGTGTCTAGGCCTCGCTCTATAATCAATCCAATAGCTTACCTAGTTTGGGACCAGGCCTCGCTCAACAACCAATCAATAGCTTACCTAGTTCGGGACTAGGCCTCGCTCTATAACCAAATCAATAGCTTACCTAGTTCGGGACTAGGCCTCGCTCAATCCTACCTAGTTCTATAAGCATAGCAAGTTTTAAAAATAAATGAAGCGATAGTAGTCCACATAAAATATTTGCACGTTTCTCACCCCAAGTATTGAAAACAAAGTTCAAGAGTAAAAGTGGGGCTATGACTCACCTCAAGTCCAGCAAATCCTCAAAAGAAATCGATAGATGAAAGACGTAAGCAAACTCAAGTAACGGCAACTACAGACTCGTCACTTCCTAACAATATCAAACTCGTTCAGAAATCATTTCCTCAAAATCAAATATTCCCATTCCCGAACGTATTCCATTTAACTTTCCAAAAATATCCATTTCTCGAATTATCTTCATATTAATTTGAAGTTTGACGTTTGGTATCCATATGGGTGGAGGGTCGACACAACTCAAACCAAGAAGCCACAACGAAAGAAATAATAAACCATCTATAGGTCTAATATTAGCCCAATATATTATTTAAATAAATCATCGAAGTTTATCAAATCCGTCGATTTGGTAATCCCCCATATTTATCTACGTAATATATCGTTCCAAGATTATACCCAACCAAAATCACATAGCACAAAGAATACTGTGTGGTAAATATCGTAGTCCAATAGATTCCCTATATATATCGTCCAATTTGCCAAATTCGTCAATTTAGCCAATTCCACGAGATATATAGTAATTTATTATCCTAATACACGTACCACAACCTATGGGCGTCGTGGGATACGATGCCCATTAATATACTCATTTTATATAGCTAAATAAACTCGATTTAACCCGTCGATTAAATAAGTTACGTAGTTATAGAAAATGGATATATTAATCGTCATATATCCGTGACAACACAAAAGTCACATAATAAAGCCCACTTGGACTTAAGTAACCACAACTCGTATAACTTGATAAGTTTTTCAAATTTATAAAAGTCGTCATGTTTTTATTTATTACTTACCCGACTTATTAGTTCTCGACATTATTTCTAGTTAGTTATTTATAATAATTCTCCGACATTTATTGTACTATTCGCATAGTATAATAATTATCGTTATATTATTATAACGTTTACTCGTGATCGTTTTATTATTAATATACGCATTAATATGTATATACATACGTTTATCACGTCTATATACGTATATAAACGATTATATTATCAATAATATTATTACGAGTATTATTCTCTTAATATTTGGTTTTAAATATTTATCGAGTCATAAGAATTTGGTCACATGTCCGAGTCATTACTCTCGGCTCATAGTCCAAGTCCACAAATAATAATAATAACCAAGTCATGAATAAATAAACCAACTCCGTCCAAATCAATCCCAAATCCACGTGCTACAACATGAGGGTCCGACTACGGCACCCGACTAACCTATCTCCGTCCATCTAGTGTGACCGTCTCACAATCAGTCCCCAAATCACTTCGTCAACACAACTCCATAATCCAAATCACAAATCCAAGTACCACTTCAAGCTCAACCAAATAACCATGATAAATTAATAACAATCACGACAACAAAATATCCGACAAGTATAAATGACTACCAAATACACAACACACTTACGAGTTGATTTACCAAGTCAACTCGGGTCAATATTACACCACACAAAAATAATAACGTGGTTCACTCCCGAGACCACTAAGTCTCGGCTTGCTCTATTCGAGCCAAACCAAACCAAACGGACCCCTAGGGTCGTCGGCCAAAACTCAAACAACAACAACAACAACATCAAACGAGGGACCCCTTTGGGTCTCGGCAAGACTAAGCGAGCCACAAATCTGACCCCGAGACCTCGAGGGTCTTGGTTATGCTCTACCCGAGCACCAACTCCTCAAATAATTCATCAAATAATCAATTCTTCCACAAATTCGAACCCAAATCGACCCAACCCGGATATCAAACAAGTTTTTATCAAAAAATTTTCTTTTTACCACTTTAATCTTACAAAACCCATTCAAGAAAAACCATATACCCACGGCTTGGGTATCAAATCGAGACACACGAGTTGAACTCGTGGTCACTCACTTTCAAAATCGGCTCCAAACTTGATTTCTTTAAAAACCCAACAAGATTAAACAAAAATGGTGGTGTTAAAGTAGTGGTGGTAATTCGTACGTGGTGTTAATGAAGGTTTTAGAGCGCGTGCAATACACCAAAAGATAGATCGGGACACAAAGGTTAAGATGGTGGTGTTATATTAGATGTGGGAGGGGTGGTGGCGGCTGTTGTGGCCGCATAGGGTGGCGGTGGTGTTTGGGTTTTGGTGATGAAGATGGTAAGGATGAAAGAGAGAGAGAGATGGTTGTGTTTGTATGTTTGTGGGTGTGTGTGTGTGGCGTGGGGTGATCATACCCAACAAACCAAACCGGCCCCAAGGCCCAAAATAATTAAAAAAAAATGATAATAATAATAATAATTTTTTAGTGGTATTAAAAGAGTGGGTGAGGTAACTCGAGATAAATAACGCGGACCAAATCCGAAACTCATTCCAAAATTTGGAAAACCTCACGATACGTTCCAAAAACGTAAATATCCAAACCAATATTTAAAATAATTAAAATTGTTAGGTTATCCTAGTGCCGGAATCAATGTAGTGCCAAATAATCATCTCATAAATAAATCATCACGAATGATTCGAACCAAACCATTAATAAATAATCAAATTCCATAAATAACATACGATTTAAAAATCACATTTCACGTTCACAAAATCTCATCACAATTAAACTTTTCAAATATTCCAAAATTGTAAATTTTAAAGTAATGCGGGTTTTCAAAATGGCTCCCTAATTTGCCAGTTGTCACATTTTCCTATCAAATCTAAAGGCGAACCTCACATATTTGGGCGGAAAATTTTTCTGAATGATACAGTTTTGTGCTAGTCATACAACTCCTATCCATGAGACGCTTGCTAAGGCTAAAGTTTCACTCCTAAATGTTGTAAAAAAATTTAAATTTCGCGCTAAAATTACACTAACAAGTATTTCTCTTAGTTTTATTACACACCTACCATCAAACAAACAAACTCAAGTGCAATTGTATCCTATAAGGTATCATCATTTACCCTCCCCTTACACTTAGGATGAACATTGTCCCCAATGTTCAATTAAAGGATGTAAAAGTAAAACATGTAAAAGAATGAAAACAAATACTCCTCTGATTCGTTCAGTGTGGATAGTGTGTCAACAAGGTTAGATCTTCCTCCAAGAAAATGAATATTCAAAGCTTCCCTTCCAAAAAAATAAATCATCTTCTTGTCATATATAACCTGTTAAACCTGAGAAAACAAACTAGGCAACCTCGCATAAAATCGGCGGCAATCTACATATACTAACAAGTCCTACAAAGCAATTTAAGATATAATGCTTGTGGAATGAATGTTTGCATATTTCCTAGAGTTTATGAAACTAAAGAATTAACAAAAACTTTAAAACTCCGTTAGAAAAACAAAACTCACGAAATTTCCAGAATTTTACACATGACGCCGTTAGGAGTTAACTCCTGACGCTGTCAAAAGTGACTTGCAGAAATCTTTACGTTAAGTTACTGGAAAATTTCTGGAAAAACTTATGTCCTACTTCCTGGAAAATCCTGCAAAACATCATTATGACTCGATACAAGCATTTGACTCTAACAACTACTAATACACATGTTCATTTAATATTGTGGCGAATCAAGATCAATTTCGTTCTTAGAAAAAGATTTGGGGTTTCCTCTTACACTTAGCTTTTGCAAAATACCTTTATATGAAGTTAAGACGAAGTTAAACAATAAAATAAAGCATTTTCACAATTTTAGTTTGAAACATGATCTACCAACAATAAAAATAAAGCATGCATACGAAAGCAAATAACAATCAAACAAATAAAAATCACACAAAACAAGGGTTGCCTCCCAAGAAGCGCTTTTCTTAATTTTACGAGTCTTGTAGCTAGACTCAAGGTCATGGGCTATCGTGTGTCGCTTATGCTCACATACCCTAGGGTGAGCCATCTAATAGTCGCCTCATCTTTCTTATAGTCATCACTTAGCTCTAAACATCCGCGATAATACCTTTTATTCTTTTCATGAGGATATGTAAGCCCTTTTCTTTTATCATTCTCACTTAGCATTTCTAGGGGTGGATACCTACTACATTTCTTCATAGAAAAATCCTTAAACCTAGGGTCTGCACGGGGCATTTGGTAAAAAAAATCTTCATCCCCATCTGAGAATGTAATTAACCCTTCCATAAGTTTTTCATCAAGGTTGGTTAACCTTTTGAAGGGTTTCCCAAACACAACTTGGGTTAACTTACTATCAATAAATTCTCCTAGATTCTCCATAACCATGAACTCAACAAGATAAACAAAGCTTCCTAAAAACACATGCAATGACATTGCCCTAGCAATAATAATATCTCCTTTGTATTCTAACTCATCTACCATAATTTTATTGTATTCACTACGCGAGATTATGTTCATTGGTAGAGATGAGTTAAGGTAGACATCAAAGCTCCTAAATCCAATTTTACAAGGAAATTGCATATTAAATGGGTTATCATTCTCAATCCTTGTTCTAGGGTCAACATACCTAAGAGGGTCCACTTCATCATCCATCATATCCTCATTAATCACGTCACCATCATCTAGGTCCTCATCGGAGTCCAAATAGTAAAAAGGACTAGCCCTATGGTCATCGTCATGGTCAGACTCCTCCATCTTAGAGTCATTGTCAAAGTGATGGTTAGGTGAGATATTAGGTGGGTTCTCATTTTCCACTAAAGGGATTGGGACGGGCATTTGGAAAATCCTACGACGAAAAACACGAATAACAGGAATCATGCAATCAATGTTATTGTTATCCGTCGAGATAGTTTACGAACAAAGGAAACAAAGAAATAAGATAGACTAAATAAAACCTAAAAATAAAAACGAAATCTTACTAGAAAGGAATCTAGCAAGTAGACCTAATAAAAAGAAATCATAACCTAGACAATAACTATTCCCCTGCAGCATCGTCAAAAACTTGATACGTGGGGATCGCACCAGGTTTTACCTCTCAAGGGATCTCGAGAAGCTTACAACCCCCACCAGGCAGTGTACCTGATCATTGTAGTATAGTATAGTGACAAGTACCGGGGGATTGATCGTTCAACTCAGGAATAGTGTCGCTAGGATTAGAAAGCCTCCTAAACTAGGTCTAGAGGTGAGGGATGATTATTTTTGTATTTTTATATTTTATAAAAGCAATTAAAATCTCGGGTTTTGGAAGAGTGGGCAGAATTAGTTGCTAGCCAATTAACCCAATAAACTAAGATGCAATCAAAATAAAATAACAGAAATGAAAGTAAAGCTAATTATACTAATGTGGTGTAAACAATGATGAGGAAAGTTTGAAAAAAATAATCAGAAACGAGTAACTTTGAATTGCACACTCAAAATTGTTTGTTTAAGTTGTGAATGATAGGATAAGCCTACTCAGGAACACTGATTATACATGTCTTATCTTTTTCTTCTTGTGTAAATTTTATTTGTGTATACATTTATACATAGGTACAAATCGATCAACACCTCTAGTTGTTTGGTTCTCATTTGGGTAGTTTAAGGTCAATTGAAAATTGATATGTTTGTTTCTATATTGTGCTTAAGGTCAGTTGATTTATTGTATTTTAGGCTTTTCTTGTGATACATAACAAGCTATGTTAGGATCTGTTGATTAATTTGTTTGAATTTGGGGTTTTGTAGGTTAAAGTTAGCTTACTTAACTATAGTATATCTCATACGCGTTTATACATTTTTTTGATTAAAACAGAATTATTTAGGAAGTGATTCATGTAGTTTATTAGTTATTGTGTTTGGGATTCGACAACTATTCTTGACCACTTTTGACTTGGGTCAGTATATATGTGGTTCCATCCTTGTTGAGTAGACTCACATTCTCAATATTAGTCAGATACTAATAGAAAGAAGATGGTTGGCTGCTTGTGTGAGCAGAACATCGTACATCATCAAAATAGAGAAGGTAGGATATAATAAAAACTTAAAAATACTTGTACATGAGTTGAAGATTACTCCATTTGATATATACCTGTAAACAACAATTTGAAAATTAAAAATCGATTATACTTCTGGTCAATTTGTGTAGGCTGATGGTGTGGTGCCAATAGTAGGTCTAAGTGAAGAAATATTAAAAATCAATTACACTCGGCATCATGGTCCGTATATCGTACCATTTATCACATCTTATTTGAGATTTTATTAAATTAACATATATTGTCTAAGTGAAGAAATATTTTGTTATGTAGTTCTTGCCATGATAACAATCTGCAAAAGAGGCAACACTGCCTACACGCCCTGAACCCAAGCTCAAACCACTACTGAATCAAGGGATGGCGAAGACTTCTCAAGGAACTTTGAAGCCGGTCAGAAGGCATTATTACTTGTGCAAAAGCTATGTGATTTTTCTCAGCTCAAGAAAGTACTTTGTTGAAGGTGAAAGTTTAGATCAGTTACAATTATGTCATCGTATGGGATTGCATTTTATAAAGGTGAGGTTGAGTATATTTGCCCTCGTTACAATTAAGTCATTGTTTGGGATTGCATTTTATAAAGGTGTTGCCTTGCTTAATCAGATGTAACTGGCCGGCTTATCCCTATCTGTTGCTGTTTGGGATTGCTCATTATAATGATGCTTATTGAATTACGTATTACAACTGCTTTTGGGCCTGTTTGGTTGCTTATTGGAACTGCTTTAAAGGGGCTGTTTCGGGATTGCTTATTAAACTCTCTACTTATAAAGGTAGTGTTTAGGATGGCTTATTAAAGTTGCTTGTAGGGCATGTTTGGGATTCCAAGCAACTCCTATAAACAACTTTAATAGGCCATCGCAATACAATACCTTTATAAGCTGATGTTTTAGTAAGCAATCCCAAATTAGTCTATTTATAATCAGTTTTAATAAACATTCCAAATGGCCCAATTTTTTACAGTAAAAAACTTAGATACAGACCGGTTTTTGTGCTCAAAACCTGTCTATTAAAGACCTTAAAGACATGTTTTTGATAGAAAACCGGTTTCCATATGAAATATTTTTAGAATATTAAAATCAGATACAGACGTGTTTATTTATGAAAACCGGTCTTGATATCATAGTTAGATACCGGTTTTGAAACCGGTCTACATTACTTTTCACATGGAGACCCCCCCCCCCCCCTTCATATAGACCATATTAAAAACCGGTCTTGAATCCGTTTATAACAGGTCTTGGATGTCCTTTTTGTAGTAGTGGCATGAAATATTCGTGATATATGTTTTTAGTTTTACAAACTTGTGCTATCAATTTACGGTGTGTTTTATAATTGTGGTATTTCTTTTACTTATATTTTCGTTAAAATATGTATCATATTTAGATAGCTTTGAAAATTAATTCATTTATTTGAATATGAATAACCATCATACCATGTTTACTAATATACCTTTTTTTTTTTGGAAAATTGTATTTTCATAAGTTTGTGCTATTTAATAGCACAAACTGAGCGTTGATAAAGTTAAAATATGATCCTTAAAGTTTTTAAAATATTTTTATGAATATCCATATATAAATTTTAAATAACAATTTCATGAGTTGTTGTTATAAATAGAATCGCGTATATTTATTTTCATATTACAGTAACTCTTGCTTATTATTTGATATTTATATTCCCATTACTAATAATTTAGCTGTATTTAATATTCAAACCCGTGTACGAATAAATTAAACTTATAAATAGAATAACATGAGTCATTAAAATATTATAATGGATGAAAGTCTAAAACTAATATTAGTTTAAAAAATATTTAACATATATTAAAACTAATTCACATATTTACTAAATTTTGTAATTTTAATTGATGAAAGTCTAAAAACTAATACAAATACTCATGTAATTTTAAATAAAGTTAATCTTATAAAGTACAGGGGTTATAAAGTATAAGGGGTTATTTTTTTTTAAATTATTAAAAAGTATGAAAACTTGTAATTTTACACTTAGCTTTATATAATTTTTTAAAATTCAACCACTAAAGTTTTATTAATTACTTCATCTATTTATAAGTTCTTGTTTTCATAAATTTGACACTTATATTTTTATGCATTTTTTTCTTAACCAAATTTCTCAATCAAATTTATTAAGCTTGACCAAAATTATCCTTCGCCTTTTAGGCTATTTAAGAAATTTGATCATAATTCTCGTTTTCCATAAATTCCATTGTCCCCCACATTCCATATCTCATCAAAACAATAGGAAGCCGCGCAAAAAGATTTCTCCCTTTCAGCTTTTTGTATTTTTATAGAGTACTTTTATTAAATATTGTTACAACTTACAATCAGTATTGAAGAAAAAAAAGGTTAGAAATTGCTATCGTACTTGTACCTAGGGGTGGAAATGAGCCGAGCCGCTCGTGAAAAGCTCGGGATCGGATCGGTAAAAAGCTCGAACGAGCCGAGCCTAAACGAGCTCGAGCCCGAGCTCGAGCCTAAGTTGCAGCTCGTTTATTAATCGAGCTCGAGCTCGAGCTTTACATAAAAAGCTCGTTTAGGCTCGCGAGCCTAAACGAGCCTAAACAAAAATATGGTATTTTAACTTATATGTGAGCCGAGCTCGAGCTTATTAACGAGCTCAATAAAGATATATTACGAGTCGAGCTCTAACTCGAGCCAAGCTTTAACTTTTCATGGCCAAATCGAATAAACGAGCCGAGCTCGAGCCGAGCCCGAGCCTATATAATATTCCACGAGCCGAGCTCGAGCTTAAAGTTTAAGGCTCGAAACGAGCCGAGCTCGAGCTCGAGCCTTTTAAAACTTAAACGAGCCGAGCTCGAGCTTTGGCAGGCTCGGGCTCGGCTCGGCTCGTTTCCACCCCTACTTGTACCATGCAGTATATTATGAAATTATTGCATGACTCTTGGCTTAAAAAAATCATCATAATAATAAAAATCTAAATTTACTTCAAATCTACAAAACATGTTTTCTTATCTGAATCAATACACTGTTCACTCGGCAATAAGAATTTGATTTCATGGCTGGATTTTTTTTTTTATTTTTTATTTTTTATTTTTTATTTTTATCTTTTTTTATTTTCACATAGAGCCATGTTCTTTTATAGAAAACCGGGCTCTATTTGCTTTTCACATAGAGTCCTTCCCCCTGTGTGCCCCATGTAAAATCGGGCTCTTTGCACCTTTTTAACCGGGCTCTATGCCCTTTTTTGTCGTAGTGACATCACTCTTTTGTCTTCGTAGCCTAAGAAATGTGAACATACTCCTTTTCTTACAACCGCTCAATATATTAATTCCAAGTTCGGTATTTTCTCTTTCACCAAAGGTTGGTCACGGGAGTCATCCCGTGACAAAGCTAACGGTTTATCTTCTTCTTAGCAGTCAGCCGGGAGCTACACTTTTTAAAACAAAATTAATGTACAAAAACAATGTTGTACAAACGGAGAAGGATTCAAGTTCGTACAATTTGCTCGTTTGTACAACTACAAAAATGTGTGTATAAAACGGAGGAGATTCAAGTTCACTCCGAGAAGCCAAAAACAATTGTGGGCTTTAATGTACACGACACAACTAGTATACACGTGACAATTTTTATACTTTTCTCCGGTCATCCAAAAATATTTAACCATCGAAGTCTGAACTAAATTATTTTCTACAACTACGAGGTCATGGTACCACTACACCAACGTTATAGATTGTTAAAACTTTTCGAAAATACTCCTTCAGTCCTAAATTAATAGTCTATGTTTCTGTTTTCAGATGTCTCAATTTAATCATTCACTACTAAAAATAGATATAGAAGTTTGATCGAGTTTACGCTGTTACCCTTTGTTGAAATTAATTTTACCAAAAAAAAAAAAAAAAAAAAAAAAGTTAATTAATGGTAAATTGTCATCTTACAAAAAAATTAATAATAAAACAATAATAATCATGTTTTTCTCAAACTTTTTTTTTTTTTTTTTTTTTTTTTTTTTTTTTATACACGTACATTTATTGTCAGATGAAGAGAGTACATCATATTTTGGTCAATTGAAATTCACATATACATTAGCATTTAATGCAAACAAAATACTACTGGTATGTTACAATTAAAACAAAATATTTTATTACCATGTCACACCACTTTCCATACAACACCAAAACAATGCAGCAACACAACACATTAAACTCTTCTGATCAATAAAAACGCTTCATCTTCTTCACATGTTTCTTCAATGGCAAGTCTTGAAGACATTGCATTCTTACTAGCATTTGCATTACTAAGAATCCAGCCCACTAATGACAGAGTTTATTTCCCAAAATGGTATATTAATGGTGCTAGAGCTTGTCCTAGACGTACATAAAGGAAATAATAACTTTATGGATAAATTTGTGAACCTGAATTTTAGTACTTATTTTAGTTTTTTGAATTGGATGCCACACGTTTTGAAAATGGAGAATGAGATTGTTGAACATGCTGGTCCGGATTTATGTACTTGGATTATTATGATTCTTGTTTATTTCATAACTCTTATTATTTGGTATATATTTTTACACCAAAAAGATAGGCTACAGGAATGTGTGATACTTGTGTTGGATGATTTTGATTTTGTGGAAGTTTTGAAAGAGGCGAGACGATGGACATATTTGAAAACAGTGGTTGTGGCCTGTGGGTGATAGTGATGATGGAGCTCTTAAGAGAATAAGAGATACTTTGAAAAGGTTTGAGTGGACGTATAATTATGAAAGGGAGAAGCATATATGACCAATACCACACAAAGCTAAACATTAGAGATGGAATCTGACAATACATAGCTCGGTCTGCATCAGATGGTCTGTATCAAGTTTCACCTCGCAATTTCTGTGTTATCTGATGCCTGGTTAGTATCTTAGACAAATGTAGGTTAACTATTAACTATTGATTTAATCTGATGGTTTTGTGTAAGCCTAGCATGCTATTCGATCTACCTATTTATAAGCTCTATATAGGTATGCAGTGATACTAAGAAAATTTGTGATATTTTCCTTCTTCCATATTGTGTGCGAGTTTGAATTTTTTTTAAGATATTAAAAGTGGCGATGACAAAGATGCTAGAAAAGCCTTTGCAAAAACTTTGACTTCAATTTTTCTATAGATATGATGTATCTTAGAAAAATATAACAAAAATATCAAATTCAATGAAGAAAGAAAATAAAGGTTGCTTTCCAACAAATTTCTTAAAGGGTCCATTTTAAGTTTAAACTGTAATTATTCTTAAGTTTCTATTGTTTTCAAGAACATGATTGGTGAACCCGATGATCTAATTGTGCCCACATTTATCCTGATTAGTCCCACGTCTCGTTGTAATCAGCTCCTGAACTCCAAGTTTTACTTTATTTTCTCTAGTTTCCCAGGCAAAAGTTGTTCAATGACCAGAGGAGGTCGGTAAAATAACGCATTATTAGTTTGAACATATTTTTGAAATAGAAAATCTTTGCAAGACTATGTATGTGAAGACAAATTATGTGAAGACAAATTACATAAATAACTAAGAGGATAAAATGAGAAATATCATAGCAAAGTACCACCGGCACTAGTCATTGAGTTGGAAACTTGGAATAAGTTGATCACCTTTGAAGACTTGGATATAGTTGACTAGGTCAACCCCAAGGTTTAGATGAAGTATGTTTAAGAAAAAAATAAAAACAATCAAATTGGAAACACTCCAGTCTCCACACTAAAATGAAGCATAAACTTAAACTAATTCTTATGAGCTTTATTTTCTTGTTCTTATTCATTTTCTTACATGGTAAATAGATGTTATTTGTAGTCTGTAGCACGAAGACACAATCCGTGTTGAGATATTGTTCTAAAGATAATTTTCTTCCACTTTTGCAGGAGTTTCAGGGAGTACTATAACTGTGGTTAACAACTGTAACTTCACTGTTTGGCCTGGAATCTCAGGCAAACCTATTCTCAATATCACCGGATTCGAGCTCACAAAAGGTACTTCGCGCTCGTTCCAAGCTCCAACAAACTGGACAGGTCATATCTGGGGTAGGACCAGTTGCAGGCTCAATGGGTCAGGTCATTGGTCATGTGCCACTGGTGACTGTGGCACCGGTGAAATGGAGTGCAATGGACAATCATATAAACCACCAGTTACGATTGCGGAGATCAATATAAGCATTTACCGGGACTCCTATGATGTCAGCATCATGAACGGTTTTAACTTACCAATGACTGTACAGCTCACAAACAGGAGGCTTTCATCCGAAAAGATGGGTTGCAGCAATGACTTGAATCGACAGTGCCCGCCGGACCTGCTGTTGAAGGGTGGAGGAGGGTGTAAGAGTGCTTGCCAGGTGTTTCCTTCCTCACCGGACTACTGTTGCAATGCCGAGTTTTCTACCTGTAACCCGACGTTATACGGTCAATTGTTCCACTCTGTATGCCCAAGATCTATTACCTACGAGTATGATAAAAGGGATAACATGGTTTACACCAATAGTGGTGGAAGTGATTCCACAGTCATATTTTGTGACACATTCTCGACGATTAAACTTGGTGGCCAACTCTCCTATGAGGACCAACTTGTTTCCCCTGTTGGAAGTTTCACATTAGGGTCCTTTGATTCGTTAAGGTCATTTGATACAATAACGTCCTTTGATACGCAGAGGTCCTTTGATGAAGATGGTAGTTACTTTGGAATTTGGTACACAAAAGATGTTGAATCCAGGAAAGTATGGGTAGCCAACCCTAACAGGCCAATCAAATCAACCTCAGGTCATGCCCTCTCCATTGACCCAAACACGGGAAACTTGATCATCATTGACGGAAGCAGAACCCTGATGACTATTACTAACATTGACGCTGGTCCAAACCCAAATGTGACTGCAACCCTTGAAGACAATGGTAATTTCCGGCTGATTAACGAAAAGGACAAGAAGATTTTGTGGCAGAGTTTTGATCATCCAACTAACGTACTTTTACCGGGTATGAAACTTGGGTATGACATGTCAACAGGGCAGAATTGGACCCTAACTTCTTGGCTGAGTAATGAAATCCCTGATGCAGGAGCTTTTACTTTGAGCTGGGATCCCATTAATGAAACTTCTCATAGATTAATGATTCGACGACAAGGACAGCCATACTGGACTAGTGAAAATCTAGATAACCAAACATTTCAAAATATTTTTGCAGCAAGTGGTTATAGACTCGCTACTGTATACAACAACAAAGAACGACACATTAGCTACTATCAAGACTCCCACTTTGCGGGTAGTAATGCTTCTTTTCCTATGTGGCTTTTAACACCAGAAGGCCAAATTGATGGTGGTGTTCTTAGTCCATGGGTCCCTGAGTTCTGTTATGGATTCCAATCTCGCATGGGTTGTGTGGAGTCAAGCTTGCCTTTGTGCAGGAGTGAGAACGACAAATATAGTTATCGAAATGGCGATTTTGATCCTTATAAGACAAGCAATGCTACCGATAGTAACTTGAGCCTAAGCATTAGTGATTGTTTTATTAAGTGTTGGAATGATTGCACCTGTGTGGGGTTTAATAGCAGTAATACCAATGGAACTGGATGTATTTTTTGGAGAGGAAGCAACAGCTTTTCGGATGACCCGAGTGAGAGTTCTACATGGATGTATGTGACAGGTCACCAAAATCCTAATATAGGTAAGAATACTTTATTACTATGGTCTTCGCTACGATTTTATAGCTTTTATGCATCCAACCATATTAATTATTACTGTGCAGGACTAAAAACCAAAAATAAAAGAAAACTGATAATGATACTCATTGTTACTACCATTCCTTTAATTGTCCTTCCTTTGGGGTTTTTGTGGTGCCTGAAAAAGAGAGAGCATCAAAAAGAAGGTACGGAATTTGAAACTGGCGTTAAAGGTTGCTTCCATTTGTATGCAATAGTTTCGTATTTTGTAAGTTATTGATGTTGATTGTAGAAGAAGAGAAACAGAAGAGAGATGAATATTTCCTTGAGTTAACATCTAGTGATAGCTTCAAGGATGTGCGTCATCTTGAAAGTAATGGTGGGAAAGGAAATGATCTGTTAATGTTCAGCTTTCATTCTATCATGGCCGCCACAAACGATTTTTCAGTTGAAAATAAGCTGGGACAGGGTGGGTTTGGGCCCGTTTACAAGGTGATGATCGATGTTTTCATGTTGAGCTTTTATTTTACAATTATTATTTTTTACATATATGCATCCAATCTAACACAACAGGTACCATATATGAATCATAAATGCAGGGACAACTAAGCAATGGACAAGAAATTGCAATCAAAAGGCTTTCAAGAACATCAGCGCAAGGGCTAGTTGAGTTCAAAAATGAACTGATACTCATAGCCAAACTACAACATACAAATCTTGTTCGGGTTCTTGGTTGTTGCATTCACAGGGAAGAAAAGATGTTAATTTACGAGTATATGCCCAACAAAAGTTTAGATTTCTTCCTCTTTGGTATGCAATGGTTGTAACATACGCGCATACAATATGCATTTTCTTCTTTGATTTTCATAATCTCGTGCTAATAGACAGACATGTTGTATTGCAGATGAGAATAGAAAGGTAGAGCTAGATTGGCCTAAACGCTTTAACATCATTGAAGGAATTGCTCAGGGGTTGCTATATCTGCATAAGTACTCAAGAATGCGTGTTATTCACAGGGATCTAAAAGCTAATAACATCCTTTTAGATGGGAGTATGAACCCCAAGATAGCTGATTTTGGCATGGCAAGAATGTTCAAGCAGAATGAGACCGAGGCAATGACAAACAGAGTTGTTGGAACATTGTAAGTTTGCTCTCTTCGGTTTCCCTATTAATAAACTGATTAATATTATGTTCTCATAATAAGAATATTATCATCAAGATCTTAGATTTACTATTACCAAACATGTTAAGAAAATAGGATTACCAAAGTTAACTCGGGTTTCTTATAGATGCATGTCTTATGTACCTTATGTTTCTGATAATGTTACACTGGCATGTTCAGTGGTTATATGTCTCCGGAGTACATAATGGAAGGGACTTTCTCCATCAAGTCCGATATCTTCAGCTTTGGAGTCTTGATCCTAGAAATCGTCACTGGAAGAAAAAATAGCTCTATCGTTCATCTTGACCGGACATTCAATCTTATTGGATATGTAAGCGATCACATTTAAACCTCTTTTATTTAAATGTCTTCAATATAGACAAGGGGATATAGATAGGTATAATAAAACACATTTGTTTGCTGCTGCACACACGATATAATGAACATGCGGCGTGTAATATTTTTCTAACGATTTAGGCATGGGAGCTATGGCAACAAGGAAATGCAACGGAGTTGGTAGACATGACAATTAGAAATACTTGTGTCGTACAACAATTCGTGAGAACCGTTAATGTGGCACTTCTATGTGTACAAGAAAATGCAGCAGATAGACCAACAACTTCAGATATGATCACTATGCTTCTCAATGACACTATACCATTACCTGCTCCAAACAAACCAGCATTCTTCATCAACAGATTCGAGTCAAGGTCAACTCCAGAAGAAAGAAATCGGAATCATTACACGGCAAACAATTTAACCATCACTGCTATGGAGGGTCGATAGGTTTGAAATAAGTCATTTATATATAAATAGCATCGTCATGGAAATATAAAATGTTGTATGTTAGTACATAATCTTATGAATGTTGTCTCGTAACAATCGACTTAATTCGATTTGAACTTCAATCACCTTCAATCTAAAGCTAAATAATATAGTTGCGATCATTTAAGGGAAAATTGTCCAAAAATAGATCAAACTTGGCACCTTTTACTATTGTATGCTATGAACTTTTTTTTCCTATTGAAAAACGAATTTTCTTAATCTTCCTATTGTAACGATGAATATTTGCATCGTTAGTCCTCAATTGACTATTGAGTTAAAATATTTGCATCGTTAGTCCTAATTGACTATTAAGTTAAAATATTTGCATCGTTAGTCCTCATTGAGTTAAAATATTTGCATCGTTAGTCCTCATTGACTATTCTTACATTAGTTCTCTAAACCCTAAACCCTAAAACCAAAATCCAAAACCCTAAACCCTAAACCCTTCTGCTCCAAATCATTAAAAGTGTAAAACACGACCTACCGCCACCACCCACTTCCACCACCTCCACCCACCGCCACCGCCGCCACCCGCCACCTACCAACACCCACCGCCACCACCACCCAGCTCCACCCACCACCGCCACCAACACCCACCGCCACCACCTCCACCTACTACCGCCACCCACCACCTCCGCCCACACTCACCACCACCTACCAACTACCGCCACCACCACCTCCACCTCCACCCACCACCACCACCACCCACCGCCACCTACCAACACCCACCACCCACCACCACCACCACCCACCGCCACCTACCAACACCCACCACCACCACCCACCACCGCCACCACCACCCATCGCTACCACCAATAGTAAAAGGTAGCGGTGGTAGGTGGAGGTGGTAGGTGGTGGGTGGTGGCGGTGGCGGCGGCGGCGGCGGTGGTGGGCAATGGTGGTGGAGGTGGTGGAAGTAGGTGGTGGCGGTAGGTCGTGTTTTACACTTTTAATTATTTGGAGTAGAAGGGTTTAAGGTTTTGGGTTTTGGATTTTGGGTTTAGGGTTTAGAGAACTAACGTAAGAATAGTCAATGAGGACTAACGATGCAAATATTTTAACTCAATGGTGACTAACGATGCTAATATTTTAACTTAACAGTCAATAAAGATTAACGATGCAAATATTTTAACTCAATAGTCAATTGAGGACTAACGATGCAAATATTCTTCGTTACAATAGGATGATTAAGAAAGTTCGTGTATACAATAAAGAAAAAGAAAGTTAATAGCATATAATAGTAAAAGGTAGCAAGTTGGATTTATTTTTGAAAATTTTTCCCATCATTTAATATAGTTTCTTTTTCTGGAAAAATAATAGGAATATATGTAAAGACTTCCAAAAGTCCAAAAGGTAAAACTTTTTTCTCGTGACCATTTGATGTGGACCATATGACCAATAGTGGTGCAAATCATTGTGGATTCCACTCTTTTCTCACTTGTGGGTCTTTCACTAAAAAGATTTTTATTGTTTATGGTTACTTTTATTTGAGTTATTATGGGTCATGGGTGGATTTTATAAGCATGCTGAATAATAGATCGAAAATAGGGATAATTACCAAAATATATCATTGACTTTTTGACTAGTCACTTTGTAAACTTTCAAATTTCACTTTCTAAAATTAGATGAGGGCAACTTCAAAATTGAGCAACTCAATATAAACACGACACGTGTCCTTAAATTTTTTTAGTCAAGTACAACAATTGTAAGTGTGTGTAAGGTATGTGTAAGGTATTTCGTATAGGGCAACTTGTACTTTTTAGGCAACCGTATTTGGGCAACTATACACTTTTTGTCTTTTAGCAAAAAGTGAAATTGTATAAAATAATAATATAGTACATTTGACAACTTATACTTCGGGGCAACTTTTAGAAATTATTTTTGGGCAACTTAATTGGGTAAATATAAATATGCATAACCAGACACACACACAGCCCATTCCTCTACCACCACCTCTACCAACTCTACCACCTCACCCACCATCAAATTACATGAGTAGGTTCATTCTCTCCGTCTTCCAAATAAAACCCTAACTGTCACTATTAAACAATAAAGAACCCCTAACGTTTCACAAACGTTTCTATATGGCTAAAGGCAATGATTTCTATACAGTAAAAATTAGTATCAGGTCATCGGTTAGGTTGTTGCAAGATATTAATGGGAAGTTGAAGTCCAATCCAAAGCGTTACTTGTTGTTTAGAAGTACTGTTTTTGGTCCTTAGTTGGATATTCCGTATGCGTCAAATGATAGCCATTTGATGAATTATGTTTTGCAAAATCAGGTCACTGTGTCTAATATTTCTCCTGATTGCCCAATTATATACCACATTGGGGATCATTATCTACAGTTTGGCCGGAAAGAATTTTGTTTAATTACCGGATTTCGATTTGGGAAAGTCAAAACCAAAGCTAGTAAAGATCGTCCTCCTTTTTGTGATCGTGTGTTTCCAGAGAAGAAAACAATGGTTGTAAATACTGTAAAGGACATCGATCTTCTGAAGCTTCTTAAAGATGACAGGTGGTCAACAATAAGTGATGACGATGCTGTCAGAGTCTGTCTCTTAATTGCATGTGAGTTAGTGTTTATGGGTCGTGAAGATAGAAATGTTGTTCCTAAGCATATAATGTCGTTGGTCGAGGATTTTGAAGAGTGGAATGCATTTCCGTGGGGCGAATACATGTGGGACAAATTTTATCGAAGGACTGTGAATGTGGTTCCTAAACATAACCAATATCATTTAAGTTAGATTCAAAATAACCCACATTACACTCCTACATACAATCTCTATGGATTTGCTTGGGCTTTCAAGATTAGAATTATTTTGATTTTTATCATTTTATCTGTGCTGTTATAGTTAAAATGAATCGGTAAGTGGTTTATGCAGCTCCAATGTATGCTTGTAGACTGTAATACTTTAGACTAGCTTATTTGTAAACATACAGCTTGTTGATGTTTCTCTGTTTTAGATTAGTTTACGTTTTTATTGTTTATGTTTCTTCTGTATGAGGGTTAAATTGTTTGTCATAATAAACCGGCGTATGTTTATACACTACATTTTGAAATTGCTGATGTTGTTATTGATTAGGTTTGTTGTTTATGAAGGTAAAAAAATTTCCTATGCCCTTTGACAGTTGTTTAAGTTTCATACTGTTTATCAGTTACAACTGATTTGTTTTACAATTCTTTAACATACGTGTATCTTAATCATTGGTTGTATAGATATGAATATTGGAAAGTTTCCCCAAAAGCTCAATTTGGTGGGTTAAAAACTTGAATGTCATACCTCGTGGTGTTGCTTTGACCAAGGTTGCAAAGTTTGGGAAGTCAGATTACGCGACTTTATTTGGACAGGTATAAAACAAATATCTAGTTAGTTTTATTAAATTCATTGTTGGTTTATAAAGGTACGTATCCTTAGCAGATCTTAAATAAGTATAATGTTTGTGTTTGTTAGGAGATCAATCCAATTGTCGAGCTGTTTCCAACAAAAAAGGAAACGGAGAAACCTTGGTTCATTGCAAGTGTGAAATTTATAGAAGGATTGGCTGATGAAGCTGCAAATGTTTGTCCGGATAAAGTACAACCAGCTGATCCTGATGCCGTAGACGCAGATGGCGTGCAAGCAGACGAAGTGGAATGTGAAAAGGGAGATGGGCTGGAATCTGAAAAGGTACAAAATGTGGATCCCGTAGATGTTGGCGTACAAGCTGATAATGGGCATGTTGTTCAAACAAAAGATGTTGCCAGTGAAGATGTACATGTTGATGTTGGTGTACAAGATGAAAATGTAGTTGTTGGCGTCGTCGACAAAGGACATGCTGTCCAAACAATAGATGTCGATGGTTATGTTGCCGATGAAGATTTACTTTATGATGTCGATGGTGGGCGAGTTTTACATGGACATGATGAGGAACCGGTTGACCCATTCAATGTCGAGCAGAGTAGTTGTCTTCAAGTTTTACAACAAGAGAATCATATTCAGGTGGCATCAAATATATCACTTCCTGACCTTTTCCAAGAGGTTGATTCTCTTAAAACAAGATTACAGTTGATTGAGAAACGCGAATGCTGTCATGTTAGTCCTGTCGTTGTTGCCGAGTTTGATGTTCTAAGAAAGAGAGTTCAAGAGATAGAGACCATTTTGAATGTAAAATCTAAGTTTGAGGTTGTTCCCCATCAATCAAATGTACACTCAAAAGATTCTGTAGCTACAGACGACAAATGTCATGACAAGGCCATAGTCTTACATTTAGCACCACAATCTCATGCGTGCTCAAAAGAGTCTGATGTGAAAGGAAATTCTGATTCTGATTATTAAAATTCGATGGTTAGTATCCAACTTTATATGGTGATGTTGTTTACAATCATGCAATGCAATGGTAAATACTACAATTTATTTATTTTCTCACCTGTCGTTTATATGCTTTTCAAATGCAGACCACAGTTTCATATTCAGACGGTCATCCGGATGATGGGGAACTTTTACGCGAGTCAGTGAATCCTATGGAAATTGATGAGGAAGATGGGAAGGCCGATTATAATGATTCTCAATTGTATAATTCTACCATGAAACTTCTAATAAGATTACCTGATGCTCCCGCTATTGATCCCTTTCCTCCCGCTGTTTGCACAGCTGTTCATTCGTTACTCAACCTTAACAAAGAAGTCCCGTTTCAAATTGTGAAGTATGTAAATATATTTAACTCTTTTACATTGTCAATACATTAGTTCGTTTAGGTATCCTTACAGTTTACTTTTGCATTAACGGTTATGTATATTTGTTCAGGATGCTCATTTTACGAACCAATACCTCAACCTTGAAAACGGTGAAAAGAATCCAGCTGAGTATTCCTTGGATGATATCATGGAAGATGATATTATAAATGAAAAGGAGGATGGGAAGGAAGTGTTTGCTGCAGAATTGGTCGTTCCTGGAAGTAATAATGTGAACAAAGAAGATAAATCAGTCTTCAAGCAAGCTTTTGAGGTACATACCCGTATATGTTTGCTATTTAAAAAGGCTGTAGGTTTTATCTTGTAACACATTATGTTTTTAAAACGCATAATCAAATGACAAAACCTGAATACGTAAGTGTTGTTAAACGAAATCAAAAACCTTGTTTACAGAATGTATTTGGACCTGTCATTGGAAAGCAGATGAAAAATAAGAAGAAGTCACCTAAGGTTAACAACTTTGAACGGGCTATGGCTAAGACTATCAAACTAAGCAAGCAAGAAGAAGAAGAAGTACGGTGCACTGATTTCATCGGTTGTTGATGAGCAACCACCTACTGGTCTACACGTTCCAAAAACAAGGTCGATGACGCTTAAGGGGCCTGTTGTAACTCCTCTGGTTGAAGAGGTATAGCACTTGTAATATTTATATGGTGAATTATACGGCCTGTGTCCATGTATAACTTGTATGTGCCTAATTTTAGTTTCAGGATAAGGAGGTAATTATCCAAAAACCGGTGACAAGGTCTGCTAAACCCAGTACAACGTCTCTCCAACCTTTTCAACTGACAAGGACGGGTCAACCCAATATAATGTCTCTAGAACCTTTTCAAGAGGTAACCGACAACATAACTTTATTTCTAAGTCATTATAGAATTTGTTAATATCTGTTTTGTATTTTCAAATGCTGAGAAAAGTAGTAATTATTATTTTGTATTTAGGATCTTTCACAACCCAATAAGTGCAAATAGGTAAATGTTCCGGAACCTATCAGAATGTTTTTAAAGGAGTTCAAGCCACCTAAGTATTGGTTTCCATGGGGTCGTTGTGACATTCATGTTGACCGCCGGTTTTGGATGGCGTTATCCAGTCTCGACACTTTTAAAAGAGGCTGATTGAGTGACATTGTACGTAACATAAATATATCCCTGGTAACATAAATATATCCCTGTTAACTTTTAAAAGTGCTGGTTGTGTATTTAACTTTGGTTTTTTGTTTAATTTGACTATATAACACCTTGATCTGTGGATTGACCTACTATGGCGTTTTAGACCAAAAGAGGCTGATTGGGCTGCTGTAAGCCCTCATTTCTGTCAAGCTATACTTGGTGGTATGATGCCTACTAACTTTTCTGACATGTCGAGGTACCCAGTTCCATGGACTGATGTTGAAAAGGTTTCTATATTTATGGTTCCTATAACTTTTGCATATATTATAATCTTTTATTATACAAACACAGTTTAAGATTGAATTGTGTATATCAGGTCTTACTTCCTGTTAACGAACCAGATAAACATTGGTGTTTAGCTCAACTTCACATCAAAAGTGGTGTCGTTATGTTTTATGACTCGCTTGGTTTGGCAAAGACAAACAGAAGAAGCTGGTGGAGGACCATGAAAGGAGAACTGCCATTGCGTCTGACTTCGTATTTAAAGGACTTTGGGGTTTTGAAGACTAAAGGCATATCAGTTGACAAGTATCAAATCTCTTTTGAATATGCGACTGTCCCGGTTCAAGGGGATCTATTTGGAGACTGTGGTGTGTAGGTTTTTATGTGGTTATACAGGTTGTGTCATAACCAACCATTGGAAGTGGCCGACCTTGTGCAAGCAGCGTTGGCGTACCGTGAACGTATGCTCGACTACTTTTGGAATCATAGAGTGGAAGTTAAATGATATGTAATCGTTGTTGAGCATTTTCTAAATTTGGTTATTTTTATTATGTGACCTAACTATCCCTAGGAAAACCTATGTCAGTAGTTGTAACGGATGATTTGTATTAACGTATGTCATTTTCATGTTTTTAGCAACCTCGTAGTTTTATTAAATTTGATACTATTTGAGGTTTGGTTTATTGCTATGTTATCTTTTCGTTTTTTCTTTGCCTACATAATCTATATACCTTGTTTACATTTGATATATACTTCATGTTTCTATCAACCTCATGTTTTTTTTAAGGTCATGTATCTAAAATTTAAGCACAAAGTTTAACACATAACACACCATCCCATTGATAATGAAGCACAAAACATTACAACAGAAACTAATGTAGCTAAAAAACAGGCACAGTTGTTTCTAAATCATACGACAAGCAAGTATCACAGCAAGGAACACTACAACCCTAGTTAACAAAGTAATTGTTGACTTTATGGAAACAATCTCTTCCTTCATCTGCACCATCGCCAACTGATTATTCGGATCATCTTTCCCAGTCTCTTTGCTTGTCTGGCCGTTTAACCTATAGTTACCCACATACATTTTGAAAAGCAAATCCTTGTAATAAGCTGAAGGTAGTTCAGGATCAATGAAACCATATAAGCCACGTTTTTTTTTGGTCCTAACAAAATAATGAATAAACACATGAGTAAATGAAAACAGTGTGTTCCTGTAACAGTAACAATTGATCCGACAAGTACTTACATAGATGGGACAGGCTTTATACCTTCTACCAGGATTACCTGTTGACCAAGAAACTTGCTCCTCAACTGGTAGAGGTGGATCACAATCACAGTGGGTTTTTTCAAGTAATTCTTCCAGAGTATAATGCCTAGATCTGTATGAACAAGATGAAGAAGATGGCATTTTAAAAGTTTTTGGTTAGACCTATGTGTGTGTGTGTGTTTTCCACATCTAAAAAATAGTAATTAAAGACATGTGTTGTACTTTGTTTGGGCGACTGTTAGGCCAATTGGGCAACTTGCACTTTCAATACTTTATTTGACACGCCTTGTGGATCTTGTATTACTATTGTTGTATAACCATATAGTCAAACACTTAGATACAGTGTAAACATTATTGCTCTTTCCTTGTAACTAGTTATACCAACATTTCAACACAAGTTACTTATAAACCACAACATTTTTAAAAAAACATTGACAAAATATGGCTTCAAATCTATACTATATTATAATGCATGGATAATCAAAGCCTAACTCCAAACCAAAAATTAAGATTAGGAGCTCCAATCATGAGGTGACATGTGTCACTTTCAACTAACTCCAAGCCTAACTCCTAACCAAATATTAAGATAAGGAGCTCTAATCATAAAGTGACATGTGTCACTTCCCAACTTAAAATTCACATTTATTTTCAAATTGAAATATCTTTTTATATATTTATTTTTATAATGATCTAATTTCACCATATTTTCTAAAATTTTGTGCTCTTTAATACAACATCCATTTTGATATATTTTTTATAAGTTTTTAGTTTTTACATTTTTAGTGGGTTTATTTTATTTTTATTTAAATTTTTGCAACTTTAACTTTTATTTCAACAAATACAATCTTGATTTGTCAAAATCATATACTTTTGGGGTAGTATTTGACGGGTAAGAGATTGCGAGTGTTTTTTTATATGCGAAAATAATGATGTCACAGGAAAGTTACATAAACCAAGCAAACAGATACAATTAACCTATATACATTCGGAGTATTATGAAACAAATTCACTAAGCGGGTAGGGAATTTCGGGGATAGTTGGGCTAGCAATTCATTTAATATTTTTATAATATAACTATATTTATCGCCGCAGCTGTGCGCGGGTATCCAACTAGTAAGTAAAAATATTCGTACGATTATAAGTTCCAACTAGACATTAATAACATACCAAAATATGGCTTCATGGAAGTCCAAATATTCCTACGATTAAACCGTTCATAAACATGGAACCCTACTTAACACATCAGTTTAGACAATAAGTTTTTACACACTTAAAAGACAGAGTTTAGTATCCTAGCAAACATGAAACACAGGAACCCGATCCTCTGAACCAGCCACATATCGTGTTTCAATACGCACAAGTTTCAGTCGCATCATTCTACCATCATCGAAAGCACAATCTTTACCAAATTGTAACCAGTTCCCCTTAATGTTCAGCACATCTTGCATTGTTTTCTCGTCATGTTTGAAAACCATATCTGCAGCCATCTGAAAACCAACGCCCATAGCATTCATGTGTACAAGTTTCGCTCTGGTGCAGTTGCGCAACTGTTGCGTCTCATCGAAATCATACACTAACTTCTTCATACACAAAATATTTTTTTGTTTTATATGCTTCATCACGCGTATACAATACATTTACAAGTTTCATGTTATTATATAATTGAATAATACCAGATCCTTTCCGGTAAATCTAATGTATAGAACGTGATCCTCATTAACATGATCCTCGTGATGTCCCCAGCTGTAAAGGTGCTGCAACCTCATGTCTGGTAACATAAAATGAAAATAAATTAATGACTTAATATTTCACTGGTTATCTGACAGCTATGGAAGGACTGTCTTAATGTGTTGTAAAGTTGCAATAGCAGAATACGTATTACCAGTTCGGTCACGGAAAAAAGCGGGTCGTGGGGTCCTTTTTGGCAACTGATACCGAATATCTTCTTTGCTCAAGCCTAGGCCATCTCCTACGAGCACAGCAACCAATAACCTGTACATTTCAAGGTTCGTAAAGGCAAGCCTCTGGCCAGATTCAATACCACTAGTCTCAATAAAATCATCCCACCCATCTCCGCTGAACGAGTTCATTTTGACAACCCGATCCGCGTAAGGTTTAACCCTCTCGTTCTTAACATAGAATACCATATCAGTAGCATATATTAGTTTGTAGCTCGGTTGCCACATATCTTGAATAAAATCTCTAACTACACGTACAAACATATTATGAAATTTCTTTTTTGTTAAATATAATGGAACTCATATATTTTGGCAATAAAATACAAAACTGAGTTTATAACTCCATATAACAAATTTATTTACCGTTTGCCTACTGGGATCGTAGGTTGTTAAACACCGTATCATCCTTCGCCCTATCGTACGCCTGTCGTACCCAGCAAACTCAGAACCATCCTTTGCATACACTGTAACATAGTATTCATCTTGTCCCTGCTTGATAAAATGAATGTCTGCTGTTTGATCAGGAACATTTGCAGAAACAAATGCCTGCCACTCTAAGTCCCACACAACCCATCGGCCATCTTTGGGTGACAGCACTGTCTTGTAACGCAACCTGTCGTTGCCTATCAAGTACATGAAATCATTTTCGGACTTGAAATACTCTTCAAAATACTCGGGAAGAGCCTGTTCCAACATTTAGTATGTAAACAAAATTAGTTTCATCCGAGGTTGTTCAAACTGACGTTTACCAACTAAAAGATTAATATAGGGAAAGCGTTTAACGTTGCTTAACTACCATTACCTGTTCACATAGAAAGGTGTTGTGGACATATGGTAAAACAAACTGTTGCGCCATACTGTATACCTACAAATACATTTGTCAATAAATGCCTTTCAAGTTTTTAACAATCTTATACCATATCTAAATATACTTTATTGTTACACTAACCTTGTGATAGACTAATACAATCAAATGTGCCCTAACACCACAAACTTAAATTTCCTCATTTTTATAACCCATTCAATGAGTTCATCTAACAGTTAAATGGTTCTGACTTATTGACTAACATTTGTTTTTCTTCAATAGCCCCTGAATTACCATACTTAACACTAGTAGTTACAGTAACCATGTAATTTTAATATCCAATCGGTACAGTATACATCTACTTAAATTAATAGAATCACACGATTATTTACAATAACGATAAGAATATACTATAAGTAGCATATACTGTACGTCAGTACCTTCGGTATCCTATTTTCAATTCAAAGATTAGCACTATCATAAAACAATCAACCTCCTTTGCTTTAAAGAAAAAACCGAAAAACCAGTGTCGCACTACATGTTTCAGAAAAAATGCAAGCTTATCAAGTGTATCAGGTTTTGGCGTGTGGAATATATCTTACCAAAAGAACAAGAACGAAAAAAGAAATTAAATAAGAAATTAGTTGCAAGAACAAACCGTATATGAAGCCTTGGAGAAGAGATAAGATCAATGTGAAGATCAACTGTTGGTTGAAAGTGGTTTAATGTGGAAGTGTTATGTATCTTCTCCCAATAACATGAAGTAGCTATAGGCACTTGACGATTAAAATCAACTTGCATGTACAAAATCTTTTGGTATACCTATACAAAATATGTTGTCTCATTTATTTAAAGTTTAAGTATTATTGTCCTTTTTAATTTTCAATCTGGTTATCTAAAAATAAAATTTTTAGATATTTGTTTTTTCTTTAAACGAGTTGACTCGGTTACTTGTAACTTAAAGTTCAATTGATTTTATAAAATTGTAGATTGAAATCGTGAAGGTTTCGCCAATGATTTTTTTCTTTAACTTTGTATTCCAATAAATTGGGGGTTATCCTATACTTTTAATATACTTAACTAAAGGGACAATTAATAACGGTAGGTGTAATTTGGTCGGCTAGTATGTACTAATTTTTTTGGTAACGGTTTCTTTGTTTGGGCGACTGTTAGGTGTTGATATTTGTTAAAAGAAATAATATATTATTTAATTTATTTAAATATTCAACTGATGTATTTGACTTATTTATATTTATAATTAAATTGGGGGTTATTATATATTATTATAATATTTTAGTAAATGATAATTGTAAATAGTATTATTACTTTTGGGCAACTAGTTGGTACGCATTTTTTGCAAGAATTAATTATTTTGGGCGACTGTTAGGTGTTGTTATTTCTTTTAAAAAAAAAGTTGTAATTCTTTTAAAAAGCTGTAGTTGAACAATTATACATGTTTTGAATATATATATATATATATATATATATATATATATATATATATATATATATATATATATTTCATTCTAAGTAGTATATGATCATTATAAAATATGTAAAAATTCAAGTTTCTTTTTCTATAAGTTTCATTTCAAATAAATTTGAAATAAAACTATTATAATATTGAAAAAATAGTATAAGCAATAAATGTACTTGTACTATGGGTGACTTGCTAGTCTGGTATTTGGGCAACTATTGCTTTGTTTGGGTGACTGTTAGGTGTAGATATTTGGTAAAGTTTTATGTTTATGGGTTGTAACTTATTACCTGTGGATCTAATTTACTTCTACCATTTCTTTTGCAAAACTAGTTAAAATGAATCCCTCCATATTCAAAGTTTTTTTGGTTTATCAGGGGTCGAAATTTCTTGTTCAACTTCCACAACATATTGATTACGCAACCCTAGTCCGCTGTGTAAAGAAAAAGTTTAAGCTTTCCGCTAGGTTGTCAATGATTTTGTTATCATACAAAATAAATGTAAACAAGGTGTCCATAATTGATGATGCTGACTTGCTACGCTTCATGAAGGACGTCGAAGAATGGAAGCCAAAGGTTAAAAGCTTGTTCATCGATATCCGCAAAAAACCAGTAAAGGTAAGTGAAACTTCATCTTCAGAATCCTTAGGGTTGGATCTTAATGTTAGCTTAGGTGATGAACCACCCTTCCCCGAAACCAACAACTTTGTTAACCCAAATGATGAACAAGTAAACACAAATCAAAATACGAATTTTGAGCATACATGGAAAAAAAACACATTCAACTATATGCCTGTCCCACGAAGTCCTCCTAATTTTGTTAAACTCCCAAAGTTCCAGAACGCTAGAGATGCACGTGCGTTTAAGATATTTGACGAATTTGTCGATAAGGAAAAATGCATCAAAGACATAGCGGTCAAATGTATAAAAGAAGGTTATCAATATAAAGTTGTGAAATCTTGTCAGCTAGCTTACCGTGTTAGATGTAAGGTGCCCGAATGCAAATGGTATGTTTTCCATCAGGCCGTTAAAGGTACTAAAAGATTCAGGATAACTAGCATCAATGATGTTCACACATGTTCCAAAACAACCATAAATTCTAATCATTGCAATGCCACATCGAAAGTACTGAGTCATATGCTAGTACCGAAAATGAGAGACACTTCCAGGGTGTATAAACCAAAGGAAATACAACTAGATTTCAATTTAGCTTGGAATATAGACATTACTTACAAAAGAGCCTGGAAAGGGAAGCAACTTGCAATGCTGGCTACTCAGGGATGTCCTAAGGCTTCTTTTGAGCAGTTACCGTATTATTTCCACTACTTAAAGCTGGCAAACGAGGGAACAGTAACACACATTGACACAGATGATGCAGGACGCTTTAAGCAATGTTTTGTAGCCTTCGGTGTTGCGGTAAGAGTAATTTGAAATATCTGTTGTTCATATTCTTTATTATTTATGTTTGAGTGGTTCAAAATGTTTAAGTTTTTAAAGTTATTACCCAAGAATTGATTTGTTATTAATCTAACAGGTTAGGAGTTTTTTATGCTCTTTGCGGCCGTTGATAATAATCGATGCGGCGCATCTAAAAGGTCGTTACCTTGGCACCAATCTTGCTGCAGTTGGAATGGATGGAAACAATCAAATAATACCCATTGCAACCGGTGTGACTCAAGGTGAGACAGGGGAGACATGGACTTAGTTTTTGACAAAGCTGAAAGAATTCATAGGTGAGGTTTCTGAATTGGCCATCATATCGGACAGACATTATGCAATTAGCCTTGCGTGTAAGAATGTTTTTCCAAACGCGATTCATGGTTTTTGCTGTCGCCATATGATGATGAATGCCAATATGCAAAGTGATTCTTTAAAGAATTTGTATTGGAAGATGTGCAAGGCTTACACAACGGCGGAGTTTGATATGTGTGTTTGTGCTATTCGTGCCACTAAACCCGAGGCGTACAAAACACTAGAGGAAGCAGGGTTTGAGAAATGGTCCAGGGCACAGATATAATTACATGACATCGAATAGCGTGGAGTCAATCAATGCTTTAACAAAGGAAGTGCGCAGAGTCCCAAATATGATGCTCATGGATTCGTATAGATCCCTTCTTCAACGGTGGTATTTTGAACGTCGGGCAAAATACGAAGGTTAGCTTGTAAAAAAATGTGCAAACTATGGTTAAAATTTTATTATTACCTAATTAGATGTGATTTTTTTTTTCTTTTCATGTGTTTAAAAAGTAAGACAAGTGACTATAATGATGTTAAGCTTTTTAATGTTAGATGCAATGGAGAAAGAAATTTCAGACTGGGCAACATCCAAAGTTCATGACAGAATCATCAAGAGCGTTAATTGGACGGTTAAGGGCATTGACAAAATGAAAAAAAGTATGAAGTGAAAGACAACAGAAGAGGCCATGTTATTGATTTGACAGAAGGGGCACGTACTTGTCGCAAATGGGACCTTTCGGGTCTACCGTGTAGACACGTATGTGTTGTGGCTAGAGTAGCTGGTTTAACTAGTGTTCAAGGACTGGTCCAACCTTGGTTTTTCAGAATAACACTGAAAAAAACATACGAGGGTTTGTTTAATCCTGTAGAAGATGTTTCGCAGTGGGAAGCTCCCGATGACTTGCAAACTGTATTGCCACCGGTTATAGTTAAGAGGCAGGAAGGGAGGCCAAAAAAGAAAGATCGCATCCGATCTCAAGGGGAGGAGCCTAAAAGGAAGCAATGCACCAGGTGTGGTGCAACGGGACACGACCGTGGTTCATGTAGCATGCCGTTGGTGACAAAAAAAGTAAGTCTCGTAGTCGTAACAAATCAGTATTTTGTGTGTAGCCATAATTAATGTTTTCTTTCTTATTATATGACAGAGATGTCCAAAAACAAAACTGAGGTCTCTCAAGGATATATGTGGTGGTCTTACCATTGGTAATGAAAACCTGGGATGTTCTACTACAAATCAATACTTGCCCAATGAGGCACATCACGATTCAAATATTCAGACACCCATGAATGAGAGAGACCCGGCTTCATCCAATCTCATCATCAACCATCTGTCACAGTTTTCCACTCCACAAAACTTTTTAGTGAAACTTTCAGCTTATTTGTATGTTTTTAAGTTACGGAAGAACTTCTTATGTATGACATTAATCAGGCTACTGATGCGTAAGGATTGCACCAGGCTTTACCTCTCGAGGGATCTCGAGAAGCTTACAACCCCCACTAGGCAGTGTACCTGATCGATGTAGTATAGTATAAAGATAAGTACCGGGGGATTGATCGTTCAGCTAGGAATAATTTCGCTAGGATTAGAAAATCTAAAGACTAGGTCAAGAGATGAGGGATGATTCTTTTTGTATTTTTATATTTTTATGAAAGCAAGTAAAAATCTCGGGTTTGAAGGAGTTGGGTGGAATTAGTTGCTAGTCAACTAACCCAATACTAAAGATGCAAATAAAATACTGAAAATGAACATAAACTAAATTAAACTAGAGGTGTGAGCAATATATGGGAGAATTGTGTTTACTTAGATTTCACTACTCCCTAGACATCTTTTAAAGGTTAATTACTTGTTATAGTTGCGTGGATGACGGATTGTATTCCTTAATACCATTCATGGGGTGGCGTACTTACTTCTCCAATGCTACGAGCGCCTACTTCACTCCTATGTCGAGCCGGCTAAGAAGCTCCTAACATGGGATCACTAGAATTTGCTCATGCATTAAATACTACCAATAAAACCTAGTACACATCGGTTCATGGTTCCTAAGACGTTCAAGCATGTTACACAATGGAGATCTGCCAGTTTTCTTAAGCCTAACATTGAAATCATTCATCCATTACAACCATAAACAAGTAATCAACATATAATTAACATCTAGGTTTCATTACATCTAAGAAAACACAAGATATATTTAGCCTAGCATGTTGAAATTAAGACAAGCATAAGATATATTCAAACAACACATAGACATATTCATTGAATTGAAAGAAGACTTATCTCAATTGAACATGAAAGGATTCCAGGGGTGAAAACCCTTGAAAATACTGTAAAATACGACCTAGGGTTTACAAAGTTCGGCCCTAGTATTCTCCACACAAGTTCCTCTCTAATGAATGAAAAATAAAAACTATATATAGATTCTGATAGGTGATGACGTCAAGAACAAAATTCTGACGCCGTCATCTCGCCGCCAAATAGTTTCTCGGACTGCCTAGATCTGGGTCTGACGCCGTCATGTATACTCCTTATGCAGGCCGTTACCAAAAATAGTCTTGACGCCCTTGTTGTGACGCCTTCAGGTTTTCACTGGGTCGTCATGGATTTTACTCTTGACGCCGTCATGATTTTCTTCTTGACGCCGTCAGGTACTGTTCTCAGCATGGAAAATTAAGTCTTTGCTGTTTTCTTCACTTTTATGCTCCAAAAATGTCCGAATTGCTTCCTTTTCCAGAATTCACTCCCAAAGTACCTAAGATCACAAAAGGAACAATTTAGGGCAATATTTGATCAAATAAATTCAATTCCGGGCTTAAATGACCCCCTAAAATTGGTTCATTTTTCGCCTCATCATATACCCTTATACTTGAGATTTGCTTGTCCTCAAGCAAATGCGCTTTTATTCCAGTCAAAATACAAGTTAGGGGTCATTTAACACTAATATAAAAGTAATTACAACAAATAATCATTCCACTAAAGACCAAAGACAAGCACGGAGGTCATACGCTAGCACCTCACAAATAGCGTTTAGATACTCACATCTCTCGGGTGTAATAAAGTAATATCACAACATGGAAATGGAAAACATCTCTCACTACCTGTCATAGCAAAATAGATTAACATAGGCTTGGGAAAGGATCAAACCTCCACCACATGGCGTAAGCACCTAGGATAAACTATCAAAGAGGTCTTTTAAAGGGTTGTAACGTTAGGTGTAGGGATATGGAATACACGGTTTTGTTGGATATAGGCAGTCTTTACTGGTGGCGAGTTAACAATCTTGGTTAATTACATGTACAATATGACGTTGCTAAGCCAAGACTAGACTCGACTTAAGCTAATAAATGAAAAATAACAAAAACATAAAACAAACATAGAATGAAAAGTGATGGTAGTCCGTATGTTTTTTTTTTTTTTTTTTTTTTTTTTTTTTTTTTTTTTTTTTTTGCTTGCATACACTCTTACCCTACCATCCAAAATAATACATCATAGGGAATGAATATTCCCATTACACTTGAATTTTTACATACTTTACAATAAACTAATCTAATGACTCGAATTAAGAAAATCAAAACACTTGGAGTACTTTTAAGATTAACGCACATATGGGGGTAATAATATGATGTTCTTCCCCATTACTCCATAACATTAGTACTTTACCCATGAGTCCCAATCGTCCCAAAACAATATGTACAAGGATATGACTCGACTTAGCAACCATGTAATCAATTAGATAATTAACTTAGGGTTTAACACATAACAATAATGCACTAAAAATGAGTGCATACACGGAAGGCTAAGGCGATTTAGGTGTACATTTAAGTGGGGTGTAACAAATTCTTCCTTTAAGTAAAATGCTTAAAGTTAGAAACGAAAAGATAGGCTCGGAGGGGTGTACTAGGGGTTTCGTGTAACTAAAATGAGTACAACACTAAGGTGTGGGAAAAATTAGTTGACTTAACTAGCCAAGTAATATGACTTAAATGGTCAAGTAATTATGATACAGGTTTAACACAAGGGTGATCCTAATGCCTCTTATCATGTAGTAAATCCTACTACACGAATGTAGTCTCACTAGCGGTCTCGAGATGCATCACTAACGCAAGTTCTAGAATCTAAATGCTACCGGTACACTCATAAGCACTAATAGTAAATGCTTTTCCTATCAAATCTAAAGGCGAACCTCACATATTTGGGTGGAAAATTTTTCTGAATAGTACGGTTTTGTGGTAGTCATACAATCTCCTATCCATGAGACGCTTGCTATGGCTAAAGTTTCACTCCTAAATGTTGTAAAAAAATTTAAATTTGGCGCTAAAATTGAACTATCAAGTATTTCTCATAGTTTTATTACACATCTACTGTTAAACAAACAAACTCAAACGAAAGTGTATCTGTAAGGTATCATCATTTTACCCTCCCCTTACACTTAGGATGAACATTGTCCCCAATGTTCAAGTAAAGAATGTAAAAGTGAAATAAGTAAAACAAATGAAATCAAATACTCCCCTGATTCGCTCGGTATGGATAATAAGGTGGCCAGGTTAGATCTTTCTCCAAGAAAATGAACAATCAAAGCTTCCCTTCCAGAATATAAATCATCTTCTTGTCATACATAACCTGTAAAACCTGAGAAAACAGACAAGGCAACCTCGCATAAAATCGGCGACAATCTACATATGCTAATAAATCCTTGAAAACAAAATAAGATATAATGCTTGTGGAATGATGTTTGCAGATTTCCTGGAGATTATAAATCTAATAATTCAACAAAAACTTTAAGACTCCGTTAGAAAAACAAAATTGGTAAAATTTCCAGAATTTTACACGTGACGCCGTCAGGAATTAATTCCTGACGCCGTCAGAAGTGACCTGCAGAAATTCTTATGTTAAGTTTCCGAAAAATTTCTGGAAAAACTTCGTCCTACTTCTTGGAAAATCCTGCAAAACTTCATTATGACTCGATACAAGCATTTGACTCTAACAAATACGAATATACATGTTCACTTAATATTGTGGAGAATCATGATCGGTTTTCTTTCTTAAAAACATATTTGGGGTTTCCCCTTACACTTATCTTTTGGAAAAATACCTTTGGGTGAAGTTAAGACTAAGCTAAACAAAAAAGTTAAGTATTTTCACTATTTTAGTTTTTGAAACATGATCTACCAACAATAAAAATAAAGCATGCATACGAAAGCAAATAACAAACAAACAAAATAAAAATCACACAAAACATGGGTTGCCTCCCAAGAAGCGCTTTTCTTTATTTACGAGTCTTGTAGCTAGACTCAAGGTCATGGGTCACTACGTGACCTCATCATCAAACGTTACATCCTCCTCATTAATCATTTCATTATTATTTTCTTGATAATGTTTTACACGTTGTATGTTGACAGTGAATTCTCTACCTTCATCGTCTAATAACATAATGGCTCCAGTTTTAGAGGAACTTTTCACCGTAAATGGTACATACCATCTAGACTTGAGTTTCCCTGGAAATAACCTTAACCTAGAGTTGTACAATAGGACTTTGTCCCCTTCTAAAAATTCCTTGGGTTTCTTAATTCTTTGGTCATGCCATCTTTTTACCCTCTCTTTATATGTAATGGAGGACTCATAAGCTTCTAATCTAAGCTCATCAAGCTCGTGTAGTTGTAAGAACCTATTGGTTCCTGCAAATGTATAGTCTAAATTACATGCCTTAAGCGCCCAATAAGCCTTATGTTCTAACTCTACTGACAAGTGACATGCCTTACCATACACCATGCGAAACGGGGTCGTTCCAATGGGTGTCTTGTAGGCGGTTCGGAATGCCCATAAGGCCTCGTCGAGTTTAAATGACCAGTCTTTTCTATTTTGACTAACCATTTTTTCTAGTATTCTTTTAATAGCCCTGTTTGTATTTTCGACCTGGCCATTGGTTTGTGGATGATAGGCGGTGGAAAACCGATGGGAAACCCCATACCTTCTCATGACCTTTTCCATTTGCGCATTGCAAAAGTGGGTCCCTCTATCACTGATGAGGGCTTTAGGAATCCCGAATCTAGCAAAAAGCTTTTTCAGGAAATGAATAACCACCCTGGCATCGTTGGTCCTAAGGGCTTGTGCCTCTACCCATTTTGAAACATAATCGATGGCAACTAAAATGTATTCATTCCCTCCTGAAGATGGAAAGGGTCCAATGAAGTCAATTCCACAGACTTGTATAAAATTCTGAGGTGCTTCATCCCTTTGTATAAAATTCTGAGGTGCTTCATCCCTTTGTGATATGTTCCCGGCTCGTTGACATGCATCGCATGCTTGTACCATTTCTTTGAAATCACGAAAAATTGTGGGCCAATAGAATCCCGCATCGAAAATCTTTTGGGCGGTGGTGCTTATCCAATGATGGCCTCAAGAGGGGCCAAAATGACATTCCCTCATAATCTTTACTACCTCGCTCTCCGAAACACAACGTCTGATTATTTGGTCAGGACACCTTCGGAATAAAAATGGTTCATCCCAGAAGTAGTATTTTAACTGGGAATAGAACCTTTTCCTTTCGTATCTAGTCAGGTGTTCCGGAACGAGTCTGCTTGCGAGATAGTTGGCAAAATCGGCGTACCAAGGCTCCGAATCAGTTATTGACATGAGTTGTTCGTCAGGAAATGTATCCCGAATCTGACTTCTATCGTGCTCATCCAAGGGATTTTCAAGACGAGATAGATGATCTGCGGCCAGATTTTCTGCCCCCTCTTATCACGAATCTCAACATCAAAATCGGCGTAGGGATTGCACCAGGCTTTACCTCTCAAGGGATCTCGAGAAGCTTACAACCCCTACCAGGTAGTGTACCTGATCGATGTAGTATAATATAATGACAAGTACCGGGGGATTGATCGTTCAGCTAGGAATAGTGTCGCTAGGATTAGAAAACCTAAAGACTAGGTCTAGAGATGAGGGATGATTCTTTTTGTATTTTTATATTTTTGTGAAAGCAAGTAAAAATCTCGGGTTTGAAGGAATTGGGCGGAATTAGTTGCTAGTCAACTAACCCAATACTAAAGATGCAAATAAAATACTGAAAATGAAAATAAACTGAATTAAACTAGAGGTGTGAGCAATATATGGGAGAATTGTGTTTACTTAGATTTCACTACTCCCTAGATATCTTTTATAGGTTAATTACTTGTTATAGTTGCGTGGATGACGGATTGTATTCCTTAATACCATTCATGGGGTGGCGTACTTACTTCCCCAATCCTATGAGCGCCTACTTCACTCCTATGTCGAGCCGGCTAAGAAGCTCCTAACATGGGATCACTAGAATTTGCTCATGCATTAAATACTACCAATAAAACCTAGTACACATCGGTTCATGTTTCCTAAGACGTTCAAGCATGTTACACAATGGAGATCTGCCAGTTTTCCTAAGCCTAACATTGAAATCATTCATCCATTACAACCATAAACAAGTAATCAACATATAATTAACATCTATGTTTCATTACATCTAAGCAAACACAAGATAGATCTAGCCTAGCATATTGAAATTAAGACAAGCATAAGATATATTCAAACAACACATAGACATATTGATTGAATTGAAAGAAGAGTTATCTTAATTGAACATGAAAGGATTCCAGGGGTGAAAACCCTTGAAAATACTGTAAAATACGACCTAGGGTTTACGAAGTTCGGCCCTAGTATTCTCCACACAAGTTCCTCTCTAATGAATGAAAAATAGAAAACTATATATAGATTCTGATAGGTGACGGCGTCAAGAACAAAATTCTGACGCCGTCATCTCGCCGCCAAATAGTTTCTCGGACTGCCTATATCTGGGTCTGACGCCGTCATTTATACTCTTTATGCAGGCCGTCACCAAAAATAGTCTTGACGCCCTTGTTGTGACGCCTTCAGGTTTTCACTGGGTCTTCCTGGATTTTACTCTTGACGCCGTCATGATTTTCTTCTTGACGCCGTCAATTACTGTTCTCAGCATGGAAAATTAAGTCTTTGCCGTTTTCTTCACTTTTATGCTCCAAAAACGTCCGAATTGCTTCCTTTTCCAGAATTCACTCCCAAAGTACCTAAATCACAAAAAGAACGATTTAGGGCAATATTTGATCAAATAAATTCAATTCCGGGCTTAAATGACCCCCTAAAAGTGGTTCATTTTTTGCCTCATCAGCTACATTCAATCGTGTTTCTTAAGACATGTTGCATGTAAAAACTCAACCTTATCTTGTACCAAACTTGTTATGCAACAGCTTATTCCATATTAAATAGGGTTGTCACACTTATGCAACAAATTGTGAATGTACAAACATTACCCTATTTTGTTCACTATGCCTGTTTTCTCAAAATAATAAAATAACCACCTGCGCAGTGTTTGTGATGTGAACTACAGAAGTACTAGTAGAGTATAAACATGTTAACCAACCATATGCATTTAAGTCTAATTTGAGCAACAACTGACAAGTTAATACGATTATACGAGTAGAAAACATACAACGTTTGCCACATAGTTTGCACAAGCTACACAAAACCCAAAAGATGTGCAAAGATAATCGTAGCTACTACACAAAACGTTATAAGACAATTGCTACAACCACAAAATGTTTACGAAAAAAACATTGACAAGTTTTGTGGATGTGTTAACAAAAACATTTTATGGCTATAGCAAAGTCAACCACCACATTCATATGACTACTTAGGACTTACACATGGTCCATTATCCTGAACCTGATCATTGTTCAACCCAAACAGAGAAGTTAACCTGCCACATCTTCGAGCAGATGCAAGTCTTTTCAGAACACGGTCACGCAATAATTTTCTTCGTAAGCCTTTGGTTGCCCAGATAGAGTTGCCCTTCCTAAAACACAACCTGTTTCTATTAAACTTACCAGTCTTTGGGCGCACAGTCTTTTTACCCTTTTGCATAAGTGGAACTCCCAAACTAGACCCGATTTCACCTGTCTTACTAGAAGACGCCCCAATATCTGGGGCATTAGACCCTCCCACATCTAGAACAACATCATTTGCAAAACCATTTTCACCAACATCCGGCAGTAAATCAACATCATAACCAAGCACCAAATCAAGCCAAGGATCCAATACGTTAGTCGCTCCAACATCAACCCAACCTTTTTCATCGATCGCTCCTTCTAACCAACCTGGAGGATCGTCTAACTCATCTCCTACAGAACTACTATGCAAATTCTTCAAACAAGTTCTTTCCTTGAAAGTGAATGCCTTTTCTCCTAGCCTTAATGGGGGTGTCCTAAGGTAAGGTGAACGCGATTCTTCCTCTGCCCATGCTTCAAGCTGTTCAGGCAACATAGAGGCAGCATCACCCTTTCTTTTTTCATGGCTTTTTAGCCTAGAAATAACCTCATCATCAGACGAGTCGAAAGGCAAGTTATTATAGTAGTATTGGGCTAGGTTTTGAGGGTCATGAGCAATATACACTTGTAACAACCCATAAGATGAAGCCACATCATACATCTTTTTTATCTCAACATCTGTTTCAACAATTGTCAACCCTTTTTCAAGACTCCTTCTAGGAATACAATAAAACAAAGACCATATCTTGCATTCTAGTTTGTAAACCAGCAAGTCACAAAAATCTTTGAACGACATTCTTTTGACCGAGATACCTTAAGTACCAAGATGTTTGGATAAGCATAACTTAAAGGAAAAGGATGTACAATGAATTCACCATTATGGTAAACTTCAAACACCATAAAATCTTCATCTTTTTCTTCAATCCTGTATACAGAAAACAACATTTTAATACGAAAAATGAAGTAATGAAGATAAAAAATAGTGGTACACTACTCATATTGGAGTGTTATAAGGAGTAGATAATTGTTGAGTGTTGGATGAATAGTTTGATGAATCCGAGTAGTGTTGATCCATCCTCACTTTCACACTTACTATTCCTATCTCACTAACCAATGTAGGTTTGGTGACTTTTAATCTTACATTATTTTGGCTTATATAGTCCACATATAGTATATAATATAACACAATTGTTGGTAAAGAGACATTGCATGTCAACCTCACGATAGTACGTCTTCCAATTGCATTCCAACTAGAAAATTCACTTTATTTGCTTAATTGGGCAACGTGTACCTTTATTGGGCAACTTTGTTAGTTTTTTGGGCAACATGACGTTTTTCAATATGTTTATGTGTCATGTTTGAACCATATGAGACTTATTGTTTGTCTACATATATTCGTTAATGCAAATTATTAAACATGGAGTATGTGCATCTTATGCAATTTGACATCCCAAAAAAGTATACAAGTTAGTCACAAAACGTATGGCTGACATACATATACGAGTAATGGTATCAACATTTACGTTTAAAAAAAAATGAGCCATCTTCTCACGATAAGCTAAGACCGCGTCAACCGGGTCATCAAGATGCAACGGTATGCCATGTGCCAAACGATATAAAAATATACAAGCAAAAATACCACAATCACCAAAGATACCCCCTGCTTAGGAACGTTGTCCGCTAGATTAAAGGTAATCTTATAGTCACTAGGATGTATCCCTTTCATTTCGAATACTTTTGCTTTCTCTAAAACGCCTGGTAGATGAGCCTGTACAAAGAAGTAAAATAAAATAAACGTTATCATAAATAAGAATGGAAGCTATATGTCCCAGTTTGTGAAACAACAATTAATAGTATGTCGTTGGTCTTGTGAGTCTAACTAGTCATGAGTTGGTTTATGGTAGCTAGTAGTAAAAAATAAATAAAAAAAATACCCCACTTCCAATACAAGGTCGTGTTAAAATATTAGCAGGGATCCAAATAGAGAATTACCTTCTATAAACCCTTAGTTTGTCAAAGTAGTACTTGTATATGTCTGTCGTTTTCTGACTGTAACACCAGTCTATTGTTGCTTTACTAGTATAAATATTGATCCAATAACAACATCAAATGCTTTATGGTTACGTGTTATTATATAATTTGTTTGTTTTAAAATAGGACCACTTGAAATGGTTTATGGTTGATATAAATTAGTATTCATAGGGTTTTTTTCATGATTATGGAGTAACAAAGATGATTAAACATAAAATAAACATTGCATTCATTAGTGGTAGACTGAAACAGGTACAAATTATTACATGATAAACCCCCCCCCCCTTAATGCACAAGACAACATGACCAAACAAAAGACAACATGGCCAAAAGACAACATCACCAAACATAAAGACCTAAAAGACTGAAACTTAACATGACAGAATGCAAGGTCGAGAGCACAAAGGACACCATCACAACAGAATACATCACATTTTACACATTAGAGAAACAAAAGAAATTTTTTTGAGGACCCTGAGCTATGTCTTAGTTATGAACTTCATCAACCCCCTTGACTTTTCCAAGTCAGCATCCTGCAACTCATGAAGTAGCTTGAGGCTATCACGAGCTACACCAATAGTAGGGAAACTTTCAAGATGCTTAATAACCTCAGCCCGCTCCTTAACACGGTTACAAAGCTCTTGGCATAGAGTATGAGTTTCTTGCACCAGCTTAAAGTCCTTATCATTATCTTGTTCAAACAAGAGGAGCATCATATCTTTGAGTGATGGTGACATAGTCTTAAGTGAGAGTTCAGTTAGGGCAGCCGTAGCAGTAGGAGAGTTATGGTAAGTGTGATGTAGGTAATTTTTTTGAGGATGGAGAGAGAAAGTGTGGTATGTAAAAGTGTACTTGTTAGCTTCCTTATATAGGAAGATTAAAGATTGGGCAACATGTCACTAGGAAGCTAATAGTTTGGGCAACTTGTGAATAGTAGATGTCATGTCAATGTTCAATACATGCCAAAATTAATTAATGTGATTTGAAGGGGGTAAGTGTTATTAAATCGGTAAAATAAATTGTGGCCACAATTTGTAAGATATAATTTACACATAAGACTTAAAAAAATACAACTTAAGATTACAACAAAAGAAATTACCAATACATCTAGTGATGCGTGGGAATTGCACCAGGCTTTACCTCTCGAGGGATCTCGAGAAGCTTACAATCCCCACCAGGCAGTGTACCTGATCGTTGTAGTATAGTATAGTGACAAGTACCGGGGGATTGATCGTTCACCTCAGGAATAGTGTCGTTAGGATTGAAATTAATCTAACTAGGTCTAAAGGTGAAGGATGATTCTTTTTGTATTTTTTATATTTTATGAAAAGCAAGTAAAAATCTCGGGTATTGGAAGGAGGGGCGGAATTAGTTGCTAATCAACTAACCCAAAAGCTACTAATTAAACTAATGTGCAGGAAAACTAAACTATGGTTCTACAAGGGATGTGAAGCATGTCTACCTATGATATGTTACACCTTCCTAGCTATCCAATTCTACATATTGAATTGTCACACCTTGTTTTAATTGATGGGTTTTATTCCTTAATACCATTCATGGGGTGGCGTACTTACTTCCCCAATTCTATAAGCTCCTACTTCACTCCTATGTCGAGCAGGCTAAGAAGCTCCTAACATGGGATCACTAGAATTCACTTATGCATTAAATACAACCATAAAAACCTAGTACACATCGGTTCATGTTTCTTAAGACGTTCAAGCATGTTACCCTATGGAAGTCTGCCAGTTTTCTTAAGCCTAACATTGAATACAATCAACCAAACAAGAGACAATAGGAATCAAGAATTATAAGCTAAACCAATTAGATCTATCGAAGTGTCACGCCCTAATTGATGAAGATAAACACAAACATCAACACGGAATCAATAAGATCTAATCAATTATATACAAGTTTCACATAAACATAAGTAGACACAAGGTAAATTAACAAAACATAATCACCTACCTAAACCAATACATAGTTGAGATAGAATCATCAAACCAATACATGATGTTTATGGAGTGATTGAAAACCTCTAAGTTGCTGGAAAAACACCTACCTAAACCCAGGAATCGACCTTAGGGTTTAGGGCTTAATAAAAGTGAAGTTATGGTGTTATATTTATAGGCATGTTTTCTATCGGCCCATCTTGAAGGTGTCAGCTCGTTTCTCTTGACACGGTCACGACCATTTTTTCACCAAATTGTAGATCTCTTCGTCCTCTTCGTGTGACCTTTTGAATCACCTAAATCCGAGTTCGTATGCAAAAGTTATAACCAAAACAATATCAGCTACTCCGCGCGCAAGTTTTGACAAGTTAACACGTGACGGCCTTGGGTGACGCCTTCACGTTTCTTCTGGGCCGTCACCACTTTTACTCTTGACGCCGTCATAAAAAGCCTCTTGACACCGTCAGGTACTGTTCCCAGCAAGGAAAATTAAGACTTTTCCGTTTTCTTCACTTTTATGCTCCAAAAATGTCCAAAATGCTTCCTTTTCCAGAATTCACTCCCAAATTATCTAAAATCACAAAAGGAACGATTTAAGGCAATATTTGATCAAATAAATTCAATTCCGGGCTTAAATGACCCCCTAAAAGTGGTTCATTTTTCGCCTCATCATCTAGTTACAGACAAAGTCAATAAACTCATAGGTATTACAAAAAAATCCTGAAAATATATTAACAAGTTAAGTTGCATAAGTTAGATTATTTATTTACAAAAACATCAAGTAAATTGAACAACTAGAGTATGTATGTAATGGTGTATCGAACAGTTTATTGTTTAAACTTATAGTTTTAATAAAAGTACACATATATTAGTTGATGATAGCAATTACCTAGTGGCATCGTAATCATAATAAGCAATCATAATATACTCATACCTGTAAACAGTCCTTCAGCCAGACATACCAATCACGACATTCATAGTCAATTGTGTTCCCGCTATCATAGAATGTGACCAATCCGGAAAGGATGTCAAATTGGGCAACACACCAATGTCTTTCAGTTTCATTGATCGGCATAAGAACCTACAAGGTTTTGGTAATGATGGATAGTTATTACAGACAACCATAATTATGCAAATAACGTTGTGTGTTAATAACAAAGCTTTTACCTGATCAACATTGGCCCATGGAATGGGGTACCTTCTGCCGTCAACATAAAACAAGGGAATGGAGTTTTGAAGGAGAAGCTGAACGAAGTATGTACTAACCATTGCCCAATTAGAATTCTCGGGTCTCACATGCCACATGTAGTCCACCCATAAGTCTATGTACTGTTTAATTACGTAAAAGAAAAACAGTTTGTAGTGAAGGTTAAAGTACATATTTAGTATTCAAAATCTAATATTGCGAAATCCATAGTTTTTCTCACCTCCTCCGTTAGCCACCCTTTCCTTGCAGGGTCTAGGCAGCCTAATCTAAGCCAGAATATTCGATTCACATTAAAATGGTCAGACCAAGGAAACTTGAATGTAACCGTACCCGGCTTGGAAAGAAACAGCTCAAAATCATCACTCAACCAAAGAGTGTCAACAGTATGAAACCATCGGGATAGATCCTACACAAAATTATAAAGCTTTAACGGTATGAAATAAAACACACTATTATTTTTTAAGTTTGAACTATTTGATGTTATTTGATACTTCTTTCCAAGGTTGCACATCTTTTAGACATTCTACCAAGAACGGATTATTAAGGTAGCCACGATGTTTTTTTATTTTCACCCAAGAAACTTTCCAATCACTTTCTGATGTAAAAGCATCTACGTGAGTCCTTTTACTAAGTCTTGCGTCTTCCAAAGCTTTTTTGAAGTGAGCGGAATTCAGAAGCACATTACACTTTTTCTTCTTCTCCGCATCCAACTGTCGCATTTTCTCTTCCTCAAACCTCATCTGTTTATACTCTTCCACCCTAAAATGCATCTCCTCTTTCATCATCTTCTCATCTTCCATTTGTAATCTATCATCCTCTTCCAACCGCAATCGCAACTCCTCTTCACGAAGGTACTCCTGTGACAAGTTATGCTTGTTTAAATAGTGTTTGATATACAAACTGTTGTATAACGGGGTTACAAAGATGTCACAATTTATAAGTTACCAGACAAATATCTTCATCAGTATCATGCAAGTTCATCAGATCAAGGTAAAGATCATTAAGCGAGTCGTGAAAATCAGAGGTCATATTGGAAAAACAGTCATCAAACTGGAGTTTGGCCTGTCAATGTAATGATATTTGGTTGAAATAATAGAATAATTAAAAAGATGTCGTATATTACCACAAGTATATTACCACAACTCGACCATTTGGTTCACCATGTAGAACCTGAATAATTGACTCAAGCTTGAAAATCCGAATATTCAACTCTTCAATCACACAATCCTTAAGACTCTTTTCCCTAATACAACTGTAACTACTTCTAGCAGTCGCTATTTCTAATACATCTGTTATCCCACGTTTACGTGCCTTTTCCAACTTGGCAAGATATGTATCCAAAAGGAAATTTTTTCCTGCTAAAGGAGGTCGTCTAGGAATGTGTTTCTGGAAAAAATCATTGCTGTGTATCCACCAATTTGATTCGTACTCAGCTCTAGTAGGACGGATATCACAAGTTGGTTTTGAGTCCTAAAAAAAATAGTCACTATAAAAGAAGTAACATAAAAAATTGAAATCAAATATAAATAAAAAAGACCTATTTTGAAGAAATAACCTTTCCAAAAAGCTTAGAACAATCTGATTTCTTAAATATAGTTTTTCTGGACCAAGACACAGCTCTTGGTATCACTGGCGCGAGCTTTATCCGCCAAAGCTTACTTATTTCATAACTCTCAAGAATCCAAATCTAAATATGAAAGTCAAGGATAAATCAATAAGATTTAGGTGCGAAAACAAAATACAGAAGGGATTAAAAAAATTAATGTGGAAGAATAATATATACCTGGAAAGCAAATACAAAGCCCCCAAGCGTATATGTCGGAACATACATGCGATCTTTCTTGAGATGTTGAAGGTGCTTTTGACTGTGCTTACTTATTACATCCACGATTTGATCGTACAAATTAGTCCATATGTGCTCACCCCATGGAAACGCATTCCAAGCTTCTAGACTTTCAACCAACCTCATTAACTTATCATCCACTTCATTAGTCAGCAACCTACCCATAAAGATAACTTCTAAAGCTAACAGTAGACATGCACGGACAACATCTTCATCAGATATTTTGCAAAACAACTCTTCATCCTCGATAACAGCAATAAGATCTAAGTTGGTAACACGTAACCCTATCCGGTGAGGAAATATCCTTTTACGAATTTAACTTCACCGGAGTCATATAACCCGAAAGATACAGTTCCAAAACGGAACCCGGTTATAAGAGCAAATTCAGGACGACCAAAATGTAGGCTTTGACCTTTGACATAATAAATTAAGGGCATATCATAATGGGCATCATCAACCTGATGCTGTTTTCTCAGCATATACTCTATGACATGTGGTTCATGTTCAAAGTACAAAAGATCCAACCATCTTCCAAAACATGTACGCCTAAACATGTTCCGTCGTTTTGCATCTAACTTGCGTTTTATTAACAGAAAGTAGTTCACTTTACTTCTAAAGATGAATTTAGTTTGATACTCCTTGCATGGAAATAAAACACAAAGAATCAGTTGAGGACTACATCGGCAAGCTGAAGTTTGCAGACAACTCTAACTTGGTGTCCAGACATTACAAAACAGAGGAAAAAACAGGGGACCAAACATTTAATAAATAAAATTTAGATACACAGTAGTATAACTTTAAACAAGGAATGTAATCACTATAACACGTGGTACACAAGTTATAACAATGCACGATCAGGTACAGGATTCCTTCCTTGTGATTGGAACTAGGTCAAGTATAATCATGAATTTTTTGGGTACAAGTTATCAAAAACAAACCATTTTGTAAACCAAAGGCATGGCAATTTCCAACCTCTTTCAATAACGCTTAAACACCAAAAACTTAGTCAGTAAGAGTACAGAAACAAACTGAATCAAATAACCACTTCAAGATAAAATACAATTCAATTTGGACATGTCCACAAATGAGATAGAAATCATAAAACCATACCTCCTATATCAGTTACACAACTACACCAAAGTTAGAAAGTAAACTTAACAAAACCTTATAAATAAGTACAGTAACCAATTTGGATAATTAATAACTACAATAAGCAGTAGCAAATTAAATAGAAATCATAAAATATATAATAAATAAACATTCCATTCATTAATGAAAAAAGGATCATCATACACAAAATCCTATGACAACCCATGATACACCAAAACTACCCATACATAAAAGAAAACTAAACCAACCCATAAAGACACCGAAAAGCTTAACGCATAAGTCCAAAAACCCAAAAGACCCCAAATACGCACAACAAATTGGTCAACCTAAGGGTATCCTTATGCATACGCTGCCTAAGATACTTTGCAATCTCCATCGCCTCTACCCTACACTCAATAACAGAAAGTTCCTTAATAAAACCATCAGTTCCTATGATGGAATCAGCTAACTTCGAGCAGACCTTACTAATGTCACTATGTGGATCCTTGTCTTTAGCTACAGACCTCGCTAAATAGAAATCTAACTGACGTTCCAACAAGGTGAAACCGCAACCTTTAGCAAGTTCATCAAAACGTTCAAGACACGCCATTGGTGTTTCCAAAATATTTGCTTGTAAATTAAATCGAAAACTGAATGTGTTTGTTGTGTGTGTGAGATTGTGTTAGGAGGAGCGCCTATATGTAGATGACTTCGGTAAATGGGTAGACTTTGCTACAGCACCGCCGGTTGGCTAGCACAACAAATACTGTTGGTGCATTTAGTCTCAAAGCATTTAATCTAAACTAAACTAATGCATTTTACAATTTATACATAATATTTTAAGAACAGTAAACTTTAAATTTTTTGAAACACACGTAATCATATTTATACAAACTATGAAACAAATAAAGTATAAGCAGATAACTTATACATTCAAACAATGTACATACCCTGTTATACCACTTTGTTTCGACAATATTGTTCATGGGCTTCGATTGTGTTTACTTGATTTTGATGGAGGAAAATTTGTTGGAGATGATGAAGTGTGTGTTGGAAGGAAGTGTGTGTAAATATTTTAAAAACAAATATAAGTGTTATTATTTATTAAAATACATATTTTTTTTGGATACAATTGAAATACATAAATATTTAATTAAAAAAAATACGCAAAACCACAAATAAAATTAAGTTGCCCAATACATGTCGCCCGATTAGTACAAGTTGCCCTCTGCAAAAATACCTTAAACACTTACACATACCTTACACATACATTCTCTATACATTCTAGAATCCGTACTATATTAATAAAATAATGGACACGTGTCGAGAATATATGAGGTTGCTCAGTCGCCAAGTTGCCCTGATCCGTTGGTGGAAAGTGATTTAAAAACATCTATTCAAGGAAAGTGTTTTTGGCGACTGATCCGTTTTGGTAATTATCCCTTGAAAATAAGGTTGTCAAAAGTTTTTGGGAAAATTATCTAAAAAAGCATCATATTTGACACTTTTTACCGTTGTGTGTACTCAACTTTTTTTTTTCCTAAAGTGTCACTAAACTTTGTAATTTGGTACATTGTGTGTACCCGGTGACCTGATAACCGGGCTCGTCCTACGTGGAGCTGGTTGCTTGCCAACTCAGCTTGTCCTACGTACACACAATGGTAAAAAATGTCAAATATGATGCATTTTTAGATAATTTTCCCTTTATTTTTTTGACACTTTTTACCATTGTGTGTACGTAGGACGAGCTGATTTGGCAAGCAACCGGCTCCATGTAGGACGAGCCCGGTTATCAGGTCACCGGGTACACACAATGTACCAAATTACAAAGTTTAGTGATACTTTAGGAAGAAAAAAAAAAAAAAGTTGAGTACACACAACGGTAAAAAGTGTCAAATATGATGTTTTTTTAAATAATTTTCCCAAAGTTCTTTTTATATGGGTTGATCATTTATCATATTTCCTGAAGTTAGTATAGAATTGATGTACTACTTATGATTCTGAGATATATGTTGTCAAACTGCTTGTACCGGGTACATACCACTGTTTCAAAGACGATATACGGAAGGTAATGTTCAAATTGACACAGTACAACGGCTTGCTCAAGAAAATGCCCGCCCGCTCTGACAAATTAAAAGATTATCGTGCAGAGTTTTCATATTTGAAGAATGTGACTATTTTGAAATAGTAGTTACAAGTCTAGTAACTAAATATACATGTGGATACATTTTTAGCAATTACAATATGCTGAAAGAGCTAGTAACTATTGTGCACGACAAGCTAACTATTATTAGATATCCTTGCGACATAAAGCTCTATTGATAAGAAATCAATATATTAAAAACGTACAATTGACAAGAAACATCTTTATCTTACAAAAAAATTAAAGGTATGAAAAAGTTGCATCACTTTCGGTCTGATTGAATATACAAATGATTTTGCTTATAATTTATGTGAAAACGTCATCTTGTGTTAGAGATAATTTTTATATAATATTTCAAGGAACAAAGTTGCATAATGATATAGGAAATTAGGTTAAAAAGGCCCATGTGAGTCCATGATTAAGTTGGTGCCACAAGACAAAAGCATAGTGCCAAATTTGAGATCAATGCTTCCAAAATCAGTATTCCATAGAAGTCGACAATAGGTAAACTATAAAATTGATTTTTTTATGTTTCTCTTTGTATCAATTGTTTGATGTTGGAAAAAAAAAGATTTACCATATACAACTAACATATTATACACTATATGGAAGGGGTCTCGCACGAGGGAGGGAAACGGCAACAAACTTTGGTATTCAGGATCTAGGTCAGCGAGAAATGGAGTTGGAGTCATTTTGGCTGGAGACCTTAAGGACAATGTAGTGCAAGTTAACAGGTGCAGCGATAGGATCATGGCGATTACTTTGGTGATTGAGGAAGAGACAGTTAACATTATCAGTGCTTACGCACCTCAGGTGGGTCTCAGCGATGCAGAGAAGAGGAATTTCTGGGACTCCCTGGACGAGCTAGTGAGAGAGTGCCCGTCGAACCAACATCTGATTATAGGGGGTGATCTGAATGGGCACATAAGAGCGGCAGCGGATGGATACGCAGGGATCCACGGAGGGTTTGGATATGGAGTTAGGAATGATGAAGGTCGCGCGATATTAGAGTTTGCTACGGCTCACGACTTAGACGTTGTGAACTCCTTCTTTAAGAAGAGAGATGTCCACCTTATTACCTTCCAGAGTGGAGGCCACTGCACCCAGATCGACTATCTGATGGTGCGCAGAGGGGACCTTAAAGCATGCAGGGATTGCAGGGTCTTTCCAGGTGAGACATGCGCATCCCAACACAGATTGTTGACTTTGGATGCACTTTTTGAGAGGCATCGACGCGGGAGGAGGGTGATGGGGGTGCCGAGGATTCTGTGGAAGAAATTGAACGGTCAGAAGGTTGAGGAGTTTACAACGAAAGTCTCAGAGGGACTTGCTACACGGTCAGAGGACTTAAATGCTATGGGAGCGGATCAGATGTGGAACACCCTTGCCTGCATCATTAAAGATGCAGCTAAGGAGTCCCTAGGTGTGACTAGTGGGACAGTGAGAACTCGGACTAGCCGCAGGGAATCCTGGTGGTTTAGTGAGGAGGTACAAACCAAGGTCGTGGCGAAACAGTCTAGGTTCAGAGAGCTCCTAGTGAGTAGAGGGGGTAATCTAGCGGATAGGGTCGATGCAGAGGAGAAGTATAAAGTAGCCAAAAGAGAAGCGAAAAAGGCAGTAGCCCAGGCCAAGGACAAAGCGTACGATGTTCTGTATAAGAACTTGGACTCCAAAGAAGGGGTAAATGATATCTTTAGGATTGCTAGAGCCCGAGAAAGGAGAAGTAGGGATTTTGGGAACATTAGATTCATCAAAGAAGAAGATGGACGTAGCATTGTCAACGAAGAGGACATTAGAATAAGATGGGGAGAATATTTCTCCTCTCTTTTCAATGAGAGGGGTACGGAAGAAAGTAGAGAGAGTGGGATCACTAGCCAAGATTGGCTTCCCGAGTGCGACTACTTGGATATTAGCCAAGGTGAAGTGAAAGTTGCATTACAGAAGATGGGAAGGAAAAAAGCGGTAGGCCCAGACCAAATACCCATAGAAGCTTGGAGGTGCTTAGGAGATAATTGGTTAAGATGGTTGACTTCCCTTTTCAACAAGATCTTCTTTAGCGATAGGATGTGTGACAACTGGCAAAATAGGGAGCCGTTTTATAAAACCCGCATTACATTGAAATTATAAATTTGGAATTTTTGAAAGTTTATTGTGACGAGATATTTTACGAACGTTGGTACTTGATTTTTAATCGTACGATGTTTATGATTTGGTTATTTATTTATGGTTTGGTTGATTCGGTCGTGATGATTTATTTTATGATCGTTACTTTGGCACTACATTGACTCCGGCACTAAATTAACCTAACGAATTTTAATCTTTTACTTAACGGTAGCGATTCACCGTTAAATAAACATTATGTCTTTCATACATATCTATATGTTTCGGGAAATATTGTTGGGAAAATCATTTATGACGTGCACGAATATGTTTGACGAAAATTTAATACTTTTATGAACGAGTAATCGTGTTACGGGAAAACCGATTAAAAAGAGTTCACTAAATATTAAAGTTATTGTGGCTAGTTTTGGAAAAGTGAAACTTGAGGGACCAATGTGCAAATTTCGGGTATAATACCCACACCCTAACCCTAACCCTTTCATAATTATCATCACCACACCTCCCCCTCTTCTCCCTCTTGTCGCCGCCGACTGCACACCCCAACACCATCACCACCGCCGTTTTCCAAGCAACACCACCATCACCAAAATACTCACCATCATCTCCTTGTTCTTGTGGTGTGAAACACGCGCCCCTCCCCTTCGTTTTTATTGTTACCGCCGTACTCCACACCACACGCCACCACACCATCATTTTTCTTGGTTTTCATTCGATTTAAAGGTGAGAAATCGTGAGTTTTGTGTCGGGTTTGACTATTTTGAGTTGAACCCGAATTGAATCTTGATATATTGGGTGTTAAAAATCGAGATGAAAACGGGTTTTAATATAAAAACGGGTTTGGTATCCTTGGAGGTCGACTTTTGCTTGTTTTGGTGCTCGGATCGGATTTTTGGATGCGTTTGGTTTGGGTTGTGGCTCGTATTGAGCTCGACCGAGACCTGTGTGATCACTCCTCGACTCGATTGAGAGTCTTGGAGGTGTTGTGGTTCTATTATTTTTGATTCTTGGTGATTGGTTAATTGCTAATTGATGTTTTGGTCGCTTGGTTGCTCTCGGCTTGTTATTGTGTTGTTTTGATTCTCGGCCGACACCCCCCCTTCGCGGGCTGTTTTGGTCGAAGGGCTCTTTAGAGCTAGCCGAGACCAAAAGGTCTCGGGTGAGGTTGATTCTTATGGTTTGCGGTCTCATAGTTGACCCGGGTTTGACTTGGTAGGTCGACCCGTATAATTGGTATATTTGGTTTTGGTTAATATTGTGTTAATATTTCATGTTGTGGCATATGTTGGACCGAAGCTTTGGACATTGGTTTACTTGTATTTGGAATTGGAGTTGTGTTGACGAGTATGGAATTGGGGACCGATTGTGAGACGGTCAATTAGATGACGGAGATAGGTTAGTTGGGTGCCGTGGTCGGACCCTCATGTTGTAGCACGTGGATATGAGATTGTTTGGACGGAGTTGATATATTTATTTGTGACTTGATTCTTATTATTTTGGACTTGGACTATGAGCCGAGGGTCATGACTCGGACATGTGACCAAATTCTATGACTCGATAAATATTTAAAAGTCGATATTAAAAATAATACTCGTAATAATATTATTAAGAATATAATCCTTTATATACGTATATAGACGTGTAAAACGTATATATATATATATATATATATATATATATATATATATATATATATATATATATATATATATATATATATATATATATATATATATATATAATGCGTATATTAATAATAAAACGATCACGAGTAAACGTTATAATAATATAACGATAGTTATTATACTATGCAAATAGTGTAATAAAGGTCAGACTATTATTATAAATAATAACTACATAAATAATGACGAATTAATAAGTCGGGTAAATAATAATTAAAAGTGTGATTTTGTTTATAAATTAGAAACTTATCGAGTTATATGAATTGTGGTTCTTTAAAGTCCAAGTGGGCTTTATATTGTGACTTTCGTGTTGTCACGGATATATGACGATTAATATAAACATTTTATATATCGAGTGACTTATTCTAGATCGAGTTATTTGACGATATAAAATGAGTATATTAATGGGCATCGTATCCCACGACGCCCATAGGATGTGGTATATATTTTAGGGTAATAAATTACTATATGTCTCGTGTAATTTGGCCGATTCGACGATATATATAGGGAATTCATTGGACTACGATATATACTAAATAGAATCTTTTGTGCAATGTGCTTTAGGTTGGGTATAATTTTGGAACGATATATTACGTAAATAAATGTGGGAGATTATCAAATCGACGGATTTAATAAGCTTCGATAGTTATTTAAATAATATGTTGGGCTAACATTAGACCTATAGTTGGTTTATTATTTTGTTTATTGTGGCTTTCTGGTTTGAGTTGTGTCGACCCTCCACCCATATGGATACCAAACGCCGAATTTCAAATTAATATGAAGTTAATTCGGGAAATGGATATTTTTGGAAAGTAAAATGGAATACGTTCGGGAATGGGAATATTTGATTTTGAGGAAATGATTTCTGAATGAGTTTGATATTGTTAGGAAGTGCCGAGTCTGTAGTCGCCGTTACGTGAGTTGCTTGAGATTACTTACGTCTTTCTTCTATCGTTCTTTTGAGGATTTCTGGACTTGAGGTGAGTCATAGCCCCACTTTTACTCTTGAACTTTGTTTTCAATACTTGGGGTGAGAAACGTGCAAATGTTTTATGTGGACTATTATCGCTTTGTTTATTTAAAACTTGCTATGCTTATAGAACTAGGTAGGATTGAGCGAGGCCTAGTCCCGAACTAGGTAAGCTATTGATTTGGTTATAGAGCGAGGCCTAGTCCCGAACTAGGTAAGCTATTGATTTGGTTATTGAGCGAGGCCTAGACATGAGCTAGGTAAGCTATTGATTGGTTGTTGAGCGAGGCCTAGTCCCGAACTAGGTAAGCTATTGGATTGATTTAGGAGCGAGGCCTAGATTTGAGCTAGGTAAGCTATTGATTGAATTGATTTGAGCTATAGCGTGCACCTATAGGGTTGATTTGATTTGATTTGATTTGGTTGGATTATATTGGTTGGATATTTTGGTTGGATGATTGAGGCCTAGTCTAGCTAGCAAGCGTTTTGCATATATGTCCACTATATTGAATTATGAATCTAAACCTATGATCTCACCAGCAAAAGCTGACTTTTAGCACGTTTTCTCAGGTAATAAAGTGATGCTCTATGGATGCTTGGGATGGGAGGCTTGGCTTTTGGCACCGGTTATGGATCTATATTTTCTAAAACTCTGATAACTATTGTGGACCTATATTTATTTCTTTTGGGCCTGACTTTGGATGATTTTGGGATAATGTAAACTCTAAAACCCCGCGTGGTTGCATTTTATTTTGTTTACTTTATCTCGTTCTTTTATGTCTTGTGTTTGGATACCAATCCCCGTAGCACCCCGAAAGCTTGTTGAGTCTTCCGCTGTATCAAATTTTGGGGGTGTTACAGGATGCCAGAGGAGTGGAGGCTTAGTAAAGTCATCCCCATCTACAAGAACAAGGGCGACGTACAAGTGTGTAGCAACTATAGGGGTATTAAGCTCCTTAGCCACACTATGAAGCTCTGGGAGAGGGTTATCGAGAGGAGGCTGAGAAGGGAGACGGGGGTGTCAGAGAACCAGTTTGGTTTTATGCCAGGAAGGTCCTCGATCGAGGCTATTCACCTCCTCAGAAGCCTCATGGAGAAGTATCGAGAAAGGCAAAGAGACTTGCATATGGCCTTCCTCGACCTAGAAAAAGCCTACGATAGTGTCCCACGTGAGTTGATTTGGAGAACTCTGATAGAAAAGGGAACCCCTAGGAGATACTTAAGAGTCATTAAGGATATGTACAAGGGGATGAAGACCCGTGTACGGTCCACAATGGGAACCTCAGAGTTTTTCCCCGTGAGAGTAGGACTACACCAAGGATCAGCCATTAGCCCTTATCTATTCACCTTGATTCTTGATGAGCTATCACGAGGGATCTAAGAGGGCATCCCTTGGAGCATGATATTTGCAGACGATATTGTGCTGGTGGCAGAGTCTGCGGACGGGTTAAACAACAGGCTTGAGCACTGGAGCGAGGCCCTTGAAGCCAATGGCCTTCGAGTAAGCAGGGAGAAGACGGAATATCTGAGATGTGTTTTTGGTAGGAGCGAGATCGGGCACAACGAAGAAATGGAAGTTTGTATCGGAGACCAGATCCTCTCACCTAAGGAGTCTTTTAGATATTTGGGTTCGGTGATCCACAACTCAGGGAGGATAGACGACGACGTAACCCACCGTATTGGAAGAGGCTGGGCGAAATGGAGAGCGGCGTCAGGAGTTCTATGTGACAGGAAAGTACCCTTTAAGTTAAATGGGAAATTTTATAGGGTGGCTATTAGACCTGCTATGTTGTATGGGTCAGAGTGCTGGCCTCACAATAGCTCAAGCAAACAGGGTGGAAGTAGCGAAACTGAGAATGATGAGGTGGACCTGTGGTAAAACTATGTCTGACATGATTTCGAACGGGGTGTTTAGATCTGTACTGGAAGTATAATCTATTATTTCGAAGATGAGAGAAGGAAGGTTGAGGTGGTTCGGTCATGTCAGGAGAAGACCACAAACTGCTCCAGTAAGGAGAGCAGAAACGCTTATAGTCGACGGGCGGAGAAGAAGGGGTAGACCTAAACTTAGATGGGAGGATAGACTTAAACTCGACTTGGAGGAGCTTCACTTGTCCGAGGACATGATCTTAGATAGGAAGGCATGGGGAGATAGGATTAGTATGTGTGGTTAGGCTTGGGTTTGCCGTGGTGTTTTTAGCTTTTTGGTGCCTCTTTCTTGCCTTGCCTTTTGCTTTCTGTTTTTAGGGTCACTTTGCTCGTTCCCTCTTTAGGCGCTAGGATCTTTTTTGTGCCCACTACTTGTCTTTGGTTTTGCTTTTGCTTTGTCTTTCGGCTTTAGGCCCCTATGCTTTTCCCTTTACTTGCCTTGTTTGCTTTGCCTTAGCTTTAAGCCCTTTGCCTTGCTTTCTATGGTCTTTGCTGCTTTGTTGGCCTTGCCCTTGTTCATGTGTCTTTTTAGCGCTTCTTCTTTTACTTGCATGTCCGCTTTGTTGGCTTGTTTGCTCGCTTTTTCTCTTTCTTTTCTGGTCCCTCTTTTGGTGTGGTTTTTGGGCTGTGTGGTCTGTCTTTTGCTTTGTTTGCTTTCTTGTTTATGCTTGTTGTCTCGCTTTTGCGTGTTCGCTTTTATTTATTTATTTATTTATTTTAATTCTTTTATATATATATATATATATATATATATATATATATATATATATATATATATATATATATATATATATATATATATATATATATATGTGTGTGTGTGTGTGTGTGTGTGTGTGTGTGTGTGTGTATGATGACGTATAGTCCATATATGGATCACGCATCCTTGCTAAGCGCCTTACTTTTGAGACGTTGAGGTAAGTTTACATTGCGTGCCCCACGACGGATGCTCAAATATTAAGTACACTGTACCAAGCTTAGCAAATAACGAGCCAAGACTCTTGGTCAAATAATAAAACTTCGCAAACATTAATGCAAGTATATTTTTTATAATCTTAAGTCACGCACTTAACTTATGCATAAAAGAGTATCTTATTCAATATTTTTACACAAAACTACAAGCAAAAGATACACTTTGTTATAATTAACATACAAGTTACAAAAACAGCCTATACGCTATGATGATGCTCAGGGCTATCCTCCGGTGCAACGGAACTGCCTGCCTCTTGAAGCTTTCTTAATAGCAAGGCATCCTTAGGCGATACAGTTGCTACACTCACGGGAACCCCATCAGATCTGGGAATGTGTGCAGCGCCAACACTGCATAGGACGGCTTTGCCCTTAATCCCCTTTTTCTGGGCAGCTCTCTGTGCGTGGCGCTCCAACACCTCCTTCAAAGGAATCTCCTTCTCCAGAGCAAATAGGTTCAGCATATGGCGAGGCTGCACAAACACTGGAACCTGCAGCTGCGACTCGTCGGGCTTGAGGAAGTAGTCTGGCTGCGCCTCGGCATCCTCCAAAATATGGCGTTCCAGGGTCAACCGCTCCATAATTACCTTTATTTGGTTGTCCTGGTCGCGTTCCAACTGTGCAATGTAAGGCAGCTCAAGAAGTTTCATCCCCTCCATGGCCTGCACCAGCTCGTCATACGCACTCGCGTTATAGCCGGGTACCTCAGTCAAGGCCACGTTCAACGCCTTGGCCTCATGGAGATCCTCCATAGCTTGCGACCTTCCACGCTCCACAGCACACTGCACTACTTTCCCAAAGGCCCCCAACACCTCTTGGGACTCCAATGTGCCCATAGCAGCCAGGCGCAACCCATGGCTGATCAACCACCTACATCAGCAAGAACAACTTGTGTTAACAGAAACATATAAAATATAATAAGGCAAACATTGCATAAAAAGATGAAAAGGACGTACCTGCGCTCAGCAATGGTAGACATCAGATGAGGGTATAACTCCTCATCATACTCTATGCTCAGGCCACTCAGCTTCTCCTCCTGCGCCTGAACAATCTTCTCCATACACACCTTGAACTCAGCAATGTTCGCGAAGTGCTCCTCCTTCTTCTCCTCAAGATACCTTACTGCCCAAGTAAGGTTGGCCCTGAACTGATGAAGTTGTCAGTGCGCTTGCTCCAGCTCAGCCATCGCGGTCAACTTCTCATTCGTGACCTTATCCGTGTACACCCTGAAGGACCCCACTTCTTCCTGCGCTTCAGCCAGCTGCGCACGGAGAACAGCTATCTCCTCATCTTTTTGGGCGAGAGTGCTACTCTCCCCGACGTACCTCGTCTTCAACTGAGCCACCAGCTCAGCTTGACGCGCAGCAGTAGCAGCCAACTCATCCATCAGTTGCTGCGCAGATACGCCCTCATCAACCTTTACATCCTCCTCCTTGTTTTCATTCTGAGGAGGGGCCACCGTCTCCACGAAGGCTCCATCATCCTTCGTGGCATCATCGCTACAATAAATGAAGAAAACTATTAGAAAATATTACGACAAGTAATACAATACATAGTATGAGACAAATTACTTACATAAATGGAGAGGCCTCTGCAGCCTTCTTATCCGTGCCAGGAGCGGATGTCTCTTCCTCAGCAGACGACTCCGCCTCTCCAATAAGGTAGCGTCGCCTCTTGGACGTACCACTGCTACCAGCCTCTCCTTTGCGCTTTAGCTTCTGCGCTACCTCCTCAGGCTTCAACACCTCTTCGGGCTTCAGTATCTCCACGCTGTCCGAAGATTCAGTGTGCACCTCCTCCACACGCGCAGACTCCACATTTGGCGCCACGCTCTGTACAGGCGTGACTTGGAGAGGCGGCGAATCTTCATGGCCAACAGGCCCCAGCACAGTCAGATGATCCTGGGTCGCTTCCAAAAGCGGCTGCTCGTTCTCCCTCAGAGGGCGCACCCCCACGGTCACATGCTTTGGCTTCTCCAGCTTCACTACTGCAAACAGATCCATCTCTGCGCACACAGGAACAAACAGCAAAAGAAGAGATTAGTTATTAAGCGTGCGCATATAGAAAAACTTACATGATGACGTATAGTCCATATATGGGTCACGAGCCCAAATAATAAACATTACTAAGGCCCAAAGCCACCATGTGTGGGCTATTATAACTTGGGACGCATCAATAATGAGAATGGGCTCACATAAGCCCAAGCCCAACTAAACTATATATACGGTTTAGATAAGGATCTCCTATTTGTGGAATAGATATCCTTAAACCGGATAAGCACCACGTGTGCGAAACGTAAGGAGCACGAACCCTACAAGGATTCTGCGCCTATATAAGGAATGACATAACTCTCATTAAAGGTACGATTCATAAACCCTAAAACTCTTTACGAGAACCCTAAACCGATTACTTACTCTCACGCCGGAGTCTAATCGTGGGAGACAATCACACGATAAGTCTAACAGTGTTGTTTATTTTCTTAGTGCGCAGGTTTCAAGCATTAAGAAACGAATTGGTATGAGAGCAAGAGCCCATATTAGGAACGCCCAACTTTTGTATCAACAATATATATATATATATATATATATATATATATATATATATATATATATATATATATATATATATATATATATATATATATATATATATATATTTCATCCCTTTGGGCTCCTAACACACCAGCCGGAGGTCTTCCTGGAAGCAGTTTCTTTATCTTCAGGTGTATCCTGAGGTAGGGGTAGGATCTGTCTACATCTCACCTCCCCCATACCCCGCCCCGGCGGGATTGGGTATGTTGTTGTTGTTGTTGTATATTATACACTATATAATAGAGCATCAATCGGTGATGTAAACTTTGCGTCAGCAATGTCTTTTCCATTTTAGCCCAGCCCGCTAACATCTTTAGCCCATCTTTTGGGTTTTTATTTTTATTTCAGCGAAGAGCAGCGAAAAGAATAAACAAATCATATTCGAATAAAAAAATACAGAAAATCAACAACTAGCGACATGCAGAACAAAAAAGGTTCGTTTATTCGATTATTAGTAAAAACAAATAAAGGAAATAGCAATCGCACCCTGAACTTTTCATTATTTACGACCTTTTTATATAACAAATTTTATTTGGCAAATATCTAGCAGAAAACTAGCGGTTTCAAAAAGGTCTGTCGATAACGAACAAAACAAGTCCAATATTTGATATACTTTTGATGTGCGTATGGTTTTATAAAAAATATTGAAGTTTAATATATATATATATATATATATATATATATATATATATATATATATATATATATATATATATATATATATATATATATATAGTTTTTAAATAAAAGAACTTTCAAAATGCACCCTTAACCTATTAAATAACTTTAAAAATTATCTTAAATTTTTATAAAACTATAAGGGTCAAAGTTAGCCGCGACGCATCACTAGTGCCCGACACAACATTCATTCCAAAAAAGACGTAGTATAACCTACAAATATAGCTTGACACAACATTTATTCCAAACAAATACACCACGAGTCACAAAAAATATGTCACAATCTCACAACGAGAAGCCTCGACCAAACATTGCTCATAATTAATTATCGTAAAAATTTCTCGAAAATTCCCGCAGCAATGCAGCGGGCGCCTTCCCCCTTGTTCTTATAACTTTAAGGAGGTGATTGTACATATTATATACTATTTGATTCATAGTCACCATCTCGTTCATATAAATTTGAGTTAATTGCATTTTTGGTCCTTGTGGAAGGGCCGAATTGCAGATTTGGTACTCAAAACTTTGAAAGTGCAGCGATAGTCCTTATTTTGAAGTTTGGGTTGCCTTTTTGTCATTTTTTTTGAAATGACCAAATTACCCTTTATTTGTTGTCATTTAACTTTGTCTAGGGACTAAAAATGCAATCCAAACTTTAAAATGAGGACTATCAATGCACTTTCAATGTTTTGGGGACCAAACCTGCAATTTGGCCAAACCACAGAGACTAAAAATGCAATTAACTCTATAAATTTTGTTTTATGTGACTATATATATATATATATATATATATATATATATATATATATATATATATATATATATATGAGCAAATCAACTCCCCACTAATTACTGTGTAACAGACTAGCTATAAGTCACGTGCACGCACAGGGTTTACACATGAATCAAATTAATTTTAAAATTTTAGTTTAGCGTATGGACAGATAAGAATTTACTCGAGAAAATTGTGATATAAGTACAACTAACACTTGTTCATGATTTTTTATTACGTATTAATATCTATTACAATAATATTTTGCAAAAAAATTTGTTGGTTGAAAGACTTTGTTTAACTGACATAGATGTTGAGGTTGAGGTTGAGGTTGATGTTATTGTTTAACTTTAACTATTCATATTTTGTAAATAAAATTGTTGTCCAAATTGTGCGAGTTTAGTAGTGCATAATCAACACGAATAGGAGATGTATTAGTACGCCATCCACGGGACACCTTTTGTAGTGAGGGAAGTCCTCTTGATGAAGTTAAAATATGCTCCGTAAAGTTTTTTAAAAATGTTTTTCTGGATAAACATATATAAACTTTAAATAAGAATTTCATTAGTCGTTGTTATAAGTACAATAGCATATATTTATTTTTTATATCACGGTAATCCGTGCTTATATTTGATATTCATATTCCTGTTAAGAATAATTTAGCCGTATTTAATTTTCAAGCCCATGTACGTATAAATTAAACTTTTAAAATAAAATAACATGAGTCATTATTTAACGTATATAGTAAAAAAAAATATCTTAATAGATGAAAGTCTAAAATTAATATTGGTTTAAAAAATATTTAACGTATTTTACAAAATTTAGTAATTTTAATAGATTAAAGTCTGAAAATAATACTAATAATCATGTAATTTTAAATAAAGTTCATCTTATAAAGTATATGGGGTATAGAGTGTAAGGAGTTACTTATTATTATTTTTTTTAAGTTATTAAAAAATATGAAAACTTTTAATTTACACTTAACTCTATATAATTTATGTAAAATTCAACAACTAAAGTTTTATTAATTACTTCCTTTTTTTAAGTTTTTGTTTTCACAAATTTGACACAAATATTTTTATGTGTTTTTTTCTCAACCAAATTTCTCTACCAAATTTAATAAAGTTTGACCAAAATCAATTCAATTTTGATTTTCTATTGACTAATCATATTGCTTGATTTTGCCTACGTGACAGAATCAAGCTCCCCTATTGGTCTAAATTTTTTTTCAATAAGAAAGATTTTGAAAAAACACTCCGAAATGATGTAATTCTTTTATTACATAAAAGATTTTTTATTCATTTAAAAAAAATTCTAAAGTAACATATATATGAAGTCTCAAATTCCCCAAAATTACATTTGTGTTTACGTACAATTTAGAGGTGGCAATCTTCGACATGACACGACAAAAGACACAAACTTGACACGAAGTTAAACAGGTTTGGTTGAGGATAAATAGGTTCAGATAAAAAAACATATCAACCCGTCTAACCGTTTAATAAACCGTTCATGTTTGAGTTGCATAATTATTAAACATGTCAACCCACGAAGAGGTTTAAGCATGTAAGCCTTTAAAAATATAATATATAACTTCGGTTTTATGTTGGATTTGGATTAAATATATTTTTTTATGTACTTAATATGAGTGATTACGATTATAACTCATATATCATTTAAATTATCGCACAGTATTTTTATGTTATTTTTGGGGTTAATAACTTGAAAATGTATCATACTTGCTACTTTTTGTTATTGTGTGTACTGAACCTTTTTTTTTTCTTATTGCGTGTACTGAACTTTCAAATTTTGATTATTGTGTGTATCTTGTGACTATTCAGCCATGTAAAATGATAATTTTACCCTTCAAATTTTAAAAATAGTAAGAGTCAAATAGTAACAAAATACACACAATAATCAAATCTTCAAAGTTCAGTACACAATACGAAAAAAAGAAAGTTCAGTACACACGATAACAAAATGTGACAAGTATGATACATTTTCAAGTCATAAACCCTTATTTTTATTGTTTTTTAGATAATTATATAATTTTGGGTTAATTGTTTTTAAATATATCGAACTTACCACCTTTTACTATGTTGTGTACTAATATATCTTTTTTTTCCTATTGTGTGTATCCAACTTACTTATCAGTTCTATTCAGTGAATGCTAAGGCGGTGGGTGGCCGCGGCGGCGATGTTGGTGGTGGGTGGTAGTGGCGGTGGTGGGTGGTGGTGGTGAAGGTGGGTGGTGGCGATGGTAAATAGACTAACGTTGCCTTTGTTAAATGACTAACGTTGCAAATGATCGTTGGTAAATGGACTACCGTTGCCTTTGTTAAACGGCCGTTAACAATTTTTTAGATTAAAGGACGAAACTTGCAATTTGGACCTAACCACAAGGACAGTTTATGTAATCTATACTATATATAATGCACAAATAAATCTCTCTCCAAAATTTTCAGACTTACAAGAAATAAAGCATGGTTTACAACACTTTAATGCACCTAATTTTGAGAATTACAACAAAACAAGCATATGGTACAACAAAAATAAGCGTGAAGTCATTTTCAGACCACTTTTCTATCAAACAATATTAATGCTATTAAATAGTAGTCATTAAAATACTCCTTAAGTGAAAAATACTACCTTATAAGCATTATTTACAAGGATTCAAAGCACACATAAAACTAAAAAAAGAATACTCACCTAAAACAATTAATACACTATTAAAAATACCCATTCATAAAAAAAATACAATTTTTTAACCACAAAGTACAATATAATTAACGCATTTTTCGAGATCCAGCAACAGCTTAAAACATGAATATGTTATTTTTGCTTTTACGAGTGGCTTATGGTTTAAATTTATACAAATATCATAAAAGTTACGAAACAAAAAAAGCTACAGTAAAAAAAATGAAAAAAATACGTCGGCTGAAAATCAACCCCACTGCAACAAGCGGTATAAATGAAAAATATTTGCTCGCCACAAAATTAGTCACCAGGTACCCGCCGCCGCATTGCGCGGGTACCCTGCTAGTTTACTCTAATGGAAAAACCTTAATCACATTAGCATTCACTGAATAGAAAGGATTAGTAAGTTGGATACACACAATAGGTTCAAAAAAAAAAAAAAAAAAAAAAATTGTTACACAACATAGTAAAAGGTGTCAAGTTCGATATATTTAAAAACAATTATCCCTACAATTTTTGCATTGAAACTAGTTAAATCGACAAACCACCAACCTTATTCACCATTTTACCCATTTACTTAAACATGTTAAACGAGTCACACGTTTTATGCAGGTATGGTTAAGGTTGAGTCTCTTGATATGATTAATAAATATATCGTGTTTGGGTAGATATTATATTAATCCGTCAACCCGCGAACCCAAATAAGTCAACCCAACACTACTCGACTGCCACACCATATGTTATTTGAGAGACTTGAGACACATTTATATGTTGGCATAGTTTTAATACTTGACCTTCGGCATGCTAGAAATTAATTCATGGTTATACACTTTATAAGAGAAGGAGGTACGCATGGCTGGTAAGGTGGCGCCATGCTACCAGCCCAAACCAAGCAACGACTCACCATATCATGTTTCGTGCCATTGGTGTTTAGCTGGTACATAACAACCAGAGTTTTTTTTTTTTTTTTTTTTTTTTTTTTTTTTTTTTTTTTTTTTCGTGGGTATGTATGGACCCAACGACACTACTTTTGATTATAGCACCACATTTGTATGAAGGATGGGGTTTTTTGGTGCCGTTGAAGATCTCGTGCCATAGAAATTCGGTGACGTGACAACACTTTTTGCCTATGGTACCATCTCTATGACAAGAAGGTATCCAATGCTCTAACAATACTTAACCTGTTAACCAAGTAACTATGAATATTAATTTTTCAAGGTTTTAGATAGATAAGAAGTGTGGTCCATGAAGCCAAAATCACGGCGATAAGCTGGCAAAATCCCCACTTGTAGTTATACACATGAAAACAAAGGAACCATATGATTCACCAATTGACCACCCAGTTTTTATCATTTTTCTAACTTAGAGTATAACGTGTAAAATAAGTTCAGTAAATACCTAGAAAGCTACATAACCTTCTCACTAAAGGCTAGCTAAACCCAACAAATAGAAATAAAAATGAACAATGGTTTGTAAAAAGGTAAATTTATATGGTGATTAAAAATGTTTTGGCGATAAAAATATAACACAGTATAGCTTAGACATAAAAACATATCCCACCGCATTTTACACTATCAAGATTGTTCTTTTGTCAACTTAATAGTTCCCAAAAACTTAAGCAATATAAAACTATATAATATATCCAATAATCACTTTCTTGAAACTATTCCCCGTGATATAATGCACGGATCATGTAACTATATTAAACAATGAAAAAGAAGCAATAAATAATTCTCATTTCCATAAATTCTATTGTGTCCCACGTTCCATATGTCATCAAAACAATAGGAAGCCGCACAAAAAGATTTCTGACTTTCTGCTTTTTGTATTTTTATAGAGTACTTTTACCATGGAGTATATTATGAAATTATTTGCATGACTTTTTTTTTTTTTTTTTTTTTTTTTTTTTTTTTTTTTTAATCTAAATTTTTCTTCAAATCTACAAAACATTGCCCTTGTCTCCCTGGCCTAAGAAATGCGAACATACTCCTTTTCATTCCAAGTTCGGTATTTACTCTTATTTCAAACGAGAGTGCTCTTGTGACAAAGCTAACGGTTTATCCTCCATGGCCTAAGAAATGTGAACATACTCCTTTTCATTCCAAGTTCGGTATTTACTCTTATGTCACACGAGAGTGCTCTTGTGACAAAGCTAACGGTTTATTTTCTTCTTAGCAGTTAGCCGGGAGCTACACTTTTTAAAACAAACTATTTTTACACAAACAATGTTTGTACAAACGAAAAAGGATTCAAGGTCGTACAATTCACTTGTTCGTGCAACTACAAAAATGTTTTACAAACACAGAAGATTCAAGTTCACTCTAAGAAGCCAAAAAACTTGTGGGCTTTAAGGTACACGACATAACTAGTATATCCGTGAATATTTTTATACTTTTCACCGATCATCCTAAAATATTTAACCATCAAAGTCTGAACTAAATTATTTTCTACAATTACGAAGTCAGGGTACCACTAAAGTTATAAATTGTTTAAACTTTCAAAAATACTACTTCTGTCTCAATGTCTACATTTTCATCTCAGGTTGTCATAAATTAATTTTTCACTAATAAAAATAGATAAAGGAATTTGATGGTTATTACCATATTACCCTTACCTGAAATTGTTAATACAAACTTTTAATAAAGTAGTAATTAATTAGTTAAAAGCAAAATTGTCATTTTTCAAAAGTAAGAGAGATAAATCAGTAAATTATGTGTTTTTAAATTGTGTGTATTTTTTTCGATGAACAATTATTTTAGGACGGAGTTAGTATATATTTGGATCTATTGAATTTCACATATACATTACTACCTCAGTTTCAAAATAATTGTCATGTTTTGACTTTTTGATGTATTTTTATTTCGACTTTGACTTTAACTATCTTCTTTTGTGGTATACAATACGGAGTACTTGGGTTGAGATTCTCAGAAGTTTAATATGTATCTTCTTTTGTGGTATACAATACGGAGTACTTGGGTTGAGATTCTCAGAAGTTTAATATGAACATGATAGGTCATGTTGATGTTTTTGTGAGAAGGAAAAATATGAGGACCTTTTAATGTCAAATAAACTTGAATGAATTTCAATCCATAATACTTTATGCAAAATATATGAATATATTGGGTTTTAAATGTATTTTCTTTGTTATAATTTTCAGCAACTATTATATAACACAAAGGAAAATACTTAAAGGCCAAACCCGGTCAGAACCGACAAAAAGCGACCCGACCCAAAAACCAAAAAAGGAAAAAACTCAAACCGAGAACCGAACCGAGAATAAATATCAAAACTGAAACCGAACCGAACAAACTGACAAAAACCGAATCGAATCGGAACCGATAAAAAATGAAATAAATATATAAAACCGAAACCGAACCGAAAAACGTCGGTTCGGTTCTGTTCGATCCAGTTTTAGTCGGTTTGTCGGTTCGGATCGGTTTTCGAGTAAATTTACTCGGCCGTAGTCAAAAGAAAACAATTATTTTGATGCGAAGGGAGTACTATTTAATGCAAACAAAATATATTAGTACAATTATAACAAAATATTTTATTACCATGTCACACCCACTTTCCATACAACACCAAAACAGCACAACACAACACATTAAACTCTTCTGTATTTTCACACCAATAAAAAAAAATAAAAACACTTCATCTTCTTCCCACATCTTTCTTCAATGGCAAGTCTTGAAGACATTGGTGTATCAGCTCTAATAAACATAATAAGTGCATTTGCATTCTTACTAGCATTTGCACTACTAAGAATCCAACCCATTAATGACAGAGTTTATTTTCCAAAATGGTATATTAATGGAGCTAGAGCTAGTCCTAGACATAGAGGAAATAATAACTTTGTGGGGAAATTTGTGAACTTGAATTTTAGTACTTATTTTAGTTTTTTGAATTGGATGCCACAAGCTTTGAAAATGAAGGAGAATGAGATTGTTGAACATGCTGGTCTTGATTCTGCTGTTTTTCTAAGGATTTATATACTTGGGTAAGTAAAATTCGTTGTTTTTACTGTGTTTTCAAGATTTTAGCATAATTCTGAAAATTATGAAAATTTGGGTTTTTACTGTACCTTTATGAATTTACAGTCTTGGGTAGGTGTGGTTTCTTTTATTTATTTATTTTTTTCAAGATTTAATCACAATTCTGAAAGTCATAAAAGATGGATTTTTACTGTATTTGTGTGAAGTTACAGTCTCGGGGAATTAAAATTCTAGCTTTTTCAAATGGGTTTTGTTTATTTTGCAAGATTTTGTTATAATCCTGAAAGTTATGAATATTTGGATTTTTACTGTATTTCTGAGAATTTACAGTCTTGGGTTTAACTATAATTCTAGTTTTTTCATTTGGGTTTTGTTAGTTTTGCAAGATTTTAGCATAATTCTGAAAGTTCTAAAAGTTTGGATTTTTACTTTCCTCTTGAGAATTTACATTCATGGAATCATGGGTACTTAATAACTTATAGATTTATTACTTTGCAAGATTTCAATAATTGTTTTTGAATAACTATGATCATTTATGATGAATTATTGTAAAATTGCATTTTTACTGTTTTTCTTTTTGAGAATTTACATCACAATTTGTTTAAAGTTTATGAAAAGCTGGGATTTCTAATGCTGTTTTTTAAGGAATTTACTACTTTTGAATATTTTATTCTACATTGGTTTTTGTTATTTTTGTAGATTTCCTCAATATTTGAGCTTATCTGGAAGATGCTCTTGTTTAAATATGATGTTGACAATTCATGTAGAATAGCTTGTGAATTTTTGATTTTTTAATGTTATTTTCTTGAGAATTTCATTATTATTGAATAGTTTTAAATCTTTTTTTCTACCTTTTGTTAACCTTGTAGAATTGCTCATAATTTGAGCTTAATTAGTCTAATACTCTTGATTAAATTTATCGAGAATTTCACTGTTTTCTTGTCCCAGCATACTTTACCAGTATCGGTTTAAAGCTAAGCATTTTAGTAGTCAAAAGAACTACTTTGAGCCTGGTTAAAGATTACAATAGTAAATTTATAATCCGGTTATAATTTGCAGGTTAAAGATTTTTGGACCAGTCACTATTGCTGCACTCTTGTTGCTTGTTCCAGTCAACGTATCGGGCGGGACTTTGTTTTTTCTCAGCAAAGAATTGGTGGTCAGTGACATTGACAAGCTTTCAATATCGAATATTCAACCCAAATCTCTAAAGTGAGTTCATGTTCTTGGTGATTTATGTGCAATTTAGTACATAAATAAAAGGTTAATACAAATGATCGAGTTGACATTTGACAGTCAAATGACTCGCCTTTTGATTTTGCACAAATTTGTTGTATACTAAATTATTAATGGATCAAAGGTCTTATTTTCGAATTTCAGATTTTTCGCACACATTTCATTGATGTATACGTTCACATTTTGGATCTGCTACATGCTCTATAAGGAGTATGATATTGTATCATCAATGAGACTGAACTTTATGGCTTCAAAACGTAGGCGAGCAGAGCAATTTACGGTAAGTGATACTCAGTTTGATGCCCAGTATAGCACCAACATGTTAAAAATGTCACTGGTGATTGGTAAAGCCGTAAAGGTCATGGATTCGAGTACTGTTGACCATTTTGACCCATTTACCTGTCAGTTTTGGTTTTGTATTATCTCTTACGGGTCAAACACTTTAATATATAAAAATCTGAAAAGAAAATAAAAATATCAAACGCGTCCAAATCATTGTATTTAGAAAGTTAGATTACTACAGACATGATATAAATTCGGGTATCATATTCGATACACATTGCTTTTGAGTAAATCCGACAGACCCATTTGGATGTGTACCCGTTTTGACCTTTACCCGATCTGATCTACCCTCGCATTTTGCAACTTCTTAGATCAAGACATAGAAACAACTTTTACTTTGCGACTTGTGTAAATGTTGTGTGGCTTTGTATAACACTTAGTTATCTGTTTTGAAGGTTTTGGCTCGGAACGTGCCTCATGGTTCAAGCCATTCTGTATCAGATAATGTAGACAAATTCTTCAAAAAGAACCACCCTGGTCACTACCTATGTCACCAGGTAATATAGTCTCCCACATTACTATCTATAACAAATTTACAATTTCTTTAATTGTTATGTAACCATCATTGCAAATTTATCATAATTTAGGTTGTCTACAATGCAAACAAGTTTGGTAGACTCGTTAGGAGAAGACACCGGCTGCAAAATTGGTTAGACTACAACCAGCTTAAGTATGAGAGGAACCCAGAAAAAAGACCAACCTTAAAGGTAGCTCATGTGCCCTACACACGTAGACATACATCTTCAAGCTAATAATCTTATATTTTATGAGCCTTTTTGCTGCATAATACTAACTTGTATAACCTTTTCAACCCTCAGACAGGCTTCCTTGGACTTTGGGGGAAAAAGGTGGATTCCATCGAATACTACAAACAACAGATTAACGAGTTTGACCTAAGAGTGAGTTGCTTCTAATTTGTAAAAGAGTGCCTTTTTTTTTTTTTTTTTTTTCGTTTTTTCACTTAATTATTTTATAATAATAAGTACTCCGTAGTATTTAACTTCTTGTTACAGAAACAATGTCATTACAATAATAACTTAAATATACATAAAAATAACTAAGCAAGTTGGATGCATTAAAATAGAATTTCAGCAACTTTTGACCCCTTTCCTTTTTCATAAGTTCCTTTTTGAAAAAATACCTAGTTTGACCCATTTGAAATAAAACATAACCCAAATTGACCCATTCAAATGTAAAGGTGTCAAACATGCTACATTTTCTTTTCTAGACTTAAGTTTCCATCTTTTAATGTCTGTTTTACTTTTCTATGTTCTCGAAATGATAGTTGACGATGGAGCGGCAGAAAGTACTTAAAGATCCGAAATGTATAATGCCAGCTGCATTTGTATCATTTAACTCTCGATGGGGAGCTGCGGTTTGTGCACAAACTCAACAGAGCAAAAATCCTACTCTATGGTTAACAAATTGGGCTCCAGAACCTAGAGACGTATACTGGAGAAATCTCGCTATACCCTTTGTTTCTTTGAGCATCCGTAAACTAGTTATATCATTATTAGTCTTTGCTCTAGTATTCTTTTACATGATACCCATTGCATTTGTTCAATCACTCGCAAATCTGGAAGGTCTTGAAAGAGTAGCTCCTTTTCTCAGACCCGTAATTGAATTGTAAGTAAAGTTTAAATCCATCTTTTTTTCACCTCATTTATGATTTTATTATTATTATTATTATTATTATTATTATTATTATTATTATTATTATTATTATTATTATTATTATTATTATTATTATTATTATTATTATTATTATTATTTTTTTTTTTGGGTTATGATCGGTTCAAATGTTTTGGATTTATTTCATTGTTTGCAGGAACTTTATCAAGTCGTTCCTTCAAGGGTTTCTTCCTGGTCTTGCTTTAAAGATTTTTCTTTATATTCTTCCAAGTGTTCTGATGGTTATGTCCAAGATTGAAGGACATGTGGCATTTTCTGTTTTGGAAAGGAGGACGGCTGCGAAATACTACTATTTCATGCTGGTGAATGTCTTTTTAGGGAGTATTGTAACCGGAACAGCGATTGAACAGCTTCATTCTTTCCTTCACCAATCGCCTACAGAGTAATGCCCTAAACACTGACTATATTTTTCTTAATAAAATGACAGTTTAGGAGTTTATCTAATACTCAAACATAGAGTTGACAAGATGGACGGGTTGGTTACAGGCCAAAACGGTTTGGTTTTGAAACGGGTCAATTTAGTACAAATTATACTGGTCTTAAACAGGTCACTTTAAGTACAAGTCAATTCAAATCTTCATTTGTTTTAACACAGGATCCCGAGGACCATTGGTGTATCCATTCCAATGAAGGCTACTTTTTTCATCACATATATAATGATTGACGGGTGGGCAGGAATTGCTGCTGAGATTCTTAGGTTAAAGCCATTGGTTATTTATCACCTCAAGAATATGTTCATTGTTAAAACCGAACGTGATAGAGAAAAGGCAATGGACCCAGGGAGTGTAGATTTTCCCGAAACTATCCCTTCACTCCAATTATACTTTCTAATGGGCATTGTGTATGCTGTTGTTACTCCAATCCTTCTTCCTTTCATTCTCGTCTTTTTTGCTTTTGCATACTTCGTTTACCGGCATCAGGTACATTTTATCATCCCTTTTACTTGATTTTACCATAACACTGTTTGTAAAAACGTGGTCGACATTGCTACCTCCGACTGATACTTTATATTGATGCAGATAATTAACGTGTACAACCAACAATACGAGAGTGCTGCTGCGTTCTGGCCACATGTTCATAGCCGCATAATCGCAAGCTTGTTGATTTCTCAATTTCTTTTGTTAGGACTGCTTAGCACAAAAAAGGCTGCAAATTCGACTCCATTGCTTGTCGCATTACCTATTTTGACTCTCACTTTCCACAAATATTGCAAGAGTCGATTTGAACCTGCTTTCCGAGAATACCCTCTAGAGGTAAACCATTAAAACCTTCTACCATTATGGTAGCAATCTTTACCTTTTTACTTCTTAATGGGTTGATTTGGGTTGTATTTATCTCAAACGGGTCAAATAGATATATAAAACAAATATAAGCTAAAAAGAGAACTGGTCAAAAGGGTCAAGCGAGTTTAACCCTGACTAGAAGATTTTTTGGGTTGCATCCTCTTTTGACCCGTACTAAAAGATGACCCATTCATGATTGCATTCTTTCGTGTATTTTTTACAGGAAGCGATAGAAAAGGATACACAGGACAAAGCTTCAGAACCCGAAATTAACCTCAAAGCCTTCTTAGCCGATGCTTACTTACACCCGATTTTTCGTTCTTTTGAAGAAGTTGAGCTGACAGAAGTCAAAGTTGAAAAGAACCCAGATCCCGTCCCGAGTCAACCTGAAACCGAGCCCGTTTCCCCTTCCCATTCCCCTTCCCCTTCCCCTTCTCATCACTCACATGAACATGAGCAAGAACAAGAACACAAACACGAAGAAACTACTACAGTCCAACACTATGAAGTGGGACCTCCAGCTAATGTTTATCAATACGGATATGCGTACCACGAGAACATATTTCATTACAATGTGAATAGCTACCAAGAGACACAACACGATGCGCAACATGACTATATTGTGGAGTCACCACACAGTTACTATCATTACTGAACCCGAGCTCGAGCAGCTTGGTATGTTTACATGTGAATACCAGTTGTTGATAGATGCGATGGACATGTGTTTATTCATATGACCTTTAATCTTTTTTAATTTATTCATCTTTGCCCTATCTTTTTGTTGGGATCTGATGGCTAAACACGAATCCAAAACAACGATAGCCAAATAATGTTTAAAAATAAATTAGATATCATTGTTTTGGATTCGTGTTTAGCCATCACATCCCAAATGTGTGTCACGACTCATGCATGCAAACGATAAATATAGTAAAAGAGGCATTTTCGACGCAAACACTAACATCTAACTTATTCTGTGGTCCAAATGGTCATCCAAAAAGACGAACAATGTTAACGTGTAACCTTATATATACGGTCCAACATTATGAGGCAAGTTTGGTTGTTTCTTTTTTTCTTAAAAAGGATATTTAGTTGTTTGCATGGTTTCTGAAGATATCCTAGTTTCATCTCAGGCCTAGAACAAGTAAAACCTTTATGTTATCGTATAAGTTATGGCCAACAGGCCAAGCCCAAACAAGCAATAAGGTTAAAGGAATGCAACCTCTTTATCGAACGTTAAGCTTTTAAGTTTCGTTCACACAAAGTATTTTCATAAATGGCATTGTATTAGACACAATTTTTTGAGAAATATTTCGTTCCTTTACATGACATGGACCCACTAAAGTTGGTTTGTATATACAGGGCCGTCTCATTGATTTGGGTGGCCCGGAATGAAATCACGAATGAGACCCCATAAATCATGAAAAGTTTAACTATTATGAAAAAATAATTTCTTTTTTTTTATATTACGTAAATTGTTCCAAGTATGTAACATTAACAAAAGTAAAAATTTAAGTTACCAAAATAAATACAAATATTTAGAGTGTTACTAAATTACAAATATAACTTTACTCAACAAAAGAAGATGCATCATTCTTATTTCTTGAAGAGTGTCATTCTTGAAGATGCAACATATAATGAATGTATACTAAATTGGAGGCTCCTTACAATGAGAGGCCTTGTGCATTTACACATACTAATTGCCACCAGTGTGTATATACTACAGTAACATTTTACAAAACCACGTAACATTCTACAAAAAGATTTTCACACACTGATGTGTAACAAAATTACTAGTTACAAAAGAAAGAGTGGATGATGGAAGTTAGATAACAAGATATACAAGTGTCATAACACATCTATCATTGTGTGTGTGAAAGTTTTTATGTGAACATTGTGTGATTGTAGCAAACTTCTAATAATACACTTGTATTATATAAGAAAAATCATGTACCGCCGTTAAAATTAACTAAATAATGTTGGTAACTATATAAGTTCTATGCAAATTAAGTTGCATGTATCTTGTACGTGTAACTATTTTAATTCTTAGGTTGCTATTGAGATGCTTTGCTTACAAGTTGTGACTTTGTGTAATTTAGGTAAAGGTTTCATGTTTACAATACGATTTCATGCGGTGGTGTCTCAATCTTTGGTTGATAGTGATCTAAGACAAGAAAAGATTATTTGTTTTTAGTATCACATTCTGATAAAGAACAATAAAATAACATCGGTTGGAACTTGTAATGCAACTGAATTATTTTCTTAACATAAGAGTATAACAATTATTATTGATACAAACTTGGTATGATTTTGTGTTGATCTTAGACAACGCCATTAATCTTGTCTTCGTTGTTGCTCGGAAGTGGTGATAACAATGTACCTAGTTTTGCATCTACACATTCGCAAAGGTCAAAAAAGCAAATTGGAACGGCAAATTTTGTACCACAATCGCAATCTTCACAGTCACTTTTACTTTTACAAGTGCTTTTACAAGCGTAAGAGAATTGTGGAAAGTTCATCATGCCTGAAAAAATAAATAAATAAATAAATAAAAAAGAAAAAGAAAAAAAAAGAAAAAAGAACCATATATTAATCGACACATCACAAGAAGATTATGTGTTAGTACTTGTAAAATATATAGTATGTGTGTGTTATATATGAAGGAATAGATACTAACACGACGTGAAAATCAGAAGCATGACGAGAAAAGCCATTCGTGAGGGAATTCTCTCCATTCTTAGTAGCAAAAATATGTTTCTTATGACTCGTATATGATTTACTTGAATACTAATAAGAATATTGAACACTGACAAGAGTCATGGCTATATATAAGAATTCTTTTGCGTTTCAGTTACTAGTTTTTCACCGGCCTATTCATAAATCATAAATGTCAGCATTAAAAGTGTTACTATTTCTCAAATAATGTTTGTAGAAACGCCTTTTTTTTTCTTTTTTAGTTATTGAATTTGTAGCTACGTTTTCATTTAATTTGTGCTACGAAACATACTTTTGTAACAGGTAAGAGGATTTACGGACCCGTGCGTTGCACAAATTGTATCTAATTGTTGATTGCATAATGTTTGAGTAAATTGCTAAGTTGTTACCGTGATGGTGAGGTTAAAATATACAACAATGTATAACTTGGGTTGACTCGCTAGGATTTTGTTAATATTTAAGTAGATTTATCATTTTTTTTGAATTTATTGCGTTTCACACTGTTTTGATAGGAAATAAATGAATATGTACATCCCCTTTTCCTGAGAGCACCGACATCTTTTTTTTCCATCTTTTTTTTTTTTTTTTTTTTTTTTTTTTTTTTTTAAGAAAAAACCACAAAAACAACAAAGTGTACCAAAAAAAATTCGCCTTATTTAAAATGCAAGAATTCAACATCTCTAATCAACTTAATTAAAGCCATTAAAACATGCTATTTTTGCATTACGTATACATAATTGTGTATCATTAATGCTAGCACCTCACAATGAATTCTCGGTTACACTTCATTTGAGATACAGTTTTAAAATTCAAATATTTGTTAGCATATTAATTCACACATTTAGGGTGTTTTTGATTGCTATTCCTAAATACTTAATCGGTCATGATGTTTGATAATTATAAAAGTTGCAACTGAATGACAATTCATGCGCTGAGCAATTTTTCATTGATTGTACGCTAAATGATTAAGTGCCTATTTACCAAAAGAGAAAATTCTTTAAATACCTCAAAGGTACACTAGTGTTTATCTTATATACCCCAAAATTTTCCAACTTCACTAAATACCTCAAGTGCGACTCTCTCACAAGAAAACTTGGGCAACCATCCCAGAATTTTGACAAGTGTCCCTTTGGTTGTCCTCACTTTGTACTTGCAAAGTACAACTAACCCCACTAATTTCTTGAGCAACTGGGACCTACTTTTTTAGGCGACTTCACTATTTTGTCTTTTAGCTAAAAAGTATGGTCTTTTTATATTAATTTATGGTACAAATTTCTTAGGCAACTTGGTCCCACTATTGTACCTTCTTGAGCAACTAGTTAGGTATAGGGTACATCTTTATAATATTTTATTGCATGGGAACTTGTTTCATGTTTTTTATACAAAAATACACATTTTTATTAAATAAAAATACACCTTTTTTTATTATTAAACACAAATAAAAACTATTCAAAACAAAAAAAACACTTTTACCCATTGTTTTGACTACTGATAAAAAAATTTAAATTAAACACACACATAAACCGCTGCTACAACACCCATTAAACACACACACCTAAAAATCGTTCAATCGCTCAACACCACCCTCATTGGTGAACCCTAATCAAGTACAATGTTTGAGGCGAAGATTACGGTAAGATCTAGATTAGAACATCTTTCAAATATTAGAGCTTTGTTGAATGGTAATAGAAGCGAGTTGTTTAGAACAACCGTGTTTGGTCAGTGGTTATATATCCCCACCTTAAATCCTGATAACCATTTGTATGATTATTTTTATCAAAATGCTGTTACGGTTCCTATAGTTAGTGATACTTGCCCTCCTCTTAGTTTTAAAATTGGTGATAATGTTCTTGATTTTGGGCGTCAGGAATTTTGTCTTGTAACCGGTTTTCGTTTAGGGCAAGTTGCCAAAGAGGAAACTGACGTAGGTCGTATTGTTCGTGGTATACCATATACTCCTTTTTTTGATCGGTTGTTTCCTGAAAAGAAAGCAACTTTGAAGAAAAGAGTAAAGGGTGAAGACCTTTTGAAGTTTATGAAGCATGGTCCAGTATGAGAATCTATTTTGGATGTAGATGCTGTTAGGATTTGCTTGTTGGTCCTTGCAACCTGTGTGTTCATAGGTAGAGAACCAAGGTTCTACATTCCGGATCATATGTTGAAAATGATAGAGGAGTTAGACGTTTGGAATGAATATCCATGGGGAGAGTACATGTGGGTTCATTTGTATAAAAGAACGGTGAATGTTGTTCAGAGGCATACCAACAAACAATCTAACAAGGCTGTTAGAAAAACTTCTAATAAACAAGAAACATGCAAGAAATCTCCCAAAAAAGAAGAAACATACAATCTATATGGATTTGTATTGGCACTGAAGGCTAGATTTTATTTAAAACATGCATTATCTTAGCTTTTATTTTTGTTACTCACTTGATGTTTACTATTCATTCTGCATAATTCTTGTTCTGTGGTGTTGAGTGGTTTAGTGGATTGTTTAGATCATTTGATTCATAAATAGTTGAAAACATTCCATTAAGGAGTGTTTGGTAGAGTAAGATTTACTGAGTTTAAGTTGTTTGCAAGATTATAGTAAAGTTCAGTTAAATCACATTAGACTCATATTAGATAGAAATTGCATTAAATCCTTAGGTTAATTCATAGATAGAAATAGCATAATTGGGTAACTTAGGTTGTTTAGGTCTCATATTAGTTAATTACAGCAATAACTTAGGTTGTTTAGTAGCATAATTGGGTAATTACAGCATAACTTAGTTCAATTTAGTCAAAGTAATTTGCATATGAAAAATTCAAAATGCTTTGGTACTCAGAAATTGGCCAGTACTTGTATATCATTTGTAGGTATGCCCGGTTGATTTGGAATAGCTTTGGTTTGCTTATTTGAGGAGTTTAGCAGCTTTTGAATCATAATCAATAAGAAACATAAGTTGCTTATTTGAGCATTATACTGCCCTGTTCCTAACAGTTGATATTGATTTTGCAAACATAGTTATTAAGTATCAACATAGATATCTTGTGTTCGTAACTGTGACTTTTTTGTTTTACTTCGTTTATCAGATTTGAATTTTGGAAAGCTTCCCTAACAGTTCACATTTTTATACCAAAGACCCTTCAAAGATTCCACGTGCATTATCATGGTCGAAAGTGAAAATTTTTGAGAGAAAGCATCACTTTATTCTATTTGATCAGGTAATTAAATCTTCCAAAATTACCTGATAAATGATGAATTGCGGTTTTAATCTTCTATTTTATTTATTTTGTAGGGTGTTCCACCTTTAAAGAAGCTGGTACCAACACATTCCGAGATGAAATGTCTGTGGTACATTCGTAGCATGGAATACATCCGAGGACTTTAGAGGCAACTCATAGTCAGAGATGATGAAGAAATTGCAAATGCGATACCGGTGTCCGAAGTGGTTCCTGAAAATATGGATGTTGAAAAAAAATGGTAATGAGGTTCTGTTTGTTGAAACTGCTCCTGAAGCTATGGATTCTGCAGAAAATGCAAACGAGGTTTCGGTGGCGGAAATGGCTTCTGAATATACCGATTATATAGGAATTGCAAAAAATATGGATGATGAAAAAAATGATAATGAGGTTCTGGTTGATGAAGCTGCTCCTGAAGCTATGGATTCTGCAGAAAATGCAAATGCAGAAAATGCAAACGAGGTTCCGGTTGCGGAAATGTCTTCTGAATATACCGATGATACAGGACTTGCAAATGATGCTGATGTTGTGGATATGGTAGATGAATATATGGCTGACCCCGAAAATGGTTTTCTTGACCCCGATGATACAGGACTTGCAAATGATGTTGGTCATGAAATTCATATACATGAAGACAACGTTATTGAGGTTGGTGAAAGTGCGACCCTCAATGACAATGTTGTTGGAGTGGAGGATAACAAAGATGATAGGTCTAATGAATTTCCTGATGTTCTTAAAAAAGATGTTTCTGAGCCTTCTGAGAAAGATTTTACATTACCAATACTTGATACAGATCACATTCATGCTGAGGTTGCGTCCGTTAAGTCAAATGACCGTTACGCCCATGTTCCTGAGCCTTTTGAGGAAGATGCAACATTACCAATACATAATAAAGATCACATTCATACCGAGGTTGCGTCCATTAAGTCAAATGTTGGAGATATTGAAAAAAGAGTCGGAGATGTTGATGTGTCATATCTGTTAAGTGAGTTGGCCATTCTTAAACAACGGATTGGGGTTGTTGAGAATGTCTTAGGAGTTAAGTTTGAAGAGAAGTTGGTAGTTAATAACGCCAAGTGTTTAGTTAATGATAGTAAAATTAAGGTAAGAATATTCGTATTTTTTTTATTTTATATTAATTTATTATTATTATTTATTTTTGTTTTACTAATATGAGTACCTGTTTTTAGTTAAAAACGGCGGATGTCAACACACCCATGAAGACCAATCATTCAGATGATCAGAAACGTAACCTTTATTATACGGACCCTTGTATGTTTACGGGCCCTATGACACAGCTAATGAAAGCCGTTGGTATGGAGTTTCGAGATCAAAATCAATCACATAATGTTATGCAAGTAGATGTTGATAATAAATTTGATTGTAGTTCGTTACCAAACCTGAATGAAAAATTCTCAAATATTGGTTATGATGGGTTTGGACAAACTCCTCATGTGGTACGTATACAGTTTCATAATTCAATCCTTGGCGACCTATTAATTTTATTGTATCTTAAAAACATTCACCTTTTACTTTTTAGGAGGAGTCGATGTCTGTGGATACCCAAGTAAAAGAAACTGAATTTGAAGACAAACGAACATATGAAGAGGGGGTGATACAGGTGAACAACTAGATACGGTACTGGCTGATACAAATTGTGAGGCTCCTCGGCAGGTTGATGATAATGTAGATCAATGGTTAGCTGAGGGTTGTGACATTGCGCTTTCACCAACATGGGAGGGGGCTACCACGGATGACAATGGAGTAGAGTTGATTTGCATTGACGATGACGACGACCCTTTAGTCGTTAAGGTACACTAATTTATGTAATACATGCATAAGATATTTATTACACACTCCTAATTCCTAAATACCATTTTTGCAGGCTGAAAAAGTCAGATCTATATTCAATGAATTGAAATGCAAGAGGAAAGTAGGGAAATATTACAAGTCCCCATATACCAATCCCCCTGACACTACCCCAATAAAGTTACGAAGGCGTTCATCGAGGATAAATAATAAAAACATATCCCCGCCTGCAGCACCTGATTTTGACTATAATTTGCAAGTATCGTAATTTGAACCCTTTACAGAGGTATGTGATTGTACGTATATATTTAAAAATGTATTCATAATAGAAAACCACGTAATATATTAATTTCTATCCTACAGAATCTATCAAGAGCTCGCAGGTCAAAGCCAACAGTTGTAAGTGTGCCAGCTTACTTTAGAAAATGGTTAAAGGAGGCACCACCAAATACACTTTTCTATTTTCCTTGGGGAGACGAAATTATTGTGGATCGTCGTTTCTGGGAATGTATAGTTGGCACAGGTGCTTGGAGTTCAGGATGGCTTAGAGACGAGGTGCATATAAATTTGTGTATAGTTTTGTTACCACATTCTGCCTTAGGTATAAGCATTTGTATCCACATACATGTGCCTTAGGTATAACCATTTAGTTGAAAAATAAAAATGTCTTCATATGGCACTAAAAGTTATTTATAAGAAGAATCTATATTATTAGTTTGTTATGTTAGTCTTGCTTATCTTAGGGAAAATACAAATAGTGTGATTTGATCTTTAGAGTGCAAACTGTGTGCAGTAAATAGTCTAAAAGATGCATTTTCAATTGGTAAATACAAAAAAGCCTTTAATTGCATTTAAGAATTGAAGTCCACCTAAAAGAATTAGCAGGCACCCACAAGTATTAACTACGGGTCTAAATGAGACGAGCTGAGCTATTAGAGTAGTACTCAAAATTAGCTGGGTAAAAAACTTAAAATAAGTAAAGCCTTATATACTTCAAGAATGACCTCAAGCTTATTTACATAAAACTCATTTGCTCAACTATAGAAATCCAGAATTTTACACTTATGTGCATAAAATTGAATTGAAGATTGACCACATGGACTTGGACTATAGTCAGAATATAACGTAATGTTACACTTAAGTTCAAAAGTAAAAAAATAAAATCCCGAGGGTATGGATACTTTAAGGAACACACATTACCTAGACCATAAAAATAGTAAGTTAACGTATTGACATTTGTATCCCCAAAACAGAACATATATGTATGGGTGGAATTAATGTGGGCGGTCCGACCATCAGACGCCAACTGGGCTATGGCTGGTGGATTTTTCAGTGCAAGTGTTATGGATGGTAACATCCGAAGCTTTTGGGCAAACGGCGTAAAGTATCCAGTGCCTTGGTGTGATGTTGAAAAGGTTGTTATACTATATTATGACATATTCATATAACATTGTTATTAATTCATTGTTCCGTATTTTTTATTTTTAATTGTTGCTCAAATTTAGGTACTTTTTCCAATAAATCAGTCGAGAAAGCATTGGGCTTTAGAGGAGCTTCATATACGCACCGGTGTTGTCACAATATACGATTCGTTTCGTCATCATACAAATAAACACTATTGGTGGAAGCAAACAATGCCGGAAACATTTGGATACTGGCTGCCAAATTATCTTAAAGAAGAGGGAGTGTTGACAGCAAAAGGCGTAGACACTGATGGGTATGCGATAACCTGGAAATATGCAGATGATGTCCCCCAACAATGCACATCCTACGGTGACTGCGGCATTTGGTTATGCATCAATCTTTATCGTTTGGGTCATAAAATGTCACTAATTGACTACTCCTGCTAATACAGCTCTTGCATATCGTGAAAGAATGTTAGATTATTTATGGAAACAAAAGATTGAATATCATGGACATGTCCCCCAACAATGCAAATCGTGAAAGACGATGTCCCCCAACAATGCACATCCTACGGTGACTTCTTCTTCTTTTTTTTTTTTTTTTTTTTTTTTTTTTTTTTTTTGGTGATGCTAGAAATCATGCCTTTTAGTATGACATGTATGGATATATGGTTTCTGTGGATCAAATGGTGGTATTATGACATTTTATGACTTTGTTTATGCTGGAAACAATGGTTGTTTGGTGGGAATCATAATCGCAACACATAAATTCATCATCCAAGAACACTGGGAACTTCTAACGTACATCATACTTGTTTTTCATAACTTACTATTTAGGTAGATATTTCAGGCTAATTTAAGAAACATAATGAAAAAGATAACAAATACCAAAGCTGCTAACAAGAAAAGTAGATCATGAAATTTTGATTTAGTCTTCAACTCCACCAATTCTTTTTCCAAAATTCCAAGCTTTTGATCTGAATCTTGTGAATTGTCAACACTTGTGCCATTTTCATTCATGAAACGAATTTTGTCTTCATGCTCCCTGTAAAGCAAGTCTATGTAATATTGTGAAGGTAGCTCGGGGTCAAGAAAACCATAAACTTTACATCCTCTTGTAGGACAACTTTTGAACCTTCTTCCGGGGTTTGTTGGTGTCCAAGAAACTTTTTGAACTAGTGGATGTGGTGGTTTACATTTGCAATGGGTCATATTAGCAACATCGTAGTATTCATGTTGGTTCCTACGATATGCCCCACCTGAAGAGGAAGATGAATACATGGGTAGTGTGGTTATGGAAGTATGGAAATGTGAGTGATGGTTATAGATGTGTATGTCAATATATATATAGGGGTGGTATTAAAGGAACTAGTACAATGGAAGGTTTATTCACATAAATGTGAATAATACATGTTAGGTTGGTATACTTAATGAAATTTTTTTTATAACCTGTAACAAAGATATATCTGTTGCAGAAAATAAAAACATACTAACTCAGAATAGATAACTTACATAAAAAAGGGAAAACAAACTTACACACAAAAGATAGCTGTTGCGGAAAACATTTCAAATATATTACAAATCATTTGAAAAAACTAGGAAATGCAGGAAACAGAAACATACATTGAAAAAAAAAACTAAAAATAGTAAGTTACATATTATTTCATGATTCATCGTCTAAATATAAAATCCCATGAGGTTTCGTTTCTCCATCTCCCAAAGTCTTCTACTTCCGCAATCCTATATTCTATCTTAAACATTAGATCATTATATTCCCGTTCTTCCCTGATTCTTTCCTCCATCTCTCTTTCAACCCTATCTTCTTCGGCTAATGCTTCCCTTAACGCTTCTTTGTCTAACCTTTCTTGATAAGCCTCAGCCGTTTCTGTTTCCTTCTTCGGCTCGTCACAAATTTTCTTTACATCATCCTCACATGTTTCCTTCAAAGCTTCATCTACTGTGTCCTTGTTGACTTCTTCATATATTTCTTCCACATCTTCATCAAATATATCTTTTACCATCTCCTCACAGTTATCATTGGCATCAAACCATAATCGTCTCCTTACAGGTTCTGTATTGAAAAATAAAACAAAAAAAATTAAAAACAAATTAAACTAAATTAAATAATTATTATTAATTATATACAAAAATATGCAATGGCTTTTACCATTCGACATCACAAGCAGGTATATTGATACTCATCCTACATTAACCTCATATTTATACAAAGAAATGAAAGTTCACAAGCAGGTATGTTAATTAATTGGTACAACCATGTGACTAGGTTGTTGAAAATCTTGGGCGACCTATTAAATAATTCACATAATCCAAATAAATGCAAAGTACACACATAAGAATTATGAGGTACAAAGATATGAATTAATAGGTACAACGATATGACTAGGCTGTTCAAATTATTGGGCGACCTAATTAATATTTCACATGAAACATATAAATGCAAGTTCAAAAATTATGGATTACCAGGTACAAAAAAAAAAAATGAATTAACAAGTACAATGGGCTGTTAGAGCTTTTAAGTAAGAGCAATTAATTGGGTGCTTTAGGTAGTTCACATTTTTGGGCGACTTAATAACTATGTCAAATGATCATAGTAAATAAACAAGTACAAGGGCTGTTTCATATACTTAAATGTTTATATTTCTTGTTACTCTTTTGTTTACTAAAATTACATTATCAGTGTGATTACAAGATACCATGAATGATGATGAGAATTCAAAGTTTAAGGTTATTTTGGTGCATCCATCATCAAAACATGCTGTTAAACTACCTAAAACTACCAGTTTTAAGAACCTAGTGGAATATGTGAAGAAAAAGGTGGGCGCCGTGAAAGACAGCCAAAATCTGTCGTCAGGTTATTTTACAAAGAAGGTTCCATGTCACTGGACGTTGTTGATGATGACGACGTCCAATACTTCATTAATGAAGTTTGTGGTAAGAACGATCAAGTTCAGAAACTATTCATTTCACTAATTCAACAACCTTCTGAGGTAAAATCATCTTCAGCTTCTAATAATATTTCATTTGATCTTAATGTTCCGCTAAATCCCCAAGAATATTATTATCCCACCCCGAAAGTTGAACAATACACCTTTCACCAACAAGATGATTCACTTCCTAAATGGCAAAGAAACAATTTTAACCATATGCCTACGCCACCCAATGCCCCAAATCCAGTTTTTAAAACATACCAGTCCCATATAAACAATAATGATTTTTTTAAAAACAAGGAATTTTATAACAAAGCAGAATGCATGTTTGCTATTGGAAAGAAATCGTTAATTGAACGGTTTGAATACAAAGTTATAAAATCTGAAAGCATTAGGTACAGCGTGAAATGTACACGCCCAGGTTGCTCACGGAATATATACACTCGTAAAGATAAAGTGGGTAGTAAATTCTATGTATCTAGCGTGAACGATGTGCACACATGTTCAAGAGATCATATTTGTCCAAATCATCGTAATGCAACTATGAAACTACTTAGTCAGTTACTATATGAAAAATTGAAAGATTGTAGCAGGGTATATAAGGTGCGTAATATACAAAAAGATGTTAGGCTTGATTGGAAAATAGACATTTCTTATAAAAGAGCTTTGGGGGTAGGAATTTGGCATTTGATATGTTGAACGGTAAACCAGAGGATTCGTTTGAGCAGTTACCTATTTATTGCCATAACTTAAAGCTCAAAAACCCTAGGACGGTAACCCATATCGAAACAGACGATGCAGGAAGATTTAAGATGGTTTTTATAGCTTTTGGTGTTGTGGTAAGCATTGTTTTATTTATTATTTAAGTTTTTTAAAGTTACATTATGTTGTAATTTGTAGTATTCTAATATACGTTTTATGATACTAGATCCGCAGTTTTATAGCCTTTATGCGTCCATTGATAATAATCGATGCCGCGCATCTCAATGGGAAGTACCTAGGAACCAACCTGCTTGCAGTTGGTATGGATGGTAACAATCAGATTATTCCAATTGCTACGGGGGTCTCACAGGGCGAGACCGGTCAAGCGTGGACACAATTTATGACCTGGTTGAAAGAATGTATTGGTGAAGTGCCTAATTTGGCCATTATTTCAGACAGGCATGCAGCAATAACACAAACATGTGATACAGTTTTCCCAAATTGCTTTCATGGTTGTTGTTGTCGTCACTTGATGATGAATTGCAATTTGAAAGAGTAAAAGGTGAAGTATTTATACTGGAAGACGTGCAAAAGTTATAGTCATGAAGTATTTAACAAGACACTTGTTGAGCTTCGCGCAAAAAGACCTCAAGCCATGGAAAAACTTGAACAAGCAGGATATGATAAGTGGTCAAGGGCATATTGCACGGGAAAAAGATACAATTACTTGACTTCAAACAGTGCAGAATCAATTAATGCATTAACACGGCATGTTCGTAGGGTTCCAATACCCATGCTTATGGAGAACTACATAACGCTTTTGCAAGATTGGTATAACAAACGTAGAGAGAAATACCGAGGTATATATTTTCCTATATTAGAAATAATAATTAATTATTTGGCGGCATATAATTAAGTGGTGAAATTGCAGCCGCACCCGAATTTGAACTTACAGAGTGGGCAACAAAGAAGGTACGTCACAGAATGTGGAAGAGTGCTAACTGGGAAGTTAAAGGCATTGCCATGTGTGCCGTGTACCAAGTACTATCCTCTTATGGTAGTAATATTGTGGATTTTGTAAAAAATGAATGTACTTGCAGGTATTTAATATAAACTGTTTTTTCCTTTAAGGTTCATAATTTTTATTCATGTATGACATTTCATTGAGTTCCTTATGCAGGCAATGGGAACTCTCGGGTTTACCATGTGGTCATGTGTCACACCCCCAAGATCGGGTCCAGCGGAAGCATACGTGTAGCTGGGGTGTAACTCAATCGGTATACAACACTAGTTCAAAAATAGTTTGCACTTGAATCATTTAGATTAAAATAGTTAAATCAAAATGTTGATTTTTACATTGTTAAAAGTGGTGCGGAAGTAGGCCATTAAAATAGTTAAAAACGGTCCCCAAATGAATAATCAGAGTCTTCTATGACCATGCCATGCCCTGCCAAAACCTCCTGTAGCGTGCCATTGGTTAATACCTGAAAATACATGCTAAAGTGTCAACACGAGGTTGGTGAGTTCATAGAGTTTGTTAAACAAATAAAGTTTATAGAATGTGTTCACACAGCAAAGGCATCGTAAATCCACTCAGTTACAAGTCCCGCCATAAGAGACTTGTAACCTGTGTGTTCACAACCCACTGCTAAAATAGTTTAAGTCTAGTAGTCAAACACCCGTGGTCAATAATAAGTCAAGGCCGCTCCGAACTAGGGAGACTTTATAACGTTGCTCCGAACAAGGGAGACTTTAAGTCACTCCACCACCTAGGCGAGATTTATTAGTCACTTTACCGACTTGGCAAAGATTTATTAGTCACTCCACCATGGCGAGATTTATTAAGGATGCTCTGAACATGAGAGACTTTTTAACGTTGCTCCGAACATGGGAGACTTTAAGTCTTAGAACATACAGTATAATAAGTCCAAAAGTTCAAGTCAATTTCAAAGGTCAAGTCAAGTTCAAAAGGTCAAAACAAGTTCAATAGTTCCAAACAAGTTATAAGGTCAATGAGTTCATAATAGTTCAAGGTTCAAAACAATGTTCAAAGAGTCAAGTAATAGTTCAAGTAAAAACGAGCATGTATTCTCCCCCAAAAGTTGACAAAACAATTTAAAAGAGTAGGGGCTATGACTCACCTGATGCAACAGCTACGATGACAAAAGTGTACACAGAAATGAGGTTCGATCTCTAACCGCAACCTAATATGAATGATGCATGATCTCATTAAGATCACCAAATGATGTTTATGAATGTCCATGCTCATGTTTCTATACCACTCTAGTCTTTGGAAAAACACTTGTATTATCAAAAATATATAATCCAAGAATTTGGAAAATATTGCTATTAGAAAATATAAATGGCTAGTTATAATATATATACTTATATATATATAACGTAAGTTCTCATGTTGACGTTGAAATACTCGGGTTGTAATCCTTGAAATGATGAAAACATACTCATAATAACTAATACTACGTTAGTTATAAAGCTCGGTACTTGATATCATGTTTAGCTTAAAAATGCACTTCGTAGTTTTTGCGCCAAATTTATATAAAAGCTGTCAAATATAAAAGGGTTTTAGCCGATATTCAAACGAGTATATCTTTGTCGTTACTTGTCCGTTTTACTTGTTCTTTATATCCACGGTTTCGTCTTAGTATGTAGTAATATATTTTGGAAAGCTCGGCTCCTCCTGGTTACGTCTAAAGTCTCTTTTTGTCCAATGAAAAACGTCCAACAGCATACATTTTCAGAAAAAAATACTTTTCGTCTACAATCTTGCAAAAATCATAACTCCTTCGTTATAGACTCTTTTTAATCCGTTCTTTCGCCTACGGATTCGTTTTTGAAAGTATTTTCTAAAAATTTTGCCAAAGTTTCCTTGGTGTTTACTGATTTTCCAGATTTTTACAAAACGGGACAGCATGTCTAAAATAGGTTCCAAATCAAGTTTCCAAGGTTAAAAATCAATTTCTACCATCACCAAACCTCTTGTAATCACCACATGGCTAATCTAATCTTACCATACACCTTCTTAGGGTGCCATGGACTCCTAACCAAGTTATTAGAGCTAGGGGATTCATAACAAGAAAGTTAGGGTTTGTATGTTTCATTTTAGCCAAAATAAAGTGTGGTATAGCTACTTGTACATGGTTTTTAGCATGATACTTATGTAATACATGTAAAAATAGGATGATCCATGAAAAAATAAAGTTGAAAACTTACTTGATAAAATGAGATGATTATAGGATGATTATGCTTGATGTTCTTGTGTTTTTGTTGCTTGATTCTTGATTAGGCTTGTAAAATGAACAACTTTTGTGTTTTACTTCATGAAAAATGATCACTTGATCTATGTGTTCTATGTTGGGTCGTGGTTATGAAGATAGGGAAGGAGATGAGCAAGTTTTTCTTCTTATCTAAAAATGAGATTATGATTTTATGATTTGGTAAAGTTATGTTATTAAGTGTTTATTAGTTAAATACTAATAATCAATGCACAAGGTTAAAAAGGGGTGGTCTTGGGCTGGTTTTTGGGTGTGAAAAGGAGTAGCCAAAACGGTTTTGATCACTTAGAAAATATAGTGTAGCGTTAAGTGTTATTACGCGTTATTCGTTAAAATCGGGTACCGGGTTTAATAGCAATAAACGTTCACGAAGTTAACCGGGATGAAATAAAGTCATGATAATGATAAAAACATATTAAAAATATGTTGGGTACATTTACTGAGTGATCGGGTGATTAATGTTTAGTTTTAACGAAAACCGTCGTTATATTCATACGCGTACGTTATAAATAAAATAAATTTCCAAAATACTGGGTAACTGAATGTTGTAACTTTTATGATGTTAAAATGGATATAAAAATATGTCGGGATCATTGTGGGAATATTTAGATATATTCGTCGTATATAAACCGGGTGTTAACGTTTATTATAATTACGTATACGTAAAAACGTTAAATGTACTGAATATAGAAATTTGAAAATCCTGAGAGTGGTATAACATGAAAATGCTGTTATGATGATATGCAGACTATCCCCAGTCCGTATGCAGTGTACTTAACACTAATGAAATGAATTCGCACCTAAACCAATCCGGTTACGCGAATTTGAATACCCGTAAACTAAATTTACGATGAAATGAGTAATGCAAGTGAATGATGAAAACTTTTCCGGAAATGAATAGTGTTCGGTGAATAGTAAATTTCCAAAAAGTTTCTCAGAATATCAAACGGACCTCGAAAACGATGAATAGTAAAACGATGAATAGTGTTTTGATGAATAGTGATTTATGAATAGTAAAAAGTCGAAGTTTTGGAAAATGACCTGAAATGGTAAATGACGTGAAATGGTGAGTTGTGACAGTCTTCCCCTCTAAAAGGAACTTCGTCCCGAAGTTCAGTTTATGTTGGTCTATGAAAACATATTGGTGAAAAGGTGATGAAAAGTATGAATGTTCTGACAATGAGGGTATACACACATGCATGAAACATTTGGAAAATGAGTAAAGGATTCAATCCAGACAGAATTTTATTATAACCATTCTCAGTGTTGCAAAATTCATTTCTGAGTCGGATATAGGTAGTCAGCCTATGTCCCACTATCCCGGGTTGAATATAGGTGACTAGTCTATATTCCACCGAGGTTCCATGAATTTTGAAATACTCAGCTCAGTTATACTAATACTATGTCCTTCACAAATACCAAGACGTTCAGAAAGACTAAGGCAGGTGACCAAACTCGAGGTCAAATGATGAAACTATGCAAGGAAAAACATAATGCGGTGACATATATGATACGTGAACATGCTTATATGAAAAACAATTATAGTAATCAACTATAATAAATGAATATAATATATCAGATAATGAGACACAAGTCTCATCACCTATGTCAGCAACTAACCACAAATGAGGCTTCAGCTTGGCAGGCAGGCACGTGACGGTCATAGGGTTAAGTTTTCTTGAAAGTAGCTATAGTCTAGGTTTTAAAAAAAACGCTTAGTTCGCTATAGCCAAAGCTCTGGTACCAATCTGTCACACCCCCAAGATCGGGTCCAGCGGAAGCATACGTGTAGCTGGGGTGTAACTCAATCGGTATACAACACTAGTTCAAAAATAGTTTGCACTTGAATCATTTAGATTAAAATAGTTAAATCAAAATGTTGATTTTTACATTGTTAAAAGTGGTGCGGAAGTAGGCCATTAAAATAGTTAAAAACGGTCCCCAAATGAATAATCAGAGTCTTCTATGACCATGCCATGCCCTGCCAAAACCTCCTGTAGCGTGCCATTGGTTAATACCTGAAAATACATGCTAAAGTGTCAACACGAGGTTGGTGAGTTCATAGAGTTTGTTAAACAAATAAAGTTTATAGAATGTGTTCACACAGCAAAGGCATCGTAAATCCACTCAGTTACAAGTCCCGCCATAAGAGACTTGTAACCTGTGTGTTCACAACCCACTGCTAAAATAGTTTAAGTCTAGTAGTCAAACACCCGTGGTCAATAATAAGTCAAGGCCGCTCCGAACTAGGGAGACTTTATAACGTTGCTCCGAACAAGGGAGACTTTAAGTCACTCCACCACCTAGGCGAGATTTATTAGTCACTTTACCGACTTGGCAAAGATTTATTAGTCACTCCACCATGGCGAGATTTATTAAGGATGCTCTGAACATGAGAGACTTTTTAACGTTGCTCCGAACATGGGAGACTTTAAGTCTTAGAACATACAGTATAATAAGTCCAAAAGTTCAAGTCAATTTCAAAGGTCAAGTCAAGTTCAAAAGGTCAAAACAAGTTCAATAGTTCCAAACAAGTTATAAGGTCAATGAGTTCATAATAGTTCAAGGTTCAAAACAATGTTCAAAGAGTCAAGTAATAGTTCAAGTAAAAACGAGCATGTATTCTCCCCCAAAAGTTGACAAAACAATTTAAAAGAGTAGGGGCTATGACTCACCTGATGCAACAGCTACGATGACAAAAGTGTACACAGAAATGAGGTTCGATCTCTAACCGCAACCTAATATGAATGATGCATGATCTCATTAAGATCACCAAATGATGTTTATGAATGTCCATGCTCATGTTTCTATACCACTCTAGTCTTTGGAAAAACACTTGTATTATCAAAAATATATAATCCAAGAATTTGGAAAATATTGCTATTAGAAAATATAAATGGCTAGTTATAATATATATACTTATATATATATAACGTAAGTTCTCATGTTGACGTTGAAATACTCGGGTTGTAATCCTTGAAATGATGAAAACATACTCATAATAACTAATACTACGTTAGTTATAAAGCTCGGTACTTGATATCATGTTTAGCTTAAAAATGCACTTCGTAGTTTTTGCGCCAAATTTATATAAAAGCTGTCAAATATAAAAGGGTTTTAGCCGATATTCAAACGAGTATATCTTTGTCGTTACTTGTCCGTTTTACTTGTTCTTTATATCCACGGTTTCGTCTTAGTATGTAGTAATATATTTTGGAAAGCTCGGCTCCTCCTGGTTACGTCTAAAGTCTCTTTTTGTCCAATGAAAAACGTCCAACAGCATACATTTTCAGAAAAAAATACTTTTCGTCTACAATCTTGCAAAAATCATAACTCCTTCGTTATAGACTCTTTTTAATCCGTTCTTTCGCCTACGGATTCGTTTTTGAAAGTATTTTCTAAAAATTTTGCCAAAGTTTCCTTGGTGTTTACTGATTTTCCAGATTTTTACAAAACGGGACAGCATGTCTAAAATAGGTTCCAAATCAAGTTTCCAAGGTTAAAAATCAATTTCTACCATCACCAAACCTCTTGTAATCACCACATGGCTAATCTAATCTTACCATACACCTTCTTAGGGTGCCATGGACTCCTAACCAAGTTATTAGAGCTAGGGGATTCATAACAAGAAAGTTAGGGTTTGTATGTTTCATTTTAGCCAAAATAAAGTGTGGTATAGCTACTTGTACATGGTTTTTAGCATGATACTTATGTAATACATGTAAAAATAGGATGATCCATGAAAAAATAAAGTTGAAAACTTACTTGATAAAATGAGATGATTATAGGATGATTATGCTTGATGTTCTTGTGTTTTTGTTGCTTGATTCTTGATTAGGCTTGTAAAATGAACAACTTTTGTGTTTTACTTCATGAAAAATGATCACTTGATCTATGTGTTCTATGTTGGGTCGTGGTTATGAAGATAGGGAAGGAGATGAGCAAGTTTTTCTTCTTATCTAAAAATGAGATTATGATTTTATGATTTGGTAAAGTTATGTTATTAAGTGTTTATTAGTTAAATACTAATAATCAATGCACAAGGTTAAAAAGGGGTGGTCTTGGGCTGGTTTTTGGGTGTGAAAAGGAGTAGCCAAAACGGTTTTGATCACTTAGAAAATATAGTGTAGCGTTAAGTGTTATTACGCGTTATTCGTTAAAATCGGGTACCGGGTTTAATAGCAATAAACGTTCACGAAGTTAACCGGGATGAAATAAAGTCATGATAATGATAAAAACATATTAAAAATATGTTGGGTACATTTACTGAGTGATCGGGTGATTAATGTTTAGTTTTAACGAAAACCGTCGTTATATTCATACGCGTACGTTATAAATAAAATAAATTTCCAAAATACTGGGTAACTGAATGTTGTAACTTTTATGATGTTAAAATGGATATAAAAATATGTCGGGATCATTGTGGGAATATTTAGATATATTCGTCGTATATAAACCGGGTGTTAACGTTTATTATAATTACGTATACGTAAAAACGTTAAATGTACTGAATATAGAAATTTGAAAATCCTGAGAGTGGTATAACATGAAAATGCTGTTATGATGATATGCAGACTATCCCCAGTCCGTATGCAGTGTACTTAACACTAATGAAATGAATTCGCACCTAAACCAATCCGGTTACGCGAATTTGAATACCCGTAAACTAAATTTACGATGAAATGAGTAATGCAAGTGAATGATGAAAACTTTTCCGGAAATGAATAGTGTTCGGTGAATAGTAAATTTCCAAAAAGTTTCTCAGAATATCAAACGGACCTCGAAAACGATGAATAGTAAAACGATGAATAGTGTTTTGATGAATAGTGATTTATGAATAGTAAAAAGTCGAAGTTTTGGAAAATGACCTGAAATGGTAAATGACGTGAAATGGTGAGTTGTGACATCATGTGTGCGCCGTTTGTAGATATGAAGAATTGACTAACTGTAACAAATGGGCGGAATCATGGTTTACAAAAATAGCATTAAAAGGCACATATCAAGAAATGGTATTTCCACTGGAAGAAGAAGCAAATTGGCATAATCCAGGAAACTTGCAAAAGGTTAAACTGTCACATCCCCAAAATACCTAAATGGCAGCGGAATGGAATACCTGGGGGTGACTGTCATGGCACCACAGTTACAGTTATATTGAACGACCTAAAGTGTTGTTTTGAAAATACATCGTTTGATTCATTCAAAATATTCAGAGTTATAAAGCATAGGTCCCAAAAGTCTTGAAAAGTTTAAGTAATTAAGTTTAGTACAATCAAACGATAGTTCATAAGTGCATGAAAATCCAAAATGAGACGCGTCATCCTTGATACTCAATGAAATGACTCCATGCATGTCATGAGGAATATGTCTTAATTACCTGAAAATACATTGCGAAAACGGTCAACAATAATGTTGGTGAATAATCATAGGTTTGTAAGTTAAATCGTATGTACATAAGCCAAAAGTATAAAGTAAACCGACAAAAATGTCAAAATGCTACATTGGCTCTTAAGCTCATGACCCCGAAGCTAGACGTTACTTGGCCCCAAATGAGTGTTTACCAGACACTCTAATATATTAGACATGAAATGCATTCGTACCCGTTGGAGAAACCCAAACACGAATGGAGGAGTCACCATCAATAGATCTATTCACTCACTCTCGCTTGTAGACTAATTAACGGTCCATGATAATAAAGGGGACTTGTCATGACGTGGTAATAAGGCAACTTAAGCAATGTAATGAATTTAATACTTTGGCATGTACAGAAAAATAAGTAATGCAATGTATTCTCCCCCGTGGGATTTGAAATCAAATATGTAATTGAAAACGGGGCTATGAAAACTCACCTGAAGTGATAGTACAATGTGATGAAATGATCGGGACAACAAGGCGCGAGCACTAGCCGCAACCTAATATGAGTAATAACGATCTACTTTAGATCATGCCGTGATGTAATGAATGCACATGCACATGATACCTATACCACTCGTAACTTGAAAATACTAGTTATTGTCAAAGTAAAGTATTTTCCATACTTAGGAAAAATAAGTCCAACTAGACTTATAGAAACTTGTCGTAATATATCGTATATAAAATGTTAGTGTTATATTTCTCGTTTTAAAAACCTTGGAATAACGCCTAGTAGTCGTATAAATAAGCCTTGGGTCATACGTACTTCGTTAGTTAAGAATATAATTCTTGAACAATAAATCTAGAAAATATAGTATGTAACACCCCCAAAATATCGCAGCGGAAGACTGTGTCATTGGGGTGCCACTTCATAATACAAAGTACAAGGTATAGAAAACGAACTCTAAATGAGACGTTTTGAAAAGTTACCATTCGATTAATAAGTTCCGAGTTACAAACTTGAGTTCCATAATACAATACATAAGAGTTTTAAAATATATCGAATGGTAAAGATAAAAGCATAAGTCTTCAAAACATGCCAAGCGACTCTATGCTCCATGCAACAGCTATCACCTTACAGACCTGAGATAAACATGCTAAAGTGTCAACACAATGGTTGGTGAGTTCATAGAGTTTGTCTTAAAACAGTTGAAAAGTCTTTAAAGAATATTCGCACAGCAAAGGCATCGTGAATCCACTCAGTTGCAATTCCCGCCATAAGAGACTTGCAACCAGTGTGTTCACAACCCACTACTAACATATAGTATGATTTCGATATATGTGTATACGATATATGCACGCTTAATGTAAAGTATCACTGCCTACTGAACCTCTTGACAAGAATAAGCACAAATGCTTCATAAGAATAAGCACAAATGCTTCATAGTGGATTATATTCACCCAAGGCCAGGAATATATGGCAATGGTGGGGGCGTCAGCCCGATAGTACTATCAATACTTCTCCATCGGCTCCATCTAGGAGTTAAACAGTAGTTAAAGAATATAGCGCATAGAATAGGTTTAACACATTAAGGCACATATCGTAATAAAACTACACATCATGTTTAAGAGTATAAAAGTATAGCATAGCATATGAGTAAAATTGTCTTTAGTAAAAGAGAAAGCAAGTAGTTTAAGCATGTATCTCCCCAAAAGAGTTTAAAACAAGTATGAAAATAGTAGGGGCTATGACTCACCTTAAGCTTAAGTGATGTGAAATGAAAGTGGTAGTTGAATCGCGAAAGTCACTAAGAGCAGCCTATAATAGAACGTTGCGACTTAGGTTTGGAGTAATGTCTAAGAATACGAAGAATTGCCTATATATGACTTGCATAATGTTCATGATGTAGTACTTAGTATATAGTGTAAGTCTTTGAATATAAATGGTTTATGAAACATGTATGGGTTGTATATCTCTTACTACCGTTCGGGCCGACATAATTCAGAAGTCATGGAGTAAACGTTCGAGGAGCCAGGACACTTTAATTCGTAAATCCACAACTCATCTCGACGGCTTACTTAATGAACTCCTCACATGAGGCTCCCTACTATTGTAGTATTTGATAACAAATATATAAGTTTTGATCCGAAAAGTTACATGTCCGATATTTGAATAAACTTAGGAAAGTTTACTTTTACATGAAGATTGTTATTAGGGTAAGTTTCTTATAACTTGTATCTCATGATTCTTTTAGATGAAGTAGATCCAAATTGTATGTTCAAGTTATCGCCAACTCCTTGGTTCATGTTTTCGCCTAAGTAAGTTTATATGGTCTTTGGTCATAGCTTCGCCGTGACCTTGGTCATTTTTCCATGGTCTTGAGACTCAACCTTGGCTTTAGCCATGGTTGTGGTCTTGGCTTTAGGTCATTAGACCTCTTGGTCTTAGTAAATCATAACTATTATATAGTGACTTTGGTCTAAAATGGGCTGTTAAGAATTTGAAGAAAATTATCACCCGGAAAGCATTTTCAGGGCTCGAGCTTCTTTGTACCTGAACGAAAACGTTGTTCCGGACAACTTTCGTGTTTTAACTTTTAGATGAATCGGACCAGAAGTGTGACTTTCAAAATGGTAGAATGCAAAAACAGTAGGTATAGGCAGTTTTGCCGTTTTGGTTTCGCTAACTTCAAATGGTCATAACTTTTGACTCGGGTACTCGTTTTGGGTGATTCAAATTGCTATGTTTTCCTTGTTAAGTCCTCTACTACAATATCTAACTGTCTAATATCATTTATATAATTTTTTGGTCATGGTTCTCCATAAAAATCACTAGTTTGCTTGTTTACTTGTCATAAGTTAACATATGTATACCAATACTTGTTTTATCCATTTTTAAACATCATGAACACAATAACAAGAACATATATAGCATGAAAGGAACAAAAAGAGCATGAAAATGATAATTAAGCAAGGAGTATGTTAGGGTTTGCTTACAACTTGTGAAGAAACTAACTAGAACCAAGATCAAAACCAAGAACCACTACTTAATCTTCCAAAACCTTTCCAACCATAGCCATGCTTCTATACCAAAAACCCTATCTTATAATCCTTTGATAAATACTAATATAACATAAAAACAACCTTGAGTAAAATCTTCACTAGGAACACTTGGAAATTTGATGAGTTTTTGTGGTGATTTTATAGAGTTTTATGGTTGAAAGGTGTTAAGGATCAACTAGGAACTATGACTTGAACTTGTGATGGATTGAATGAGCAAGATCAATGATCAAAATGGTGTATTTGGATGGTTTTGGGTCGTTGGTATTGAAGAAGAAAGGAAGAGAATGAGCTCTCTTTTATACTAAAAATGAGGAGGTTACAATGTTGACTTGTCAACCCTTGGTGAACAAGTTTGGACACATGCATGCAATCTAAGCTTCCTAGCATGAGATCAAGCCACCTATGGGCTGAATTCCCCCCCCCCCCCTAGGTAGGTTCATATACTTGGGGAACAAGTGTGGGCTTTTGATGATATTATCCAAGCTTATGGAGCTAGTTTCGACTCCGTAAAATGCAAACCGTAAGTTGTTAAGTCACGAAACGTAAAACCGGGTATCCTAAAACTATGAAACTTGAAAGTATGGTTAAACATGTCAATATACTCCATAATAAAATATAAAATGAGTGGTAGGTTCTATTGGGTTGCTCAAACCCTGCTAAAACTGGAAACACGGGTCTAAAACGCGTAATACGTATAAAAGTTGCGTAAATTGAGAAAAGTAAAATGTAACTTTTCTAATAGGATAATAATGACTTATAATGACTTATAATGTCTAGACTGGGCTCAGTCTAGTGTCGGTTGGTATTAAATGTCTTTTAGACATAAAACCGTAAACCTAAAAATCAAGGAATGACTTGTAAAATCAAGGAATAAATTTTGGTCAAAGGAGGAGGGAAAAATATGTTGACTTTTTCTAATAAGTTGAAAACTCAAATCGTCTTAGAAATGTGGTGCAGGTATAGGCTAAGGTTACGGCTGAGTAAAAACGCTTAAAACTGAAAATTCTAGTTTTTCACGGCCGAGGCTTATTTTGGTCATGTTTTACACAGTCATGATTAATTCTCAAATAAATCGTGAGAGTACTAAATATTTTTCTGATGCGGGGTCACTTAACGCGGTCGAGTTTCGTTGTGCGTAGAATTTTTGAATGACGTTTTACCCTAAAACGTGTAATTCCGTGTAATTTCTTAATAACTTTCACGAAAATGATCTGATGAGTGTCAAACTTTTAATTTGCCATGGAAATGATTTATCACTCGAGGCCAAGAAACAAAAATCAAATTTTGAGAGAATTTCGGGAAAAATGAATAGTAAAATTTTCCGGGAATAGTAATTAACCTGAAATTGCGAATTGTTACATAGTATTTAGTACGTAGTTATATTATTTCTATTAGTGACTATAAATATATATATAGTTTTGACGATTTTAAAACGCGTATAACTTTGTCGTTTTAAGTTCATTTTCCTCGTTCTTTATATCCACGGATTCGTCTTAACATGTATTAATATATTTTTGATAGTTCGGCTCCATTAGATTACGTCTAACGCCTCTCTTTGTCCGTCGAAAATCGTCCAACAGCATGTTATATTTTCAGAAAATAGTTTCCGTCGTTAAACTTGCAAAAATCATAACTCCTTCGTTATAAGCTCGTTTTAATCCGTTCTTTCGCCCACGGCTTCGTTTTTGAAAGTATTTTCTAAATCTTTGGTAAAAAATTACCCATCACCTACTGAGTTTCCCACGTTTTAAAAATATGGACAGTAGGTATATATATTGTTTCAAAAACCATTTCTAGGGTTCTAATCTAGTTCCAACTTCAACCAAACCACTTTAATCACCACAAAACTAGTTTAATCCTACCATACACCTTCTTAGGGTGTCATGGGTTCCTAAACATCATAAATCAAGTGGATCTAACAAGGATCTAACTATAATCTATTTCTATGGCTCAAAAGTTAGATATGTATAAAATGGAGTGGTATAAATAGCATATGCATGTAGATCTTGTATATATATCATATGAATCTTATAAAAACTTGGTAAAATTATAAAGATGAGTTTTATACACTTACTTGAAAGATTAATGAGATTTTGATGATGAAAACCTATGTAAACCTTGAGTTTGTATTACAAAACCCTAAAAGGAGTACAAAATACACTATATAATTGCTAGATCTTGGAAAATTAATGTTTTCTTGCTTGTTCTTGAGTTTAGGTCGAGCACCACCCCAAAGAGAGAAAAAGAAAGTTGTCTTGCTTTTAGATCTTGAAAATGAGAAGTTTTAGTATATATATTATATATATATATTTGTTAGGAATTAAATATTCCATAGATTTGATGATCAGAAACAAGAAGAATGAAACATGAAGAATACTGAAATGATAAGCAAAATACGCTAAGTATGTTCCTGCTGATGATGCAATTCTGCTGATGGATTCTGCTGATGATGCATTTCTGCTGATGAATGCTGCTAGTGCAATTCTGCTGATGGATTCTGCTGCTAGTATAAATGAAACTGCTGCTGATCAGTGAGTCATACTACTGAATGGATAAGGATGAAAGAAGATATTATGTGCATAAAAGTCAAGTATATCCTCTAGATAATATCTTTCATCAGTCATCAAATTGAACACTCTAAATGAGTTGTAAACATAGATACGTGTTGTATCTTAAATGACTAACATCCTAGTCATAAGCTAGATAGTAGATGACAAAGCTTATCAATTTTGTAATGATCTCCTTTGTTTTATAAAAAGGAGATCACACCCCTTTAGAAAAAGCATGCTTCACAGTGAAACAAAGTGAACATCACCAAGGTGCTTCGTACTTAGAAATTACAATAACACCAAGTGTGTTAAAATGTAAAGCATCTAGAAGAGTGTGTGTGGGAACATCAGACAAGGGGTCTGTTGTTGTTAGGTTTGTTTAGCCTCAAGGATCTTTGATCCCTGTTAGATTGTAAACCGTGCTATACTTGATCACATAGCATTGGGGCTAGTTGGAATAACAAACGGAGAAGTTAGAAAAACCTTGTTGTGATAATATTGTTTCTTTCATAAAATATTCCGTCAATATTATCATTGTGCTCGTAATAGCCAAATTCCTAGATAAAAAGGCTTAACATCATAGAGCTCATAAATGATCAGAAAAAGCTTATTGTTTAGGTATTAATAAGCTTTTCACAATATTGGACAATATTATTACATGAATTTATGAGATGGTAAAATTTCAAAGGGTGTAAGATATTAGGAATGGGGGGGGGGGGGGGGGGCTGCATTTATGGAAGGGGGGAAGAAAAAATTGTAGTAGTGTAAGATAGTTGGTAATATTTAGGTAGTATTATGTATATATTAATAGTTTTAGGGAATACCGGGTACCGAGTTAACTAAAAATAAATTTTAACGGAGTTAACCGGGACATAATAAAGTCGTAAAAATTGTAAAAATATGTTGGGTATAAATATTGAGTGTTTGGATAATTATTGTTTAGTTTTTATGAAAACCGTCGTAATTAAATTAAACTTACGATATTAATTAAATAAATTTCCAAAACACCGGGTAAATTAATATTATAATTTTTATATTATTAAAATAAATATAAAAATATATTGGGATCATGGTCGGGAGTGTCGGACGTGTTAGTCACATTATTGGTCGCGTGTTAACGTTTATTTAGAAATAAATATACGTATAAAGTCAATTATACCAAAAGTATTAATTTAAATATCCTACGAGTGGAATAGTATGCAAATGCTATAATGATGATATGCAAGCCATTTCTAGTCCATATGAAGTGTCCCTACCGATGATTTCATGAATTCGCAGCTAAACCTGACTGGTTTCGCAAATGTAAATACCCGTAAACTAAATTTATGATGAAATGAATAAAGTACATGAATAGTGTTTTCTCTTTGAAAATGAATAGTGCCATGTGAATAGTAAGTTTTTTGAACGCTTCTCGGAATCTCAAACTGACACCGAAAATGATGAATAGTAAAATGATGAATAGTGATTGGTGAATAGTAACTGATGAATAGTAACTTTCCGAGATGAATAATGAAATTTCGACATCTGAACAAGGACCTGAAATTACGAATTGTGACAGTCTTCCCCTCTAAAAGGAACTTCGTCCCGAAGTTCAGTTTTGGTTGGTCTCTGAAGTATATTTGGTAAAAAGACGTGGATACTTGAGTTGCATTTGGTTTTTCCGTTCCTAAGTAAATTCAGGATTTCTTCGAGAATTCCAGCGAACTTTCACGATAGAAATTCGACTTTGCTTCAACCATTCGACCTCACGGTTCTTGATTTCTACTGGTTCTCCTACCAGATTTAGGTTTGTCATTGGGTTGGATCATGAGTCACTAATCTGAAAGTCATTTCTCGGGATTTGAAATTGTGAAACATGTTTGTGTAATCTTGCTACTTTCCAACAAGGCTCAAGTCTGAGGGTTACTGGCCTACTCTTTTTGAAATATTAAATGGTCCAGTGTACATCGAATTTAACTTCCCGGATTTTTCTGAATGGTATTATGCCTTTCCTAGGCAGAACTTTTAACGTAACCCTACCACCAACTTGAAATTCTAAGGGTTTACAACTTTTCGACTTGTAACTGATTCTTGATTTGCAGGAAATTTCTGGTTATTTCATGAGTGCTTACAGGAATAGTGAGTTTGGCTTTTTCCGCGTTCGGTCTGTCAGTAGATGGTCAGCGCTTCTTGAGGTTTACAATGTGATATTGGTAATATATGTTGCTGAACTCTGCCAGAACTCAAATATGTATGTCAGCTGGTCGATTCTAAAATGAATCTTAAATGGTCCAATATACTATAGGTTCAATCTCTCGTGTTACCAAAATTGTATCATGCCTCTCCAAGGCAAAGCTTTCAACTTAGTTCGTTCTCCCACTTGAATCTAGTTGGTTTGCTGTTCAGGGATACCCAGTCCGCATGATGTGCGTCATGCACCAACCTAACTTCTACCAGTTTCACGTTGCTCGTAACTGGTTCTTGACTTGTGAAATTTCCTTTGTTGTTCCATAGTTTAGTTCAAGACCAGTGAATTTAACTTTCCGATTTCGGTCTGTAAATGGGTAATTGGTACTTCGACCATGGAGTGCCTCAAATGGTGTAGTCTCTACGCTCGTGCGATAACTATCGTTGCGACCGAATCTGATTTATGATAAATGGTTAGTCCAACCATTTCTAGAGTCAATCGCTCACTCTCTGAGCATACCATTCCTATGTTTGAATTGTCCCCTCGATCTGACCATTGGTCTGAGGATGATAGACGGTGTTTACATCAAGATGAGGTTCTAAAGGAAATCTTAAAATGATTGCTAGAAGTCTGAGGTGATTCGATCACCTTTATCAGGAATAATTGAAACGGTTACAATGAATCTGGTGACTAATTTTACAACGTTATACATTTCGATAAGGGCGTTATACGAAGAAGATAGAATATGGGTAATAATTTTGATTCCTTGTGTTTTGGTCTAATAGATGCTACGACCTATGTCTTTCTTTGCCTATTATGTTTGGTCTCCATCACCGACGTGTGTAATTGTTGTATGGTGTCCTTCCTAATTTTCTTCATCACGTATCCCAATATTCTTTATTGTCAAATCGCAAAACCCTAAATGCATAAGCGATCTTGTAAGGTGATTGGTTTTCAAAATTTATCTCGTGATTGTGAGTTTTGGTAGAAACATTTTTTTTCCGAATAAACTAATTTAGAAAATGGAGCAAATGGGTTACTAAGTAATCTCTTTCTTGATGATTCAAAATTCAGTAGTTATAAAAATGTGAAACCGTCTTCAAACTATAGTGAATAGGACTGTTTACCAAATTTTGATGTTTATTTATTTCTCATTGTACAATGGTTTTGCAAAATATTAACCAAAAAGGATCGTATTTGTTCAAAATAGGTAATTCAAAAATTATTTTCTACGAGGTATGTGATTTGTATAAACAAAATTTTAAAATCAACTTTATTTAAAAGTAAAAATACTAACAAGGAATAAAATAGTAGGATAGGAAATGTTCGCATAAATGCATAGATGACTAACGTTCGGTTCCTGATATTGGAAGATGACTATTGGCGATTATCTGGCAAAACTACAAGCCTAGGTATTCAACCAACTTAAGTCCTGAAATGGTTTATCGTTGAAATTGTCATCATGTTGGCAAAATGAGGGTATCCATTGATACTATGTCGATGAATGTCTATTTTATTTCCACATAAAGCTGGGGAGATATGCTTGGGCCTGATGCCTCTCTTGATGTGTATGCGAGGTTATACAGAAGTTCTAGAGAACACAATGCCTTGAGGGAATCTATATCGATATCCATAATTCGAATCAATTATTCTTTGCGAAAACTCACTGCAGGGAAGTTTGCGTATAGATGAGGCCATGTTTAATTGGAATGCTTTACGGTATTGGTTAAGAGGCTTGGTTTATCTCTATAATGTTGCTTAGCGCACCTTCACAGTGTGTTCGATCCTGCAACTCAATCTAGTTAGTACTTTTGATTGATAGTATTGGACAAGTAGGTCAGAGATGGTGGTTCGGATGGTCTCGTGGCATCTTAGAATTGTTGTTGAGTTATAAATTGTCTTAGTGTATACTTCTAGTCTAGGTTAGTAGTTCTGTAATCCTTTCATTGTTTTTCTTGTATCGAGGAATCCTCCTAGTAATTGATATGGGAAGTCTGTCCTAGGGAAATCAATGGAAAAATCCAACTTAATAGCTGAGTAAGTGACAGGTGGGGTAAGTATCCAGGGAGGGTTTGTCAAAAAGAGATGTTTATGAAAAAGTTTATTTGTTTACAACGCTTTTGAATGAAGATTGTTATTAACAATCCCTAAAAAAAAAGTAATTATTTTCTTCATAGCATAATCCTTCCTGAATTATACATAGGTGATCAGGCTATGTATAATTGAGGACTAATGATGCAATGCTTGAGTTAGTCAAAATAGCATTATTTTTCTCAAAAGTTTTAGATGGTGTTCAACGTTTTGTTTTGAAAAAATGGTATTCTAGTCATTTCCTTTCAAGTAACATGAAAATTGTTTCGCGTAATAATAGTAAATACTTGGTGCAATAACGGAAAAATCAATTTATAGGGTGGTAATAAAATAGTTTCTTTTAATAATTCCGTAAAACAATTTCCCCACATGGTAGTAAAATAGCTTGAAGTAAAATTCGTTGAATGGTTTATTGGATACATGGGTGAATCTTATGGTATGGTAATAGTCTACTAATCCACTTATTTAAAGAATGTAAATATCTTGGTTCATAACTGGGCAGTGGTTTATGATTATGAAGTGATCGAGAATATGGTAGTGATATTGAGAGCGTGAAAGATGAACGTGTCTTTAAGGCATCTACAGTCAACTGAAGGATATAGGGCAGAAATTTGGTGCCAATGATTTGAAGTATTCGAGAATTTATACTAGGTAAAGTTAGCGGGTTCAAATGCGTAATCCCTCTAGGCATGACTAAAATGTATAAAGAATGGAAATTGTTGTACGGGTGATCTGAGTCAAGTAGGTACCACATCGAATGATGTTTGGTTTTTCCATGAAAGCAAGCAAAATGCCTTATGGTCAGGTGAAACTTCTCGATATCCTTTCATGAAAATGAGGTTTGTCCCATTGTGACTAAGCTATATCGATCTCCGAAAAGAATATAAATTTTTGTTGAGCAATTGTACCTTGATTTTTTAATCCAACGAACTTATACTAGCGTGAGGGTCTTATAATATGGAATGAGCGAAAAAATCGTAATTTGAAGTATTGGTGTTAAGGCATGGTGTATCAATATTGGCAATCTCTGGTAGAGGGGTTTCTTTCGCATCTAAGGTCAAATAGCAAGTAGGTATAGTGGTTGCTTTCAAGATTCGTTCATGAGTTATGCGTGTTCCTTCTTGGAGATATGGTTTCTGAAATTAATAACATTTATTTGAGTGAAACATTGTGAAATTTGGTCATAAATGTATTTTAGAGTGACTTTATTTGAAGTTTGTAATGAATATAGTTATGTAAAAGATGTGACTACGAAATATTTTGTACCTTGATAAAAACAATACCTCATATATATATATATATATATATATATATATATATATATATATATATATACTAGACTTCGAAGCCCGCCCGATGGCGGGCATGACTTGTAATTATTTGTTGCTTAATATTAATTGGTCGTTAATTAGTTGTTAAATAATTGATTAGGTGATTAAGTATTAATTATTTTTTTTTCTCTTTTTATATTGATGTATTGTTTGTCTTTATGTTTTTGTTATATAGCATTGAGTTATGAGTAGTAAGATGTGAGTATTAGATTTGAGCAGTAGCCACAGATCACATGTCATTGCATATTGAAATGTACGGTATGAAATTGTAGACCGTGTAATGAAAGTTATACGGATTTAAAGTTTAAAATGTCATATTTGTCCAACTAAATATCATAATACCATATATATACTCAACTTAAACACTAAAATTCAAGATATTAGATGCTCTCGTGAATAAACCAAATTAATTTATTGACCCAATTTTATTAAACGGTGGATTACAACTTTTTATATATTCTAACCATGACACCAAAAGGTTCTTGTAACTTGTAAGTTTCCGAGGAGTTGCTAGGTACAATCTGAGCGGTCCAAGAGACGGTAGAAAAAGAGACCCGCACAAACTTAAATACGAATGGTATGATTTGTCAACCAATATATTTTGATGAAATATATCGTGCTAAATTTTTGTTAGAAAAAATAAGAGAAATACGACGTAGCCTATTAACAGGGTAAAAATCTAGATATGTAATTGTAGCTAGAGAACGCATAATCACTAAAAGAGAAAACTTAATCCAGCCAAAGCCAATTACTCGTCTAATATACCTCATGAAGAAGAAACCTACCATACTTTATAAGAACAAATTTTGACGGCTCTGTAAAAGAAAGAATTAACTATTAAACAAACGGTAAAAATTTTTGTTATTGTAAATGTTGTAGGAACACAAACGCAATGTTAATTTCAGTCTCTTAACATAAACGTCCAATGGAAATTGTAAAAGCCAATCTTGAATGTATGATGTTTCTGAGAATTAAGGAAGTTTTGAGTTCGCATATATGATATTTTAAGTTACTTGTACACATAAAGCATCATAAACACCAAGTGTGTATAATTGATCTTTCGAATGATATGATAAATCAATCGAGGAAGATAGAAGATGTGTATATCAATATTCATATGTCATGTATAATCAGTATGGTGACGGTGAACTTCCTGTTACTGAGATGGTTGATAAGCTGATGGGTAACACGGTTAAAGAAGACCTTAGCAAGCTTCCTCAGATATATCCTCCAGAATTTGAGTACCAGTTATAATACTTACTATGATAAACCCACTAATATTTACTATTAATTAGGTTTCTCACGAAACACTAATCTATTATAATTATAATATTACATAAATATAATCCTAAACCCTAAAACACGAACCCTAAAATTCTCTATAAGTATAATTATTATCACAGATTAAAGCCCTTAATACGTAAAAACTTAATATTAATATAAACTATATTAATAAACTTTAGTATATCTATCGTAAAACACATCTTATACAAAAAACGTTAAAAAGATCGGTTGAAAACCCTCAAAAAGATCGGTTATGAACCACTCTATGTAAGGGTGATCTATTTGAGCGAAACACAAATAGATCGGTTGAGAACCGATCTAACTAATAAAACAAATAGATCAGTTGATACTTAAGAACCGATCTATTAACCCAATTTTCAAATTAAAAAAAAAAATTATATATATATATATATATATATATATATATATATATATATATATATATATATATATATATATATATATATATATATATATAATCAAAACCCATATTTTTTTAAAACTTTCTGTTCAATCACAAAATACACTAATATTCCAATAGATGTGTTCAAAATAATCATCTTACAATACGACACTAAATGGCTTCAAAAAAATACACCACCATATAACTAATCTAAAATTGTTTGTGGCGTTACTGTTGTCTGTGCAGCACTTGTTGTCGGAGTTTCAGTACGTGAGTCCGAAATGCCTGTAATGACAATAACATAAGTGGTTTAATAAGGGTTAAATTGACAGTGGATTATCATCTTACTGGTATGGAAATTATAAAAAGAGAAAGTGGCATCACTAACGTTGGCGTAACGGTGCTGGTACGTCTGATTGTACACGATCTGTTGTTGAAAACCGGCCTTGTGAACCATGCGGGTCTATAATGATGGGAACATGACATGATTAAGAAACTCCCAACCAAGGTTGCAATGAAAGTTTAGAAATCTTGTGTGTTAACATTTGAAGCAACCTGTACACATCTCGTTGAACCTCCTTTTGAAAGTATCGTGTGAATTCCGTTGAGTGCCTATAATTTCACAGTTACAATCATCATACAATTATACGGATGAATATATTAAAACTGACGAAAACTGCTAATGCCGATAGGCCTCGTACCTGGACGTAAACTGGCAGCAGTCTGCATATTGTTGCAGGCCATCAGGCTGGAATTTGCAACGCTGAGGACTGCAATTACAACCCTGCGTGTGTCATCGACGTTACTTGGATCGCACGCATAATTTGAATTCTCGAAGCAATGATCAATGCACCCTGGATCGCACGCATTGTTTTCTTGAATCTCTGAGACCAAATATAAAACACAATTTAGACAGAATTACTTTTTTATTTTTGAACACTTGATAAAGTCTTAAAAAAGAGTGCTTATGAACCGCTATAAGATTGGGATCAGTCCACCGACCCGATAGGATAATTGAGATCATGACTAGAACATAAGTATATTAACTCCCAATAACAGCAGGTAACCTAGTCCCAAACATAGTCTGCAGCAATGTGTTCAATCCAGCAACAAATAGCATAGTCTAAATCACATCTGCTTTCTCTGACTAGAAGAATAACAATCATTGTTCTGGTTAGACTTCCATAAACATAAACATTGTGTTCAATCCAGCAACAAATAGCATAGTCTTACATTGCCTCCTCCCATTTGTGGAACAAGAGCCATTGGAATAATAACAATTGTGCCAAGCATTACTATATAATGCTGAAAACCGAGCAGTATAGCCTCAGCTGCAACAAGATATGCAAGAGTTGATACATGATCGGAAAACGGAGATATCAAAACATGATAGGAACTGTGATTTTTATTTTTCCTAGAGGCTGAAAATCACATTCCATATTGTATACTGAATCATGCTCGTGTATAAAAAGGTACAAACAAACTATGAAGTTAACATAACATGTAAAAAAAATAACAGGATATATACCTCCACATAGCAGACTCCTTGTGGTTCGGATGTACCAAGTAAAATGAGATCACATGGAACCTCATCGTTTTCACAGAGCAACACCAGGTTACCAACGTAAATCTCTTGAGCTTGTATCTACATATATAAGTCGACCATGTTAATATGTAAGATGATGGCAAGTAATTGCTAAGGTAAAATTACACCAATCCAAACGAGCTAAAATGGATAAAATGAGCAACTGATAAAAAACGCAACAGTAAATGATGTCATTACGATATATTGAGGTTATTCAAGTTATGCTACTTTAATGGCTCGTATGGAACTTTGCTTTGCATCTTTAAGATATTCAAATTGTGCTTTGCAATTTGTTGCTTTGCCTTTTTTTAAGATATTCAACTTGTTTAGTTAGGAATCCTTGACATAACTAAAACTAAAAAGGCTACTGTAATACAATTTGTAATTCATATATACTACTATACTAGTAGTATATTGTCAAGTTAGTGTTTAACATATTTTACTCTCTACTTGCATTCTTGCATTGCCTGCTGTAACATACATCTTACACTATCTAGTGTCAGCTACTGTAATGTCTTCTACACGATTTTTGTAATTCATAATCATACATTTTGCACTGCCTTCTGTAAGATATTCGAATACAATTATACAACATATTGTACTATTTGCCGTAACATATTGTTAATCATTTTTTAGCTATCAAAAATTAAATGTCAATGACCAACATTTTAGCTAGAATAATTTTTTTATCAAATCAAATAAACCAACCCGAATTACCCGACCAAATAACACCCGAACCCGATAACCTGACTCCTTATCGGAGTCGGGTTGCGGGTTAGTTTTTTCTAACCAAAACCCGACTCAACCCAACCCGATAACACCCTTACTTACAACCCATACTTGTTTCTCACTTGCTTTCTTGTCGGAGAGATACCTACATTAGTCATCCAACCCCTCTTTTTTTAGCCAGAGGACAGCCATAACACAAGTTTTTGCCATAATAAGCCATTACCCTTCCAACCAATTTTGTTTCCTAAGAAGTTGCAACAAAGCGTACTTCCGGAGCTGCTTCTACTGCATACTTTAATGCAGCGTAATACAAATCGATATAAAATAGATCCGATTTCCTATTTCGCCTTCTCATTCAATTAGACAAATTCCATCATCCAAAAATATCAAAATTAAAAACCTGACAGTATCATCATATATACAAATCGAAGTCTAACAACGATCCAATTACCTTTTCAACTTCTCTTCCTAAAACAAATGCGTAACTAACAAAATTCAGGAATGTATAATGTCACACAAGGACAAATATTCTTAAGCATGTAATCAGGTCATTTGGGCATTTTCACAAAATTAGGCGAACAATGCAATTTTAAAACTTAACAATACAAGTCATCGAAAACTATGGAATTAAAGTTTATTACAAGAAAAAATCTTAATAAAAAATTCATCAACAAACTTACATAGAGTGGAGGTAGGGGTTAGGACTTCGACAGCGATGGTGGTGGAGGTGAGAAGCGACTATTGAAGAGGGTGATGGTGGTTAGGATTTGTTTAGTGAGAGTGGGGAGGCACTGGTGAGTGATTTAGGGGGGAATGACATAGGGTTTGTGTGTCTAATTTTTGGTGAAGCGGGCAAATGAAAAGTTTAGAATTTTAGTGAAGCGGCAAGTGAAAATTGGTATCCACTAAAAACTATTAGGGGGCGTTTGGTTCAAGATATGGAAATGATGTTATTTAAAATTCTAAGCAAATTTAATTGCTTCTCAAGTGGAAGGAAATTAAATTAGTCCACTTTTAGCCTCATTAATGCAATTAAAATTACTGGGCCCACGTTTTTATTATGATCCAAACAAGGGTATTTGAGCAATTTTAATTTCAAATTACCTCAATTGCCTTCAATTTACCCCAACCAAACGCCCCCTTACAGATAAATAGATCGTTTATTTGGTAATACCCGATCTATTTAGTTTTTCATTTAATGATGTTAGAATTAGAAGTTACTTAGACCGGTCTTTATCCAAATAACCGATCTATTTATTACTTTTCCATTTATTAGATCGGTTTTTAAGAAAACCACTCTATTTGAAGTGATCTATTTAAGCTTTTGTGTAGTAGTTTACAATAGCATAATACCTTAATAATAACACTAAATTTACTCTAATATACTTACTTTCAAGAGTAAATTACATATATGGTCCATGTGGTTTGCCCAAAGTTTCACCCACAGTCCCTGAAAGTTAAAAGTTGCACGGATAGTCCCTATCTTTGAAAAGAATAACACTCATGGTCCCTCCACTTAACTGGTGTTAGTGGCTTCCGTTATCTTTTGCATCGTTAGTCATTTTTTGTTAAATATCATTGCATCGTTAGCCCTTTATAATAACGGTCGTTATCTTCTGTTATCTTGTTCAATTTTAAAAAAAAATATATATATATTTTTTTCGACAATTTTTCTAAAAAAAAATTCTATTTTTTTTTTCAATTTTTTTTGTTCGAAATTTAAAAAAAAATCAAATTTCAAATTTTTTTTTCAATTTTTATCAATTTTTTTTTTTCAATTTTTTCAAAATTTTTTTTCAATTTTTTCAATTTTATTTTTCTTCTAAAAAATAAAAATAAAAAAATTAGAAAAAAAAGTTATAAAAAAATCAAAAAAAAAAATATTTTTGTTCAAAAAATTTCTAAAAATTTGTTCGAAATTTCTAAAAAAAAATCAAATTTCAAAAAAAATTTAGAAAAAAAAAACCAAATTTAGAAATTTGATTTTTTTTAGAAATTTCGAACAAATTTTTAGAAATTTTTTTTAGAAATTTTTTTGAACAAAAATATTTTTTTTTTTGAAAAAATTGAAAAAAGAACCAAAAATATATATTTTTTTTATTTTTTTATAAATTTTTTTCTAATTTTTTTATTTTTATTTTTTAGAAAAAAAAATTTGAAAAAATTGAAAAAAAAAAAATCGAACAAAAAAATATGTTTTTTTGAAATTTATTTTTTTTAGAAATTTCGAACAAAAAAAATTGAAAAAAAAATTAGAAATTTGTTTTAGAAAAAATTTCGAACAAAAATATTTTTTTTTTGAAAAAATTGAAAAAAAAAATCAAAAATAATTTTTTTTTTTTTTTTTTTATAAAATTTTTTTGATTTTTTTTCTAATTTTTTTTTTAGAAAAAAAAATTTGAAAAAAAAATTAAGAAAATGTAAGAAAACGTATGAAAATGTAAGAAAAATAAAGGAAAACGTATAAAAACAAGCGAAAACGTATAAAAACGGACGAAATCGTATAAAAACGGACGAAAACGGATTAAAACGCATGAAAACGTATAAAAACGGATGAAAACGTAAGAAAAATTCGAAAAACTTCAAATTATAAACGGCCGTTATTATAAAGGACTAACGATGCAATGATATTTAACAAAAAAAGGACTAACGATGCAAAAGATAACGGAAGCCACTAACACCAGTTAAGTGGAGGGACCATAAGTGTTATTCTTTTCAAAGATAGGGACTATCGGTGCAACTTTTAACTTTCAGGGACTATGGGTGAAACTTTGGGCAAACCACAGGGACCATCTATGTAATTTAGTCTACTTTCAAGCTCATAATACGAATACTTAATACGTTAACTTAAAACTATATTTTTGTTAAATCTTAACTAATATAAATAAACGACCCAAGTACCTATCTTTACGTTAAATTTAAAGGTTATAAACATAATCTAATAAGCTACGAAACCCGACCATCTTAATAAGCTCGTGTCATAGTACCATACGCCCCAAAAATATACCCCCGTACTTGTCTAATAAACTCCGCGATTAAGCTTAAAAACTAATAACATTTTTGGTTCATTTCTTTCTTTTTCTTCTTTTTGTGTTTCTGTAACTCAAAATACAAACCAAACCAAAGACCCTTTTTGTTTTTCTTTCTTTCTTGTTTCCACCTGAACCAACAAACCCAAAAACCTTGACCCTTTTGTTCCCTAATACTCGACATAAACCAAAAACAAAACCAAAACCATTTTTACTTCTTTATTTTTCTCCTGCTACTGTGCGTCAACCCCAAAACCAAAACATACAAAAACCATTTTGTTTCTTTTGTTTGAGCAATCTACAAACCAAAGCGTGACCCTTTTAAAACCAAAAACTATATTTTGTTTTCTCTTTTTCCTGCTGCTATGCGTCAACCCAAAACCAAATGCAAAACCATTTTCGTTTCTTTTTTTTTTTCTCCTTTCTGTGTGTCGACCCAAACCCAAAACAACCCAACTTGTTATTCTTTTCTTTCTTCCCTCGCTACTGTGAAACATTTGGAGATTGACGTGTGGATAGAATACAGAAACATATTTAATTGAGAAAAATGAAAAGTGAGTCATTTGTTATGTCTTTGTGATAATTACTGTAAGAGTTAGCTAGAGTTTTTTAGTCGTTTCCTGTTGTCATGAATTATGTATGTTCTCTGTATTGCAAGCTGTGAGTGACACAATATATGTACTTAATACATATATTAAATGCCCTATTAATTATGTCCAATATATAATTGATCTTTTGACAAACTTCAATAGAGAAATTTTATACATCACATATGGGTTAGTCGGTAACAGGTAAAAAATGTCAGTTATTAGTTTTTTGAACTGTAAAAATCAATCTCATTTTGGAAAAGGTAGAACTGCTAACTTATTTTTTTCAGTTATAATATCATAATGAGTGCCGGTCATATAAAATTAGATCTTGTATCATGCCAAAAAGACATGAATGTTTCTTATTGTACAGGTGTTGAGTTCCAGTTGTTGTTCGCCATATGACCCGAGGCCCAAGTGAAATAAAAGATGTAGCATTCCAGTAGTACTGTCCCAAAAAGATCACAACCAAAGATAGGAAAAAAACAGTTGAGAACTCCATTACTGAATTCAACCCTTTTAACATAATTATTTGTCCACGTGAAATTATCGACATAAAATATGTAAGCCTTTTGAAATAAGCTTAGTCAAACACATTGAAAAGTGCTGAATGCTTATTTCAAGAACCCAGTATAGAAGAACTTGAACCATTACTATGAACCAAAATTCGTAATCCATCGCAAAAATCCATATGCCTAGACAGAAAGAGTGGACAAAATTAGTATCAGGGTTACATTAACAGTTCAAGGAAACTTACAGAAATCATAAGATGCAAATAAAAAAATATGCACAGCGCTTGGTCTAGTGGTAATCATGTTTATTTGTTCATTACAATAAAAAAGATACGTCTAGTAGTAAAATCTACTTATTTTGCTCCCTCGAAAACCAAATAAGCAAAAGCAAGTTCGGATTATCGAAACACTCCAAACTGCTTATCTGTTCAAAAACATAATCAATCCCAAACGTAAGCTGAAACTGTATTTTCATTTCAAGAAATAGTATATGAATCTTGTAAATTGTGTAAAAAAACACTAAAACAAAAAATCTTGCTAGTTGAAAACTGCTTAGTATGCCCCAAAGTAAACAGATAAAAACAGCGTGATTCCCATCGCCTCTGATCATACCCCATTGGCTGACTTGTATTCATCATCAGACCATGATCATATCTATTCTTATGTGCAAAACGCTCATGAACAATTTCCACGTCGTATGTCACAAAGAATGAGCTTTGAGTTTATGGATTTAGTACAATCTAATACCACTATAAGAGTCACATCCATGTGTCAATCTGTTCGCTCCCCTTCTCCTTCCTTTGTAAACCCTAAAGACATAAAACATAAACAAATTAATACATATCCATCATTTTAAGAAAGCGCCAAAACAATGAAACATGGAACCTTACCACATGCTAACAAATTATATCAAATTGATAGCACGCTTAGACCATATAATCTTTCCGCTATTATCCATACTAACTATAGGCTACTCCCGACCAATTTTAACCATCATGCTCCCTGTTCAGTAGATCATTAAGTAGCAACTGAGTTGAGTCTGATAAACAAAGAAGTATGTAAACAATGAGCTCATCACAAACACTTTCAGTGGTCGCGGGATGTGGCAGGGTTGAAAGAATCTGTAATAAGGCATTTATATGAGTTGCGTGAATTGAAGATTAAAAAGAAAGATCAAGATAAGATTTCATACAGTGAATTTTAAAAACTTCTATACAACACAACACAACAAATTTAACTCTTAGATGAACTATATTTGTTATTCTGTACATATGCATAAGATTTTTCAACTTTAACCTACTTATTTGTATAAATCCTACTAAAATAAATACTTTGAAATTAGTTTCATGATCACACTATACAATTGAAACTAATGCGATAGATGCATTATAGATTTTTTCTTACAAAAAATCTTAAGTAAAGAGTGTACATACCTCAGTAGGGAATAGTAGTTCAGTACTTGGGACCAAGTTTGTATGAACTGAACCTGCAAATATGTATACCAAGATAAGGACTGACATTAGTTGCCTTTGATATAATCCATAACAACATATTATGAATTTCCACGCCTACTTAAAAACAATGTGACCTTTAGCCACTTGTTTTCTATATTCAAATTTACTATCGTGTTCTACGTAACTATCAAAGTGAGAAATCAACAATTCAACTATTGTCAGCGATTCATAACACCTAGGGCTGCTGCGTTACTCGGTACCACATGTTCAATTTATTTTACCTTTATTAGGTAATAATTCTCATTGTTGATTCACATTTTGATTTTCTTTTTGGTGCCAAAGTTGCGAATTGTATTTACTTCCATTTGTGTAACCGAGGTGAGTATCCATGGACAAGATTCTAAACTGGGTTAGTGCTTCCAAAGAAGCTTACATACTGCAGTGGTATGTTTCTTTAGTAAATCACACAACAAAAAATACAGTGGTTACCAAAACTAACTGATGCATTATATATGCGAAGTAGATCCTTTTCGATAGATAATAGGAACAAACCTCAATCGTGTTGTTGCTTTCGCACCCACTCGGCAGCGTAGAGGTTCAGGGTCAGTGGATTTAACAACCAGGTTTAGTGACCATGTTCATTATCAGGGTTGAGTTTCAGTATTTGAGGATTCAGTGACATGTGGTCACTTTGATAGGTTCAGTTTAGGAAAACACTGATATCCACCCATTAATCAGTTTGTTGAGTTTAGTTTATCCACTGATGTGTAAGTATCCCAAACCTCAAAATACACTGAAACATTTACATTTCTTGCTTAATAACTCTACCTGATACTTACCACTTCCGCTGTGCCACTCTGATTGACATAGTCTTGCTTAGGCTTAGCCTGAAATAACTACATCACACACACATCCTGAGATTTATCAGTGATTCACTAATCACTGATAATTTCAATTTATAATTTCAATACCTTCTATTTTTACCCCACTCACAACCTTTCCATTCTCTGATTCATATGTTTTCAGAGACCTTCACACCCTTTTTTTAGTTGCATATATTAGCATACTTTTCATCTCTACCCTTACTTCTTAAAGACATACAAAGTCACACTTTTCACCCACTCCCTTATACACATCAGGGACACCACTCAAATGTATCAGTTTTTCAAAGACTACTTATTACTAATGGGTAAATTTTGAGAAAATGGCTAAAACGGGTGAGAATCACCCAAAGTCTACTAAAAATGCATGAAAATTTCTTAATGGTTTTGATATAAAATTTGGATTATCACTTTAGAAAAATTGTTTTCAAATGCTAATATAAATATTAGCTATTTTTATAACTCAAGACAACAAAGAGAAGTGTTTGCGGTTGGCCTGACCTGCTATAAAAGATTGAGAAATCTAGAAAGTTTGACTTAAACATATATGTACTAACCCGTATACCCACAAAACAGCGGATAATATGTGTGGAGCATTTATAGAACAAATATATATTGAAAAGAATCACACACCCATATATACAAAGCCTCTTCACTGATAAAAAGCCGACATCCTCCAGCCATCAGCAGCCAAAAATAGATCCATCTGATACAATTTGAAAGGAAAAAGTATTATTGTAGCCCATAGCAGGAAATTTGATTCCTTGACTATTTAAATTTCATTATAGAACAATAAAACATATGTCAGTTCTTTTTAATGAAACATATTATGTCAAAAGCTAAAGTTTGCAAGAGCAAAGGGTAGCCAACCATATACCCCAGAGTGTATTATGGAAGTATGATTCTGTATCCAAAAGCATTGAACTAAAAACCAACACCGGGTAGAGCAGAGGTACCACCAGCACCAGCTAATATTTGAATTCTGGAAAAGGATCCCGGAAGAGTGTTCAACACTTCTTAGCTCCAGGCCTCATCTTGGTATCCTCTTTGATACCATTCCAAAAACAGCACTAAAAGAAGCTTATAATAAATTAATTGCAACAACTTTTAAGCAATACCCACATCACATAACATATATTCTTTCTGTTTCTTCAAAATTAATGGCTACATGATTTATATCCAAAATGCTACTATGAAAAAGCACAACTGACTCACCTCCTCATATATTTGAATGTCCAAATGGCTTGGCTTTAATTGGCTTAACAACTTATTTGTGTCAAAATCAAATAAACTGTCATTGAAAACGCAATGCAAATTTGCTAATTAAAAAAAAACAATCATTAGGCTCTACTAAACTATGTTTTTCATGATAATTATAAGTTATGATTACTTTAGGATTTTGTGGAGACTATGCAAATTATAGTGAAAGCAAATTGACTATAATCAAATATAGCAGCTGACTCCTTTAATGCGTAATCATATTCCAAGACACATGTACATATAAATGCATCTTGAAGCTCAGAAAGATATCACAGTCAGCATAAAAAAAAATAAAAAAAATATATAGAGATTATCAAAAAGAGATTTACCACCACCTTGTCAAGCCAAAAATAGACACAAAGCCTCGACCATAGTTTTGTAAATACAATAAACAAACATAAGATCATTAGGGTTCTGAGAAAAAGGAGACGTACTTTTGCTTTTTGTCGAACAAAACCACACCAAAAGCCTCCATCATAGTTCTGCAAATACAATAACATAAGATGATTAGATTTTTGATAAAAACAGACATACATAAAAAAACAAACCGATGAGAAGATTGTTACGATCCCAGGTCAGGAACTAAGACGAGGCAAGAGACTCAAGACTGCACCGGTTTGGAATAATGAATATGTGATGGGTTAGGAGATAACCATCATAATTATCTTTTTGTTTAGGATATGTGTCAGAAGTATTTGTTTAGGATATGTGTTACGTCTGTGTTGTGTGTTTAGGATATGTGTTAGTCATATTAGGATAAGTATTTGTCTTTGTTTGGGTTTATCTTGTTTTGAGTATTTAAGCTCATCGTATGAATGAAGTTATTAAGTTTTATGGTTCACAACTCTCTGGTTCTTCTTCTCTCTTTCTACAGGAGCCTGCACTCGCTATTAAGTAGTGCTACTATCGATACATCTAGGTCGTATCAATTGGTGCTTTCATTGCTTCACAATGAACGAGCAAGCCATACGGTTGCTCTTGAAGGAGCAGTCCGACATGTTCACAAGTCAGATTGCTGCATTAAATCAGGAATTGCAAGCAGCCAAGGCATTGGCATTGACACGTCATGGGGCAGGGGCAGGCGATCATGGTATTCCTCGCTCAATGCGACTTGATGTTCCAAAGTTTAATGGGACTGATCCCGACAGCTGGATCTTTGCCATTAATGAATATTTTTCGTTACTCGAGGTGACACCAGAACACCGGTTGCGCATTATTGGGTTTAACCTTGAAGGTGATGCTGCGGAATGGTTTCGTTGGATGACACGCAACAAGTTAGTCACAAGTTGGGATGGTTTTCTGGAAAGTGTACGCAATCGGTTTGGGCCGTCTAAATATGAGGACCCCCAGGGCGCTTTATCCAAATTGTTGCAAATAACTACGGTGGATCACTACCAGAGTGAATTTGAGAAACTCATGAACAGAGTTACTGATGTTTCTGAAGGTTTGCTAATCTCCTTTTACATCTTTGGACTAAAACCAACTTTACAGCGGGAGTTGTTAGTGTCGAAACCCACAACCTTGGGCGAAGCTTTTTCTTTAGCCCGTATCACAGAGGCCCGGTTTGCAGATCAATTCCCAACTCCAGCCATTGCAAACACACGCGGTCCTAACATGTCACGATTTCCTGTTAATGCCACAAGTTCTGTAAAACCACCCCTCTTACCTACACCAAGTAAACCAACCACTACCAACTCTACTACCACCACGCCACTTGCTATCAAATGGATCTCTCCAGCGGAACGTCAAGAACGGCTTAACAAGGGTTTATGCTTTAATTGTGATAATAGATGGGTGCGCGGTCATAAATGTCCTGGTAAGTTTCTGTTGCTCATGAAGAGTGAAGACGAGGAGCCACCAGATGATGCACACGAGGAGGGTGAAGCTGTGGAGAGTGGTGATATTTCCATTCTTAATTCATTGATGGGACATGGGAGCCCGAGATCTCTCCAACTCTGGGGTCAAATAGGCATGGGTAGGGTCCATGTGCTCATTGATAATGGAAGCACACACAACTTTGTGAAACCTGGTGTGGTGGAACACATGTGCTTACCACTTAAAGCAACGAAACCATTCAAAGTCTATATTGGCAGTGGTGAAACCTTGTTGTATGAGAATGTGTGTTCAAAGGTGCCACTTCATATGCAAGGATTGTCAATTGATATCGATCTCTATGTGTTGCCCATGTAAGGTCCTGATGTGGTTTTAGGAATCCAATGGCTACAGACATTGGGAAAAGTAACGCATGATTATGCCCATCAAAACATGGAGTTCAACCTTGCTGATAAAACATATTCATTGCAAGGCGACGCGTCATTGCGCATGAAGAGGATTAGTCTTCACCGTATGCAAGCACTTCTGGAAACTAATGACATTTACGGGATTTACGAGCTCCATAACTTGTCAGACAAGGGTCAGGAATCCGCAGCGGTGACAATGGCAGTAAGTACTGGGCATTATGAACTCGATCAGCTTTTGGAACAATTTGATTCACTCTTTCAGGTACCTACTTCTTTACCTCCACATCGATCAATTGATCATTGTATTCATTTACTTCCCAATTCAAAACCCGTAAATGTCCGCCCATATCGTTATCCTCATTATCAGAAGGGTGAAATGGAAAAGTTAGTAAATGAGATGTTAAGCCAAGGTATTATTCGTTATAGTCATAGTCCTTTTTCATCTCCTGTATTGTTGGTTAAAAAGAAGGATGGTAGTTACCGTTTCTGTGTTGACTATCGTGCCTTAAATGCAGTCACGGTAAAAGACAAATTTCCTATACCTACAGCAGATGAGATGTTCGATGAGTTAGGGGGGGGGGGGCTAGCATTTTTACTAAACTGGATTTAAGAGCTGGGTACCATCAAATACGAGTATATGATAGGGATGTCTACAAAACTGCTTTTCGTACTCATGATGGCCATTATGAGTTTTTGGTCATGCCTTTCGGACTCACCAACGCCCCGTCCACTTTTCAAGCAACAATGAACCGGTTGTTTTCACCTTACTTGCGCAAAATTGTGATTGTCTTCTTTGATGATATATTAGTTTATAGTACCACTCTTACCGCACACGTGGAACATTTGCAATGTGTTTTTCAGTGTCTACAGGAGCAAGATTTTTTGTCAAGAAATCAAAGTGCGTATTTGGAGCGGCCAGCCTCGAATACTTAGGTCACATCATTTCTGGTAAAGGGGTGGAGATGGACCCAAAGAAAGTAGCCGCTGTGCTTGACTGGCCGGTACCTACAAATCAACGTCAAGTACGTGGGTTCTTGGGCCTTGCTGGATATTACCGTCGGTTTATTCGAAGGTATGCTACGATTGCTGCACCATTAACCAATCTTTTACAAAAAGATGGATTTAAGTGGGGGGAGTTGGAAGCTGGAGCATTTGAAAAGCTCAAGCAACAATTGACTAATGCACCAGTATTACGACTTCCAAACTTCCATGAAACCTTTGTGGTAGAGGCCGATGCTTTTGCAGAAGGGGTTGGCTCGGTGTTACTTCAGAACAATCAACCTCTTTGCTATTTTAGTCGGAAATTTGGACCGCGGATGCGTGTTGCAGCCACATATCAGAAGGAGTTGTTTGCAATTGTTGAGGCTATCTATAAGTGGTGCCAGTACTTGGTTGGGCGAAGGTTTATAGTTCGTACGGATCATAAGAGCCTTAAGGAACTGATGCAGCAGGTTATTCAAACGCCACTTCAACATAAGTATGTAAGGAAATTGATGGGCTTTGATTTTACCATTGAATATAAAACCGGGGCATCAAATCAGGTGGCCGACGCCCTATCGCGAATGTTTGAGGATGAAAAAGTGACCGCAACATTCTTGGCTATGAGTCAACCACTGGTAGGGTTGGTTAATGCTTTAAAAGAAGAGAATGAAACTTTGGAGGAATTGCGAGATTTGCATCATCAGTTGAGGCGTGGGGAATTATCGTCGGAATTTCGGAGTGAAAATGGGATCTTGATTTTCCGCGATCGGTATTACCTAGGTACTGATTCTAAATTAAAGGTGCCATTGTTAGAAGAATTTCACAACACTCCAAGCGTGGGTCATGGAGGAACTAAGAAAATGTTGGTAGGATTGTCGGCTTTGTTCTATTGGAAGGGTATGCGTAAAACAGTTGAGGATTTTATCAGACATTGTTTAGTTTGTCAACAAACTAAATATTCTACACAAGCGACGGGTGGGCTTTTACAGCCTTTACCGACACCGTCCGTGGTATGGGAAGATGTTTCCATGGATTTTATTACGGGACTTCCGGTCTCGAACCATATCACGGTCATTCTTGTGGTAGTCGACCGTTTGACTAAGTATGCACACTTTGGGACGTTACCGACTAGTTTCAATGCTCATAAGGTTGCTGAAGTGTTCATGGACATCGTGGTTAAGCATAATGGGATTCCTAAAACGATTGTGTTGGATCATGATCCCATCTTTGTTAGCAAGTTTTGGAAGCAATTGTTTCAATTCAGTGGAACTAAACTGAACCATAGTACGGCGTACCATCCACAGACGGACAGACAAACGGAGGTAGTTAATCGGGGGCTTGAACAATATTTGCGGGCTATGGTGGTGGACCGACCACATCAGTGGGTGCGCTATTTGTCGTGGGCGGAGTATTGTTATAATACTAGCTACCATAGTAGTATTAAAATGTCTCCTTATCAAGCATTGTATGGCAGACTGCCACCAATGGCTATTCCATATCCGCCAGGGTCATCAAAGGTTGCGGCTGTGGATGAATTTTTGGTGGATCGAGACAAACTCCTTCATCAACTTAAGCAAAATTTATTGTCTGCTAAGAATCGTATGGAATTGAAGGCTAACCGTATGCGACGGGAGGTAGAATTTGAACCAGGGGATCTGGTACTCGTCAAGTTACAACCATATAGACAGCTTACTCTAGCTAAACGTCTATCTAATAAGCTGTCTAAAAGGTATTACGGGCCTTATAAGGTAGTTGAGCGCATTGGGAAAGTGGCTTATCGTCTCGCGCTTCCAGAAACAAGCAAGATACATCCGGTATTTCATGTTTCAATTCTTAAATTTTTTCCAGGAACAAACAATGATGAAGTGTCCAACCTTCCAGAGGAGTTGCACGAAGGGAATCCTGTTGAGCAGCCTCTTACAATTTGTGATTCACGCATAGTGATGCACAATGGGATACCAACACGTCAAATACTGGTGCAATGGGTCGGTAGTTCACCGGAGGAAGCTACATGGGAATGGTTGTCTGATTTTCAAGCTGCATATCCAGCGTACAACCTTGAGGACAAGGTGGTTTTCGAAGGGGAAGGGAGTGTTACGATCCCAGGTCAGGAACTAAGACGAGGCAAGAGACTCAAGACTGCACCGGTTTGGCATAATGAATATGTGATGGGTTAGGAGATAACCATCATAATTATCTTTTTGTTTAGGATATGTGTCAGAAGTATTTGTTTAGGATATGTGTTACGTCTGTGTTATGTGTTTAGGATATGTGTTAGTCATATTAGGATAAGTATTTGTCTTTGTTTGGGTTTATCTTGTTTTGAGTATTTAAGCTCATCGTATGAATGAAGTTATTAAGTTTTACAGTTCACAACTCTCTGGTTCTTCTTCTCTCTTTCTACAGGAGCCTGCACTTGCTATTAAGTAGTGCTACTATCGATACATCTAGGTCGTATCAAAGATATTGTTTTTAGAGGATACGGGATTAGGGTTGAGGAAAAATTAGGGTTTGGGTGATGAATGAATAAAATTCGAATATTAAATAATTCGTTTTACTATAATTAAGGAATGTATACAGGTTTATGTATATATCTATTAGGGAATGCAGTAGTTATTATTAAAGCATAACATAATTGTTTTCAATTATCAAATCACAATAACTTACATGCTCCACTGGTTGACATGCTTGTGTGTGGATCCCAAGACCCAGGTTCAAATCCTGCAAGTGTCATTTTTTTGAAAAATAAATCCGAATTTTGAATTAAAATACGAAATCAATTTACAAAATTCATTTAAAAATTAAAAAAAATAAATACATGTTAAAAAATAGTTCACATGTGATGACATGGCAGATGACATGGCTGAAATTGAATTACTGGGCATTGACTGGGCATATCCTTCAAATGCCTCCTGTTATATATAATGTGTATATATGTCTTTGGAAAAAAAGGGAATTCAAGAAGATTGTTGTTTAAAAAAAAATGAGTTTTTAATCCAACCACTGAAAATCAATAATTTATCGTACTTCATAAGGTTTGCAAGAAATCTTTTTGTTTGTACAAGAATTTAATTAGATTTTGACTTACTTGAATTGTTATTATCTCCGAAACGCGAAAACTAGGGTAGTCACTTTTATCTTGGTCAACATGACCATCTAATCGTAAAGACATCTTCGTCTTTATTAATCCTATTGTCTTACTTGCATCTTCCCAAAGTTGTAATTATATGTCAAAACTACTAATGTGACCACATTGGTCGGTGAAATGTTGCTAGAGCGACTAATGATGAAATCATCGGCTTAGAATGTGGTGTAATCAAACTTGATAATAAAGGGAGAGCTGTGATGAGTTCCATTATGATGGTATAATACCGTTCAAAGCATCTTGTTGGTTTATTGTGCTTCTTAAGCGGCCTGTCATATATGGTGCTTCTTAAGCGGCCTGTCATATATGGGTGTAAAGTCTCTGAGATGTGATGGTGCTGGTGGTGCTTTAGATGATGAGAATAAAATTGCTGACGATGAGATCCTAGTGGTGAGTTAGGAGTTGATGGCGATAATAGTGAAATAAGTAGCTGACGGTGGTGGTAGTACCTGAGTAGTAAGCGCCCTACTAATGAAGGAAAGAATACATACCATCTTCCTTGCAATAAACATCCTAATAGGTCTATTAAGATTAAGTCTGAATATCCTACCAAACGGCATTCTATGTATGGGTGGATGTTAGGAAAACCTTGTTCCTATAACAATTCAATGGTGCTAATGGCGGCGTAAGTGTAACTGGTAGTACAATGGTAGTGGAAAATGACAAGGCATCTTCAATGTCGAAATCCGACGAAAGGATAACAGGGTGTGTGTCTGAAGACATGTCACTTGTGAACCAGGTCAATATAATTATATATCAGAATATGGGTATAAATAACTCGCATAATGTGCATGAAACAACATGTGAAATGAATGTACACTTATGATGAAATGATGAGAGGCTATGATGATGTGGTTATAGTCTAGGGTCCAAGATACATCCTAGTTCGCTATAACCGTAGCTCTGATGCCAATCTGTCACACCCCCAAAATACCTAAATGGCAGCGGAATGGAATACCTGAGGGTGACTGTCATAGCACCACAGTTACAGTTATATTGAATGACCTAAAGTGTCGTTTTGAAAATACATCGTTTGATTCATTCAAAATATTCAGAGTTATAAAGCATAGGTCCCAAAAGTCTTGAAAAGTTTAAGTAATTAAGTTTAGTACAATCAAACGATAGTTCATAAATGCCTGAAAATCCAAAATGAGACGCGTCATCCTTGATACTCAATGAAATGACTCCATGCATGTCATGAGGAATATGTCTTAGTTACCTGAAAATACATTGCAAAAACGGTCAACAATAATGTTGGTGAATAATCATAGGTTTGTAAGTTAAATCGTATGTACCTAAGCCACAAGTATAAAGTAAACCGACAAAAATGTCAAAATGCTACATTGGCTCTTAAGCTCATGACCCCGAAGCTAGACGTTACTTGGCCCCAAATGAGTGTTTACCAGATACTCTAATATATTAGACATGAAATGCATTCATACCCGTTGGAGCAACCCAAACACTAATGGAGGAGTCACCCTCAATAGATCTATTCACTCACTCTCGCTTGTAGATTAATTAACGGTCCATGATAACAAAGGGGACTTGTCATGACGTGGTAATAAGGCAACTTAAGCAATATAAGGAATTTAATACTTTGGCATGTACAGAAAAATAAGTAATGCAATGTATTCTCCCCCGTGGGATTTGAAATCAAATATGTAATTGAAAACGGGGCTATGAAAACTCACCTGAAGTGATAGTACAATGTGATGAAATGATCGGGACAACAAGGCGCGAACACTAGCCGCAACCTAATATGAGTAATAACGATCTACTTTAGATCATGTCGTGATGTAATGAATGCACATGCACAAGATACCTATACCACTCGTAACTTGAAAATACTAGTTATTGTCAAAGTAGAGCATTTTCCATACTTAGGAAAAATAAGTCCAACTAGACTTATAGAAACTTGTCGTAATATATCGTATATAAAATGTTAGTGTTATATTTCTCGTTTTAAAAACCTTGGAATAACGCCTAGTAGTCGTATAAATAAGCCTTGGGTCATACGTATTTCGTTAGTTAAGAATATAATTCTTGAACAATAAATCTAGAAAATATAGTATTTAGTACGTAGTTATATTATTTCTATGAGTGACTATAAATATATATATAGTTTTGACGATTTTAAAACGCGTATAACTTTGTCGTTTTAAGTTCATTTTTCTCGTTCTTTATATCCACGGATTCGTCTTAACATGTATTAATATATTTTTGATAGTTCGGCTCCATTATATTACGTCTAACGCCTCTCTTTGTCCATCGAAAATCGTCCAACAGCATGTTATATTTTCAGAAAATAGTTTTCGTCGTTAAACTTGCAAAAATCATAACTCCTTCATTGTAAGCTCGTTTTAATCCGTTCTTTCGCCCACGGCTTCATTTTTGAAAGTATTTTCTAAATCTTTGGTCAAAAATTACCCATCACCTACTGAGTTTCCCACGTTTTAAAAATATGGACAGTAGGTATATATATTGTTTCAAAAACCATTTCTAGGGTTCTAATCTAGTTCCAACTTCAACCAAACCACTTTCAATCACCACAAAATTAGTCTAATCCTACCGTACACCTTCTTAGGGTGTCATGGGTTCCTAAACATCATAAATCAAGTGGATCTAACAAGGATCTAACTATAATCTATTTCTATGGCTCAAAAGTTAGATATGTATAAAATGGAGTGGTATAAATAGCATATGCATGTAGATCTTGTATATATATCATATGAATCTTCTAAAAACTTGGTAAAATTATAAAGATGAGTTTTATACACTTACTTGAAAGATTAATGAGATTTTGATGATGAAAACCTATGTAAACCTTGAGTTTGTATTACAAAACCCTAAAAGGAGTACAAAATACACTATATAATTGCTAGATCTTGGAAAATTAATGTTTTCTTGCTTGTTCTTGAGTTTAGGTCGAGCACCACCCCAAAGAGAGAAAAAGAAAGTTGTCTTGCTTTTAGATCTTGAAAATGAGTTGAAAATGAGAAGTTTAAGTATATATATTATATATATTGGACAATATTATTACATGAATTTATGAGATGGTAAAATTTCAAAGGGTGTAAGATATTAGGAATGGGGGGGGGGGGGGCTGCATTTATGGAAGGGGGGAAGAAAAAATTGTAGTAGTGTAAGATAGTTGGTAATATTTAGGTAGTATTATGTATATATTAATAGTTTTAGGGAATACCGGGTACCGAGTTAACTAAAAATAAATTTTAACGGAGTTAACCGGGACATAAAGTTGTAAAAATATGTTGGGTATAAATATTGAGTGTTTGGATAATTATTGTTTAGTTTTTATGAAAACCGTCGTAATTAAATTAAACTTACGATATTAATTAAATAAATTTCCAAAACACCGGGTAAATTAATATTATAATTTTTATATTATTAAAATGAATATAAAAATATATTGGGATCATGGTCGGGAGTGTCGGACGTGTTAGTCACATTATTGGTCGCGTGTTAACGTTTATTTAGAAATAAATATACGTAAAAAGTCAATTATACCAAAAGTATTAATTTAAATATCCTACGAGTGGAATAATATGCAAATGCTATAATGATGATATGCAAGCCATTTCTAGTCCATATGAAGTGTCCCTATCGATGATTTCATGAATTCGCAGCTAAACCTGACTGGTTTCGCGAATGTAAATACCCGTAAACTAAATTTACGATGAAATGAATAAAGTACATGAATAGTATTTTCTCTTTGAAAATGAATAGTGTCATGCGAATAGTAAGTTTTCTGAACGCTTCTCAGAATCTCAAACTGGCACCGAAAATGATGAATAGTGATTGGTGAATAGTAACTAATGAATAGTAACTTTCCGAGATGAATAATGAAATTTCGACATCTGAACAAGGACCTGAAATTACGAATTGTGACATAAACTGCCTTTGATGGTGTCACAACTCGTAATTTCCGGTCATTTTCCAAACCTCGACAATTTACTATTCATCAGTTACTATTCACCGATTACTATTCATCATTGTACTATTCATCGTTTTTGAGGTCAATTTGATATTCCGAGAAGCGTTCAAAATTTTACTATTCACTTGACACTATTCATTTCCGGAAGAAATTTCACTATTCACGTGCATTACTCATTTCATCGTAAATTTAGTTTACGAGTATTCAAATTCGCGTAACCGTATTGGTTCAGGAGCGAATTCATGCATTATCATTGGGACACTTCGTACGGACTAGAACTAGTCTTCATATTATCATTATAGCACTTGCATACTATTTCACTCATAGGGTAATTAAATTAATACTTTTGGTATAATTTACTTTTACGTATAATTATTTCTAAATAAACGTTAGCAAGCAATCAATAATGTGACCAACACGTCCGACACTCCCGACTATGATCCCAATATATTTTTATATTCATTTTAATAATATAAAAATTATAATATTAATGTACCCGGTGTTTTCAAATCAATTGCTACATTTTACGGTCGGAGCTTATAACTACGTCGGTTTGCGTTATTTCAACCTGATAAATATTTTAACACCCAATTCTCATCAGGAATATTATTTTACAATTTTTACAACTTCGTCATATTTTATTTCAACCCGACACGATTTATTTTTAGTTAACTCGGTACCCGATAACACCTAAAATACAAAATAACTAACTAATACTTGTGTTTGGGGACACAATCTTTAATTAGCCAACACTTTTCCTTGTTTTTCTCCATGGTTGCCGCCCCCCCCCTAGCCCCCCTTGATTCTCATGTGTTAATTACCTACTCACATTAATGCTCACCAAACTTTTGTCTCTAAACAAGATATTATCTCATTTTTCTCAACTCATTCACATAATATTTCAAGAACTAGTAGGTTTTTCTTTCTCTTTTCCCTCTCTTGGTGTGCTCGGCCTAAGCAAGAAGAAGAAGCAAGAACTATAATTTTTCAAAGATCAAAGTATAAACTTGTTCACTTAGTCATCCTTGTTGGAGTTTTGAAATAGAAACTCAAGGATTAGTAGGTTTTCATCATCTAAACTTCCTAAACCTTCAAGTAAGTTAACAAACTCATTTTTATAATTTTTACAAGTTATTACTATGATTATATACTTTTCTTACAAGAACTCATGCATATAATAGCTTATACCACTTTATAAACTTTTAACTTTTGAACCTTAGAAAGTGATTATTGTTAGATCCTTGTTAGAGTAGCTTGGTGATGATGTTTAGGAACCCATGACACCCTAAGAAGGTGTATGGTAGGGTTAGACTAGTTTTGTGGTGATTGAAAGTGGTTTGGATGAAGTTTGAAACTAGGAAAATGATTTTGGAAAATATACATATACCTACTGTTACTATTTTAAAAACGTGGGAAACTCAGGAACTCAAGGCTAACTTTTGACCAAAGATTTAGAAAATACTCTCCGATACGAAACTATAGCCGAAAACGGGGATAAAAACGAGTTAATAACGAAGGAGATATGATTTTCCGAATATTAAGAACGAAAAATACTTTCAAATATAGGTTCTGTCCCAAATCCCAATTTCAGAAAACTCAGGAGTTTCCGGGTAACATTGGGTTAGATATTCAGAAAGTACTTTCAAAAACGAAACCGTGGCCGCTTGAATCACTAAAATCCGAGTTACGACGAAAAAGATATGCTATTTCCAATATTAACGACGAAAACTATTTCCTGAAAAATTACTTGCTGTTGAACAGTTTTCATGGACTGTTTCGAGGCCTAAAACTTAATCTAGCCGTCCCGACCTATCAAGAATATATTAGTATGCCATCCCACGATTCCGGGGATATAAAGAGCGTAGAAAACGAGCTTATAACGAAAAAGATACAAGCGTTTGAACTTAGACGATTTCTACAAATTTCCATCAGCTTTTCTATTATTACTTTGCCGTAAAACTGTCTTTGCGAGACACCACTTTCTCGGCTGTTTTTCTTTATGATCGGATCAGTTTGAGTCCGAGCCGTAGTTTTATGAAATCAAGACCTTCCAGCAAGCTTTTCAAATCAATTGGCCGTTCGTCGAATAGACTTATAACGAATAAACTACGACCTCATCTATATACCCGATAAACTAGATATATTTTGACAGCTTTTACTATAATGAAATTTTCTAAGTGTTGAACATAATACTTTCAAGTAACAACAATAAGAGTCGATTTTCTCATCGATCGAGACCCGTATCGCCAAAGGTTTATGACGCGACTTCTAGATATTGTTACAAGGTTTTCAAAAACGAGGAATATAACACTAACATTTTTATACGATATACTACGACAAGTTATATACTTCTATATTTGGACTTATTTTTCCTAAGTATGGAAACTATTTTACTATGACGATAACGAGTATTTTCAAGTTACGAGTGGTATAGGCATCATGTGCATGTGCATTCATTTCATTATGTCATGATCTAAGGTAGATCGTTATTACTCATATTAGGTTGCGGTTAGAGATCGTGCCTCATTTCAGTGTATCCACTTTTGTCGTCGTAGCTATCGCTCCAGGTGAGTCATAGCCCCTACTTTTTCAATTGTTTTGGTAAATTCTTTGGGGGAGAATACATGCTCGTTTTACTTAAAACGCAATACTTGTTTTACCTGGTTGATTTCTCAAATATTTCCAGCTTTGTCTAAATGTATATTTGATCACCTGCACTTCATTAGCATGCTTGACTACCGGTATTTCTTTGGTATATTTAACCACCTGCATTCATTGGTATGTTTGATTTTCTTGTATTTCATGGGATTGATTAAACTTATTTACATGACCACATTGTCATAATTGTTTATCTGGCGACATTGTCAGTATTGTTTACCTGGCGACATTGTCAGTTTTGTTTATCTGGCGACATTGTCAGTATTATTTTATCTGGCGACATTGTCAGCGTTATTTATCTGGCGACATTGTCAGTATTGTTTGGATAACCTCATTGACTGAATCATTTTATTTATATAGCCGTTTTGCTATATTTATCTGGGAATTTGGATACCATTATTACTTTTGTTCACGTAGACTTTAATACTATTTGGCAGTGGGTTGTAAACACACAGGTTACAAGTCTCTTATGGCGGGACTTGCAACTGAGTGGATTTACGATGCCTTTGCTGGGCGATCTTTTCTCTATAGGCATTATTTGTTAAACAAACTCTATGAACTCACCAACCTCGTGTTGACACTCTAGCATGTATTTTCAGGTCTTAACTTATGGCACGCTACAGGAGGTTTTGGCAGGGCATGGCATGGTCATAGAAGACTCTGATTATTTATATGGGGACCGTTTTAAACTACTTTTAAGGGCCTACTTCCGCACTACTTTAAACAATGTAAATACAATATTTTGACTTAACTATTTTTTTCTAAATGATTGAAATGAAAACCATTTTTGAACTAGTGTTGTAATACCAATTGAGTTACACCCCAGCTACACGTATGCTTCCGCTGGACCCGATTTTGGGGGTGTGACAGATGGATAAGCGGCCAGCGGGGTGACCCAAAAACAAAGATCGGATTCGCTCAAAAAATGAGGAGCCAATAATTAAAAAATGTGGACGTTGTGGCAATGAAGGACACAACCGTGAGGCATGTATGCAACCGGTGCCCAGTTCGAAGGTAATTTGAAAGTTCAAAATAAATTATAAACATATTATTTATTTGTTAATCTTATAATAAAAAAAATGTTCGCAGGAAAAATTCAAGGCAAGCACAAGCAGATCAGACAAGGGTAAAGAGGTTATGCAAGAGATGGAATCACAATCGGGAACTCGTAAACGCAAATCAAATAGTGATAAGCAACAGAAAGTGGAAGTCAATCATCAAGTGGACGAAGAGTAGTTTCAAAATGGCAGAATTTATCAGGAATGGGACGACCTAAGTTAGGACTTTCAACCATCTAACTGGCAATGGGATGGCGATTTGGTATGGGGTGGTGAAACATCATATTCTGGTTTCAACTTAAACTACAACCCGGAATCATCTAACCAATATCATTTGGATGATTTTTAGTATTACATTTACTTCTTATCAGTTGGATGATTTGTAATCTTACGTTTAGTTCTTAGGTGTTAAACTATATGGACATTGTTTTTATGTGTCAATGTTTTTATAAGGAGTGATGAGGCGAAAAATGATCCGTTTTTAGGGGGTCATTTAAGCCCGAATCCGAATTTATTTGATCAAATATTGCCCTAAATCGTTCCTTTTGTGATTTTAGGTGTTTGGAGAGTGAATTCTGGAAAAGAGGCTATTTTGGACGTTTTTGGAGCATAAAGTGAAGAAAACAACAAAGTACCAAATCCAAGCTGGAATTACAAGGTGACGGCGTCAAGGATTTACTCTTGACGGCGTCAGAAAGGATGAATATTTTACCGAAGGTTGTGAAGGCGTCAGATGAAGAGATGACGGCGTCAAAATGACCAAGATTAATTTACCGAGGGTGGTGACGGCGTCACATAGGCCGTCACGATTGGATCTAGGGCGTCCGAGGAAGTATATGGCGGCGAGTTGACGGCGTCAGATTTTACTCTTGACGCCGTCAGGACGATTTTCCTATATATAGTTTTCTAGTTTTTTCATTAAAAAGGAGAGAAGTTTTGGTGAAACCCTAAAGACGATTTTGGTGCCTCTTTTACAGGTTTTTCAAGGGTTCCAAACCCTTGAGACCTTGCATTGTAATTGAGATAAGTATACTCTTAATTCAATCAATATGTCTATGTGTTGGTTGTCTATCTTTTGTTCTTATCTTAATTCTACTATGCTAGGCTAAATTTCCTTTGTGTTTGCTTAGATCTAATGAAACCTAGATGTTGATTATGTGTTGATTACTTGTCTATTCTTGTTTTGAATGAATGATATTATATGTTAGGCTTAAGAAAACTGGCAGATCTCCAAATGGTAACATGCTTGAACGTCTTAAGAAACATGAACCGAGGCGTACTAGGTCTTTATTGGTTGTATTTAATGCATGAGCCACTGTTTACAATCCCTATAGTTGTGCTGGGTCATGGTGTAGGAGGAGATAAGAGCTCATAGAGTTGGGGAGTTATGTATGCCACTCCACGAATGGTATTAAGGAATACAACCCATCATTCATACAAGTGTAACAAGTAATTAACATGTAAAAGATATCTAGGGAGTAATGAAGTCTAAGTAAACACAATTTCTCCAACCACTGCTCACAACCTTAGTTTAATATTAGTTTAATTTCATTTTCATTAGTTAATTAGTTATAAAGTAGTTTTTGGGTTAGTTGATTAGCAACTAATTCCGCCCACTCCTTCAAAACCCGAGATTTTACTTGCTTTCATAAAATATAAAAACACAAAAATAATCATCTTCCATCTCTAGAACTATTAATTAGGCTTTCTAATCCTAGCGACACTATTCCTAAGCTGAACGATCAATCCCCCGGTACTTGTCACTATACTATACTACAACGATCAGGTACATTGCCTGGTGGGGGTTGTAAGCCTCGCGAGATCCCTCGAGAGGTAAAGCAAGGTGCGATTCCCACGCATCAAGTTTTTGGCGCCGTTGCCGGGGAATAGTTATTGTCTAGGTTAGGATTTCTTTTTATTAGGTCTACTTGCTAGATTCCTTTCTAGTAAGAATTTTATTTTTTATTTTTAGGTCTTCTTTAGTCTATCTTTTTCTTTGTGTGTTTGTTCGTAATTTCCATTGACTATTCCGCTCACCATTATGGAGTACGCGAATCCACCATACCACCAACCAAAAAGGCCATTCTACCCTATTGACATCTTGAATTTCAAACAATATCGAGATGAACCCATATATGATGCATGGACTCGTTTTAAAATTTTACTTCGAAAATTCCCTCATCATAGTTTCTCTTTATCATCCCTAACCGAAAGTTTGTTGGGGGATGAATATACTCTTGTTGAGATACCTAGTTGGATGGCACCTAATATCATAGTACAAAACAAACATATAGGTAATCTAGGTACAATGGAGGATGAGGTGGATAATCCAAGCCCACAAAGTACCCCACAAGTCCTACCATCATTTGAGGCACATACACCGCCCGTGACTTACCCGGAAGAAGTAGAAGAGACTATAGGAACCCCAATTGAGGTAGAACCCTTGGACCAAGCACCACCAGAGGATATAGGTTTGAACACTTGTAGTGATAACCTTACTCCTAGTTCTAGGGAAGTTCCTAGTTTTGATGAACCGGAGCCTCAACCAAAACCATTACCTAATCCTCCATCCTTGGATGAAGATTTAGGAATTGAAATAGGTCCCGATCCACCCATCAAACCATGTAGTCCGGGTAGTTTTACGTTGAAGGTAGTAGACCCCAAGCCTTGTAGAGAAGAAGCCAACATAGGAGTGGACCATGACCTTACATACTTACATCACCCATTCATGATTGATCGTAAGAAACATTGTGGGTTTAAACCGGGTTTATTTGGTCAAAATAGATCCCCAACTAGGAATCTATCGAAGTTGATAGAAAATGATCCCTTCTTAGGAGAAAACTTCAACTCACTCATTGACCAAAGTGAACTAGGTAAGGTTATGATGAAAGGAGCACACCCGTTTGAGCATATAATTCATCCACCACTCTTCTCTCACGTGGCATACTTTCACCCTAAGGGTGTGTATCGCTACTTTCACCCGCACTTAATCCTAAGTGTAGGGAAAACCTCACCTTTATCCGTGAAATAAGGGTAGAGTCAGGCTCGTGACTCGAACAAAAACAAGCGCTTCTTGGGAGGCAACCCATGTTTTGTGTGTTTTTATTTGTTTGTTTGTTTGTTTGTTTGATTTTATTTGTTTCCGTATGCATGTTTTATTTTTATTGTTTGTGGCTCAAGTTTCAAAGTAAATTGTGAAAATGCTTTATTTTGTTTTTAACTTCGTCTTAATTGCATATAAAGGTATTTTGCAAAAGATAAGTGTAAGGGAGATCCAAATTTATTTATAAGAACGAAATTGAGCATGAACCACAACAATATTAAATGGACATGTGTATTAGTACTTGTTAGAGTCAAATGCTTGTATCGAGTCATAATGAAGTTTTGCAGGATTTTCCAGGAAGTAGGACAAGGTTTTTCCAGAAATTTTCCGGAAACTTAACATAAAGATTTCTGCAGGTCCATTCTGACGGCGTCAGGAAATTGCTCTTGACGGCGTCAGGAGTCAAAAATCTGGAAATTTTACCAGTTTTGTTTTTCTAACGGAGTCTTATGGTTTTTGTGAATTATTAAGTTTTATAATCTCCAGGAAATCTGCAAACTTCATTCCACAAGCATTATATCTTACTTTGTTTTCTAGGATTTAGTAACTTATATAGGATGCCGCCGATTTTACGCGAGGTTGCCTTGTCTACTTTTGTCAGGATTTACAGGTTATTTGAGACAAGAAGATGATTTATATTCTGGAAGGGAAGCTTTGATTGTTCGTTTTCTTGGAAGAAGATTTAACCTGGCCAACTAAAATCCATACCGAGCGAATCAGGGGAGTATTTGAATTCATTCTCTTTACTTTTAACTTTTACATTCTTTACTTGAACATTGGGGACAATGTTCATCTTAAGTGTAAGGGGAGGGTAAAAAGATGATACCTTACATATGCACTTTCGCTTGAGTTTGTTTTGTTTGATAGTAGATGAGTAATAAAACTATGAGAAATACTTGTTAGTGCAATTTTAGCACCAAATTTAAAATTTTTTACAACATTTAGGAGTGAAACTTTAGCCATAGCAAGCGTCTCATGGATAGGAGGTTGTATGACTAGCACATAACCGTATACTCAGAAAAATTTTCCACCCAAAAATGTGAGGTTCGCCTTTAGTTTTGATAGGAAAAGCATTTATTATTGGTGCTTATGAGTGTACCGGTAGCATTTAGATTCTAGAACTTGCGTTAGTGATGCATCCCGAGACCGCTAGTGAGACTACATTCGTGTAGTAGGATTTACTACATGATAAGAGGCATTAGGATCACCCTTGTGTTAAACCCGTATTACGATTACTTGACCATTTAAGTCATATTACTTGGCTAGTTAAGTCAACTAATTTTTCCCACACCCTTAGCGTTGTACTCATTTTTAGTACACGATACCCCTAGTACACCCCTCCGAGCCTATCTTTTCGTTTCTAACTTTAAGCATTTTACTTAAAGGAAGAATTTGTTACACCCCACTTAAATGTACACCCAAATCGCCTTAGCCTTCCGTGTATGCGCTCATTTTTAGTGCATTATTGTTATTTGTTAAACCCTAAGTTAACTTTCTAATTGATTACATGGTTGCTAAGTCGAGTCATATCCTTGTACATATTGTTTTGGGACGATTGGGACTCATGGGTAAGTACTTATTTTATGGAGTAATGGGGAAGAACAACACTTATTACCCCCATATGTACGTTAATCTTAAAAGTGCTCCAAGTGTTTTGATTTTCTTAATTCGAGTCATTAGAATAGTTTAATGTAAAGTATGTAAAGATTCAAGTGTAAGGGGAATGCTCAAACCCCTATGATGTATTATTTTGGATGGTAGGGTAAGAGTGTATGAAAAAAAAAAAAAAAAAAAAAAAAAAAAAAAAATCGAAAAAAAAAAGAAAAAGAAAAAAAAAAAATAGAAAAAGAAAAAAAAAAAAAATAGAAAAGAAAGAGAGAAAAAACATATGGACTACCATCCCGTTTTCATTCTATGTTCATTTTATGTTTTTAGTTATTTTTCATTTATTAGCTTAAGTCGAGTCTAGTCTTGGCTTAGCAACGCCATCTTGTACATGTAATTAACTAAGATTGTTAACTCGCCACCAGTAAAATCCCCTTTATCCAACAAAACCGTGTAATTCATATCCCTACACCTAACGTTATAACCCTTTAAAAGACCTCTTTGATAGTTTATCCTAGGTGCTTACGCCATGTGGTGGAGGTTTGATCCTTTCCCAAGCCTATGGTAATCTATTTTGCTATGACAGGTAGTGAGAGATATCTTCCATTTCCATAATGTTATATTACTTTATTACACCCGAGAGATGTGAGTATCTAAACACTATTTGTGAGGTGCTTGTGTATGACCTCCGTGCTTGTCTATTGGTCTTTAGTGGAACGATTATTTGTTGTAATTACTTTTATATTAGTGTTAAATGACCCCTAACTTGTCTTTTGAGTAGAATAAAAGCTCATTTGCTTGAGGACAAGCAAATCTCAAGTGTAAGGGTATATGATGAGGCGAAAAATGATCCGTTTTTAGGGGGTCATTTAAGCCCGAATCCGAATTTATTTGATCAAATATTGCCCTAAATCGTTCCTTTTGTGATTTTAGGTGTTTGGAGAGTGAATTCTGGAAAAGAGGCTATTTTGGACGTTTTTGGAGCATAAAGTGAAGAAAACAACAAAGTACCAAATCCAAGCTGGAATTACAAGGTGACGGCGTCAAGGATTTACTCTTGACGGCGTCAGAAAGGATGAATATTTTACCGAAGGTTGTGAAGGCGTCAGATGAAGAGATGACGGCGTCAAAATGACCAAGATTAATTTACCGAGGGTGGTGACGGCGTCACATAGGCCATCACGATTGGATCTAGGGCGTCCGAGGAAGTATATGGCGGCGAGTTGACGGCGTCAGATTTTACTCTTGACGCCGTCAGGACGATTTTCCTATATATAGTTTTCTAGTTTTTTCATTAAAAAGGAGAGAAGTTTTGGTGAAACCCTAAAGACGATTTTGGTGCCTCTTTTACAGGTTTTTCAAGGGTTCCAAACCCTTGAGACCTTGCATTGTAATTGAGATAAGTATACTCTTAATTCAATCAATATGTCTATGTGTTGGTTGTCTATCTTTTGTTCTTATCTTAATTCTACTATGCTAGGCTAAATTTCCTTTGTGTTTGCTTAGATCTAATGAAACCTAGATGTTGATTATGTGTTGATTACTTGTCTATTCTTGTTTTGAATGAATGATATTATATGTTAGGCTTAAGAAAACTGGCAGATCTCCAAATGGTAACATGCTTGAACGTCTTAAGAAACATGAACCGAGGCGTACTAGGTCTTTATTGGTTGTATTTAATGCATGAGCCACTGTTTACAATCCCTATAGTTGTGCTGGGTCATGGTGTAGGAGGAGATAAGAGCTCATAGAGTTGGGGAGTTATGTATGCCACTCCACGAATGGTATTAAGGAATACAACCCGTCATTCATACAAGTGTAACAAGTAATTAACATGTAAAAGATATCTAGGGAGTAATGAAGTCTAAGTAAACACAATTTCTCCAACCACTGCTCACAACCTTAGTTTAATATTAGTTTAATTTCATTTTCATTAGTTAATTAGTTATAAAGTAGTTTTTGGGTTAGTTGATTAGCAACTAATTCCGCCCACTCCTTCAAAACCCGAGATTTTACTTGCTTTCATAAAATATAAAAACACAAAAATAATCATCTTCCATCTCTAGAACTATTAATTAGGCTTTCTAATCCTAGCGACACTATTCCTAAGCTGAACGATCAATCCCCCGGTACTTGTCACTATACTATACTACAACGATCAGGTACACTGCCTGGTGGGGGTTGTAAGCCTCGCGAGATCCCTCGAGAGGTAAAGCAAGGTGCGATTCCCACGCATCAAGGAGCAGCCATTGTTTGTATAAGTGCTTAGCAATCCTATTAATGGGGCATATTTAGTAAAAATTGATAAAGTAGATGTGTGAAATTGTGTACATGAACACGGGGTGATCGAATATCTTCCTTTAAAACCAGTGTCCCCTTAACTTGTAAAATCAAATCTTGTTAAACCTACAAGAGTGATTCAAACAAAGAGTTGAATAAGTAATCATTAACCAAATTATATTGATTGATTTGTAAAATCAAAAAAGGATCGCCCACCTTTTTGTTAATCATGTATCGCGATGAAATACAACTTGTAGTAGTACAAAACACCAAGTATGAGATTTTTAATAAATGTTTTACACGCGACAGCCCTAATACAAAATCTTGTAGTACAAAACACCATGTATAAAAATTACAAAAATTGTTCTACATTCCTAACACTAATTATACTAGTACAACACCCAGTGTTGCGAATTACAACGATCGTTCTCCACTTACCAAACCTACCAACTAGACACTCGGTGTTTGAAAAAGAACGTAGCCATATGCTCGCGGTAAGCAAGAGCAGCCTGGACAGTATTTTCCACCGTCAACCGTTTCCCATGTGCCAGTCGGTATAAAAAAAATGCAAACCCAGATACCGCAATCACCAAACAATCCTCCTTGTGCTGGAATGTTGCGTGCAGTCTCGAAGGTGATGGCATACTTTGCAGGATCTATACATTTCTTCTCAAAAACTTTGGCTTGCTCAAGAACAACTGGAAGTCCAGCCTGTAGATAGATTAAAACGTATTACTAAAAATATACAAGCATACAAGAATTCATTTCATACATAATGCATATGCGACCCAATGTGCCAAATCAAGATTTAAAAACATTCAAAAGTTAACGGATTACATTAACATCAACCTGATAACAAAACTTAACATAATACGATAAACATTAATTCATTTCATACATAATGCGACTACAAAAGAAAGGTCACTAACGGATTATGTTGGCATGAATATTACGATATTTAATCTAAACATTCTCTTCATGTTTTGATGATGACAAAGATGTAAATCACAACATACAACGTAAAGTGCATAAGTTACTTGTGATCAAAATTCATTTATGCATTCATACGTCAACAAGCCTCGACATCTCAACGTCTCGAGTATGCTTCAACAATCACTTAAGGTATGTACAAATAAATGTCTAATACATTTTATGATCAAAGGGATTTTATTTAAACATTACAAAGTTTATAAAATGATATAAACATGTTATATATTTTTGAAAAACAATTTTGGTAATTAAAGGAAAATGTTTAATTCATAACAAATATATGAATTCAAATTTTTAACCAAATAAACTTTCACCAGAAAAGACAAAGATTTCTGACCGTTTCAGTAGGGCGGCCCCCTTAATTATGGGTGGCCCCCTTAATAATTAAGGGGACCGGCCATACAATTAAGGGGACCGGCACGCTCCAGTTGTCAGAAATTTTTGCCTATAAATACTGGTTCATTTCTGCAATTTTTCCTCACCTTTTGCACGCAAATTTTCAGTCCCAATCCCTTCAAAACATCCTTCTAAATCCTTTGATCATAAGATTATAAGTCTTTGTTTCAAGTGATCCAATCCTTCACCACTCAAAGTGCAAGAGAAGAATCCTCCCTATCATAAAGCCAAAGATGTATTAGGATCTAGTTAGTGCTTATGTGAAGTTGTGAGTTATGTATATGTAATAAGTAGATCAAGATGATCTTACTTAGTAGTGAGTTTATGAGTGAGTAAGAAGTAGTGGGAAGAAGTAGTAGTGTGGAGAAGTTATGTAGTTGTGAAGAAATAGATGTGTGAATATGTAGTGGAGTATAGAAGAAGTTGTGAAGTAGTGAAGAAGTCGTGAAGTCGTGAAGAAGTCGTGAAGCCGTGAAGAAGTCGTGTAGAAGTTGTGTAGTGATTGAAGTTGTGAGATTGGTTCTAGCTACTATTAGAACTCGACATTTAGCTTAGTGTCGTTAAATGGTGTAAGCAAAAGTTGTGTACGGTTTTCTCCGCCAAAAGGGAGCTTGTTGAGTAGTGAAGAAAACTCTCGAGTAGGTGACTCGGGGAGTGGAGTAGGGCAAGGAAGGTGTCCTTGTAGCCAAACCACTATAAATCATCGTGTCCGGTTTGCATTTCCTTTCTCTTATCTCTTTTCATTTATTCTTGCATTTATCGCTCTACATCTATGCTTGCCTATATGTCTTAGTTATTGCTTATATAGTTGTGATGATTGATTGTGTTGTACATAGAAGTTAATATTGTGATTGTGTGTATAAGTACATGATATGGTCAAATAGATTATTATTCACACTTCTCATATTAAGTTTAACTTGATAGATAATTTGATACAAAATGTTTTAAGATTTTAAAAGGAAAACGTAATCACATAAAGATCAACCAAAGCTCCATTCATAAAACTAAGTTTTTCCAAAAGCTTACATATATAATTGATCATATTGATTATATGTTGTTTTCATACTAAACTCTAATTGAAGGTTTTCCAAACAAACAATTGAATAAATTCGAATCAACATTTTGAAACAAAGTTTTTTTTATAAAAATGAAAAAGAAGGGAAAACTATTCAACCCCCCTTCTAGTTTTCCACAATTGGTACCAGAGCCACGTCGCTCAAATTTTCAAAACAAATGGTTTTAAAAATTGAGTACGATCCATGTATCAAATTACCCATTAAGGAGGATTAAATATGAAAAGTGTTTTGTTGATTAACTTGTATTAGTTTTGATATTATATACATTAATTATACTAGCTCGAGATAATATTATGCTTAAAACAAATGTTATATGTTCGTTTTTAAAATCAGAAAGTTACACACCTTTCCACAAAGTCAGAAAATAATTTTTAACAAAAAATGCATTTTTTAGTATCAGATGGGCGGCCCCTTTAATTGTCTGGGCGGCCCCCTTAAATACTGGGCGCCCCCCTTAAATTTATGGGGTCCGTCTGTCTGTTCGACAGTTTTTCAGAAACTTTGAAAAATCATATAAAATTAACCGTAACTCCGTAGAAGTTGTGCCACCCAGCGTTTTAAAGGTAATTGAGTCTACTTTCATTTAAAAATACTTACAAGTAACCATTACAAACTTAAATAAGTAAGAAAGTTAAAATACTACACGGAGGTCAAAATTTTAAGTCTTGTTTTAACGTAAAACTTGTATCTTACCTTTTCCTTCGAGTTGGGCATTCCTAGTCGGTATATCTTTGAAAAATTAAACATTTATGCTTTCAAAATATTGATCTTAATTAAATTTTAAAATGGGTAGGAAACTATTTTATTCTCAAATAAAATCGAGCTAAGTAAACATTGGAATATATAATACACAAAACGACGACAAGTGTTTTATGTGCTATGTGAACTCATTTGTGATTCTATTTTGTTAATAGAGTATATTAGTTAATCATTGCTATTTTTTATTTAGCTATTTGAATATCTTAGCATATGTGCCATGTTCTCTATTAATTCGTAACTAGTTGTCCGTTTTTGCCTAACTAGATCTTATGCTAAATTTCTTACGTTAAGTTTGCATAACTAGTCTTGCATTGCATATAGGTATGGATGGCTTAATGTTACTTAAACATCTTGTAAATGAGTTAAATCTAGTCACCTAAATATTTCAAACAATTTAATCTATTCTTAACAACACACTTATATATTTTCAACAAATTACCTTGTTTCACATTAAGTTGTTTAATAAGAGAAATTGAATCATTGTAAAACATTAGTAGTTATATAAAAGAAAGATTATTTTCAAAATATAAGTGTGTTCTTTATAAGTAAGAATGAAGAGTCTTTCACATAACAAAATATATAACAATCATGAAGTAATAAGTCAAATTTCAATCATTCACTAATCTCACTCATAAATAATCTTAGGATTAATGGAACACACTATCAAAATGCCTATTAATTTTAAATGAGTATTTGTGAGGGTCAAGAAAGATCTTGATATTATATCAATTCATTATTCAAATTATGGTTGATATATTCATCAAATCTAATTGACATGTTTTTTTTATGTGGACAAGAAATTGGATTGTTATTTGTTTAGTTTCAATATTATATCAAATTATAACAAAAGATATAGTCTTGAATCTACATACTCAATCACACTAGATTGATATGAAAATATTTACATCCTTTGTAGATGAAAAGAATATGCATTGGATCATAACTCACACTTGTGTTGATAATGTCATATTGAATCTACTTGTTCAATAGTTGTGTTCCAAATATTTGAATAACATGTTTAACACATGCATAAAATATACAATGAAGTAGGATTGACGACTTGGATGTTTCATCCGAAATATTCAAGCAATTTACATTGCAATGCAATGGATAAATGTGTCATATCCGAAAAACCAAACATGAGCAAACTAACAACATATGTAAACTTTGCTCACACTACTTAAAATCATTACTTCAAGATAAAATACATATTTAAGAATAATACACACTATATATTCTATGTATTTCATTTTCTTTGTAGCATGAATGGTTGTGTTACAAGATAATGCACTACACTTTCCTTTTTGAAATAATATAAGTTAATAGAATTGAAAAATAACTTGTCACAATCCATAAACAAATAATTTTTTTTTTCAAATACTTGTTAAAGTATGATATATAACATTGGCAAAAATCATAGAAAATAATATTTGTTTAAAAATATATTAATGTCTAGTTTTGATATCATTTGAGAATCACAAACTCATTTAAGATAAATAATCTTAATGAGATTCATTTCACAAGAGATGCTAAGGTGCACTCTTAAGTCTAGCACATTTATTAAATCAAGTAATATGCCATCAAAACCAAATAACCGGTAAATCATGAACAAAAGATTAAAACTTTGCGTTTACTCTTATCTAAACATTCAACACATCTCTATTGGGATAACGAGTAAAATATATCATGTAGATTTACCTTCATAAAAACATGATGTTTGAGTCACATTAAGCCAAGTATTAGTTAATCAAGCAAACTTCATATTTGGTACTCTTCGATAGGTAAATTTAGGAACTCAATTTCTTCTAAAAAGAGAATGACTACTGGAGAATCTATTGACTAGAAATTCAATTTAACCTAACGGTTGAATTGCTTCTATGTGAGAAGTTGGGTGTGTGTAACCCGTAAAAATGGTTGTGTTTAGCCTGAATTGAGCACAACTAGTAATAGTCTCATACTCATTCTCCAACTTGATTAAATTGCTCTTCCTAAATATACCTAACGCTAGTTTACTCTTATGAACTTTGCTTCTCATTAGATTCTGTCATTCCTAGATTTATGGCATATTGATGTGCGTTTTATTAGTACAAGTCTTAAAATTTATAAACACGAATTATCCGATTATTATCTAGCACATACGAGCAAGTACTCGTCCGATGTAATAAAGGTGGGTAAGTCGAGATCGTCCCAAGAGATTTGGTGGTTTTAGTAATAAGAAAAACGTTTGTTAAATAAGGGTTGTCAATCCAAATTTATGTAAAATCTTAATTTAAAAGAAACTCAATGAAAACTAAACATATACTTGTGTATAATTCCTTGATTGGTAATTAGGAGTATCGTAACAATTTGAGTACGAAGTTTGGTGTAAAACTTGTTATGATGCGCAACTAAAAATGAGTAGTTATATAATCTATGATGTATGTCATGTTTTCACTACTACTAAGAATTCTATCACCTAAATGACTCCTTTCGGACATATCAAATTAGTATGACAATCCTATAAACACATGGTTGTTTAGAAAATCAATTCTTTTCTTATGAATTCCTACGAATCCTTTCGGTCCTTTTTCGTGATGAAATCGTCTCAAATCTATTTTAATAAGTAAATAAGATGGTTGTCAAACATCCTATTCCATACTAATATGGTGCATTAATATTTTGGAATAAAAACAAGTTGAAAATCCTTTCGGACCTATTTTTTCAAGAAATTGTTTTTACCGACAAATTAAGCAAGAAAAGATGTTATATCAACAAACTCATAAAATAGATATGTTTTCATGCATCACCTTTTTCATAAAATAATACTCCATTAACCAATCACATCATATACACAAGTATATCAAAAATTACTCCATAGCAGTCATATTAAAACACAAGTAAATAAGAAAATTTTCATAAAACTTAAATTAACAATTGTCCATTATAAGTATCAAGGTGTACCTAGTCTTGAGAATTACAATGAGTAAACTTGTGGAACTATAGCAACCACACTCCTCCAATTGCTCACTAACGTAAGTAAACAACTCCACACTCGAACCAATGCTTGAGACTCTAACTCAACACGTTCTGGACGTTTTTACAACACTTAGTAAACTTTCAGGCAATATAAGATAAACTAACAAGATTTGGTGTAATACTAAGTTAGATAAAGGTGGTACAAGTAACTCTAGGCCCTAAGTGCTCATTATATAGCTTAATGACACTTATCCTTCAAGTAAAAACGTCCATCCTCAGTAAATAAGTAGAAATGATCAGCCTTACATGATTATGGGGAGTAAATTCGCCAATTAATGCAAAACTTGTAACTTCAGTTATCCCCATCCGATCGGATGGTCAATCTTGGCACGTTTCCAGCCGATCCGGTTGCGGGTTGCAACCGATCGGTTGGATTTAGTCTGAACATGTTTCTATGTCTTTTCTTCGTCGTTTTACGTTGCATGCAATATTTTTCTTCGTGGCATGACTTTGTCCATTAGAACTTGATATTTCCTTGATAATTTTGTGTAGTAAGCTTGTCTTTATCAAATCCTTTGGTCTATGCAACGTTTCTTTCTTCCTTGATCCTCTTGAAAACTCTCCAAAAATGCATGTCCACTTCATTTCTTCATCTTTTAATCATTTATACCTGCTTTTGGCTATATTTGCATGTATAAACACTTTTCCACGATTAAGTAACAATTATATACAAATATGACCAATTTCCACTCATAAATCAAACAATAACACGACTAAAAATATGTTAATTTTGAGCGTTATCAAATCCTCCACACTTGAGCTTTGCTCGCCCTCGAGCAAGTCTTAATCAAAAGAAAATTGAATTCAATGGCAATAGTGCAAATATCTTATTTGAACTCAATCAAGTAAGTAAAGAGCTTGATAACAATTCTAAGCACCTCACGAAGATAATTTGAAATTCACTCGTCACTCAATATGTGTAACGATTAATAGATCACTCATTGCACAATCATGATTTATGTTTCTTACCATAAGCTTGTACAAGTATCAAAACAATAGAATAATTCATCAAAGAGGTCTTTTATTCGGGTTGTAATGTAAGGCTATGGGTTTTATAAACTTTCGTGTAAAATAATTACACTAAGTCAAAACGGTAAGGATAAGGCATGGGAATATTTATGAAATTGGTTTTAAAAGAAAAATAAAATCAAAGTCTAAGTCCCATAGTTGCTAATCTCAAATAATCCACAAATCCAAAAATGATAATAGTTACAATCTTTCTCCTCTTCGACTTCCACAAATTGATACATCGATTCACCATAAAAATATTCTTCAAACTTAGTACATCGGCTAACAACATATCTCATGACTTTCTTTATTCATAATAATATAACACATTGGCTATATTTGTCACCTTATAGTTGCGATGACTTATTTTTATTTATTTATTTATTTTAAATATGTTACCTCCCCCACACTTCGCATAAGCATACACCACAAAAAATACAAAACACGAAGTTACGCACCTTCATCTTTGTTGAAATGGCACACACATGAATTGTGAAGTGTGGCTAACTAATAATCATCAAAAACTAACCAAGCAACTAGCAATCCACCATTTAGAATTTGACAAGGGTTAGGCTAAGGTTTAAAGTTTAAAATATTTTTGTATTTTTCTGGATTTAACAAAATGAAAAGGATGGCTCAAAGGGTGAAACTAAGGGTATCTAGCGCTAAAGATGAACGCTAACAAATGGGTTCCAAATACGAGGTTAACTAACCAATGTGGTTAGCAAAAATTATTTTGTAAACGGATGGCCATTTGGTTTTATTCCTAAGTTTGCCTCTTATCATATGAATATATCCTTATCATTCGAAAATGATTTTAACCGTAATGCATAACAAGTACAAGTTCTAGAATTAACACAACCACCGGCACACTCATCATGAAATATGTAAATAGTATAAGAAATACTTTTCTCATAAAAAAAACTAATCCTCACAATTTTAAAGTAATAAGGTTATAAGATTGTGCTAGCAAATGTTATCAATTCCGAGACAAATTGCTCTTTAAAACTTGAATTTATTCTCCAAAAATATCATTATTATTTACCATGAAATCAACCTTATTTTAACTAAAATATGAAGGGCGAACTACTACTAGTTACTAAAGTTCACGACTCTAAAACGAAAATTTAAAACAAAAATTTAAAAATTATGCATTTTTTCTATTTTCTTTCTTCCCCCACACTTAAGTTTTGCATTGTCCTCAATGTAATAAAAAATAACTTCAAAGTAAAGGAAATGGAAAAATTTAGAAAATACCGAAGTTAAATACGCAACATGCATATTTAATCATAATAAGCAAATGAGTTTACCGACTCCAAACGTTGATCAACTATATGCTTCAGCAATAAAACTCCTGCAAGAAAATTGCAAAATATACGAAACAACCAAACAAACACAAACAAAAACATATCTAAACCAAATAAATAAAAAATTAAGTTACGTTATAAATCCTACTGGAAATAGTTAAAGATATTAGAAATAGAAATTGTTCGACACATAATTGTTTTTAAAAACTAATCATAATCCATGTGATCAAACGTCACCATCAATAACTCACATCGGAACGAACGAACTCGTCCTCGCTTCCCTCTTCATCCTCATCAACATCTTCTTCATCGTCCTCGTCCACCACTCGTCTCTTCTTCTTTCCAGCTCTTGACGACGAACCTCCAACATCATAATTCGATCCTCCAGGATTAAAACTTGGTCCACCCACATTAACACCTGAATTACCATACTCGGTAAGTCTACCGTATGGAGGATATGGCTCGGGAAATGGTGAATAACCAGGATAAGGATAGGGGTATGGTCCAGGATATGGAGAATATGGTAAAGGGTATGGTGAAACATTTGGTGGGTTATAGGGAGGTACCTCATAATTGGCATCTTGTGCCAAATGTTGGATCATAGGCATGGAATAATCATAGTTGTGATTATTCCTCATTTTCATTGAATCTCTCGAAACTTCCCTACACTCAATAGCATTTAATTCACGGTTCCAATCAGCCCATCCTGAATCAAAACCACTTTAGGTACTACCCGGAAAACTCCCCATTTGAGGTTGTGATGGCGCTCCCGCATAAGCTCCGGATTGTGCCCCCAAAGTCTTGTTAATCCTACCCAATGCTTTCCCAAAACTAAAAGCATCCCATATCTCACTCTCCAATCTCACTCTACACTTCCTCTACTCATCATCATTAAAATACCTAAGATTTTTAGCCAACGTGGTCACATAATGACCTCCACAAACATCACTTTATTTCTTAATCCACGGTGCTCTCTTAGAAAGATACTCGGCAATAATCCATGCCACATTCCCATTCTTGTCTTCCTCCAACAACTTCATCACCCATAGGTCCGGCTGACTACATTTGTCTTGTCCACCGCTCCTATGTATCAATCCCCAAGAAATCAACCTTTGTAAAACCTTCAACAATGGATTCCTAATCCTAGAAGAATTTCTCCTAAGACAAGTTGGATCACCAATTCTATTCCAGTATTCATCAGTACCCGTGTATTGATTATTACCTCTAGCTAAACTCACAAAATGTGGTCCAAACAACCTATGTTGAATCTCACTCTCCTCATACAAACCAAGTGCAACTGCAAATTTTGGCAAAGATAAAGCATGTTCGCGACCACACAATCTAAACCAAACACAAACATCCCCAAGAACATCATTTACCTTTCTATCAAAGTAGAACGTAGAAAAGAACTCCAAACACCATTCCTTGTAAACATCCTCACGAATACTAAAAGCTCTTTCCCAAGAATAATCTTCAAACCTATCTCCATTACCAGGATACACATAAATCATAGTCATCATGCTCCTCAATTGATCCTCACATTCATACTCCTCAAGCAATTCCCAATCAATCAACCTAGGCTTAGCAATCTTCCTCTCTTGAAGTTTTGAAAGACGTTCCCTATATGCATTCTTCTCATCTTTGTTTTTCACATGAGAAAACTTGACATTTTCATTAGACTCCGGTTTCAAACTGAAAGTAATCCTCTTCATCTCGTTCCTTTTCAAATACTTGTTAACAATCGGATTTCGTCCCAATCTTGCAACATTTTCCTGAAAGAAATCTCAAATTAGGTTAGTATATAAGTATAAGAACTAATATCAATCAATTTAGAAACTAGAAAACACATTTTCAAAAATTGTCAAAATTTTTTCCGAGGCGTCCATCCGATCGGTTTGAGGTCCAACCGAATCGGATGCAACTTTGGCACACTGCCAACCGATCGGCTGCAACTCGCAACCGATTCGGTTGGAGTTTTCTGCAAACATCATTCATCCTCAATCCATCCTAAACATTTCCCAATCAATTTGAACTTCTTTCTAACTTGTAATCTCCCATTCTTGAGTACTTCTAACATTCAAACTCTCATAACAATGATTCTTAACATTTCCAATCATCAACCTAATGATTCTATAAAAACCAAGAACATCATCTACTAAAATCTTCCAATTAATGCTCTAATCAACAATGCAATAACCTAACATCGCTAATTATCAATCATATAACTTCTGGGATTCATCAATTGCAAATAAACTAGCTCCAAAGATTATACCCAATTCAATCCGAAAATTCAATCAATGAATTCTTACTCAAAACTTAACCAATTGATCTAATTCTTTTTGCAATACCTTCTCCTATCATCTAATCACTTATCCCCAAAATATTACATCTCAATTCAAACTAATTCAAAAATACCCAATTCGTGACCTAATTTTAATCATCCGAATTAAAACTTAATTGAACAAAATTAATGATATAACTTACTTGACTTGATGCCATTGATGATTAATTATCACTCCTGCAACCTTCTAACAACTTTTTATGGTCGAATTTTTAACCCAAATTTTTGGTGGATTGTGTGTATGTGTTTTTCTTAAGTTTTTGAAAATTTTGGTTTATATGTTCAACTCCATCCGATCAGTTGTGAATCTATCCATTCGGTTTGGTATGAAATTGATTTTTCAAAGTTTTTTCTTCACTACTAAACTTGACACAAGTGCTAGTAGCTTTTTCTTTTCTCAAACTTATAATCTTGTATGTATTCCAACATACTTTGTCTACCAAAAATTTTGGTCATCTACTTCTACTTCTAAACTTAAAACTAAAACATAACTTAACCTCTAAAAACTAAAAACTAAAACTAAATAAAAAGATAATTAGATAAATAAATAGATAGATAGCTAAATAAATAGTCTCATTCAAACATGAAATGCATAAAACTTAAAAACATGAAATAAAATGCATGAAAAATAAAAATACGAAACAAACAAACTAGCACAAGATGTGCTTTATTCTTGTGATCATTCTTCTTCATCCATAGAAATATTCATTCCTAAGAATGTCTTCTCCACGATACTTGTTTGCCAACTTCCTAGTAGTCTTTTGAGTTTTGAAAGTTCGTGCAAAGTTCCTTCCGCTAGGACATGTGTTATCAAATTTGCAATGCCAATCACCATCTCCTTCTTCTCTTTTGTAAATGCTATGACCTTCGGAACCCCATTCCAAGTTCTTCAATTGGACCGGTAAAGATCCAAGAAAATCTGTCAACTTATTAAACACAATAATATTTTTAAATGGATTAAAGAAAGCCTCCATTGCTAGAGCTCTTTCCATTTCATCTTCAATATCAAAGAAACTAGGTGTGCATGGACCAAACTTTGGTCTACCATCTTCTTCCCTTCCTACTTCAAAGCAACCAAGGTAATCCTCCTCTTGGTCCTCATAATTATCATCTCCATTACTACCCCCTCTAGGCTTTGGATAGTAAGTATTCTTAAGAACTCCATCATCAATTGTCATGGTACCTCTTCCCATATCTATTATAGCTCCACAAGTTCTTAAAAATGGTCTACCTAACAACAAAGGTAGTTCCTTATCAACCGCAACATCCAACACAAGAAAATCCGCCAAGAATGCCTGATAACCAATTTGAACTCTCACATTTCTTACTTCTCCCATTGCTTTTGCCTTAGAATTATCCGCCATAGTGAGTTTAGAATTGTTAGGTGTAGGGTCTCTTAATCCTAACTTATGATACAATGGATAAGGCATAATACTCACACTAGAACCCGTATCGGCTAATGCATATAAAGGAGTTGTCCCATTAATTTTAACCGGTAAAACAAAATTTCCGGGATCATTCATTTTCTTTGGGAGCCCATTCTCAATTATCCTTCTCTCCTCTACTTCATCAAAACTATTATCCTCCAACTTAGACTTTGCCAACATAACTCCATCTAACTTCTTCCTACACTCCATATAATTCCTCAATACCTCAATGACCAGTTTGTTTTCCGTCAATTCACCTATTTTTGCTTCAAGATTTTCCAAAATAGCTTGTTTTTGCTCTTTGGTTAAAGGTTTGGTACTTTTTGGTGAATTAGGTGGTGTTTTGGATGATGATGATGATGATGATTTGTTTTCTTTTTGGGTTGAGGGTTGGGTTAATTTGTTCAATGGTGTTTTGTTTCGGTTAGCTTTCCCCATCTTACAAACTTCATCCGTTCCTTTCTTCATCATTTCCATTCCTTCACAAACATCAACAAGCATATCATTCACACTCTTCCCTTCTTCCAAATCACTTATGTTAATTCTTAACTTCCCAAGTGCAAAATCCAAACTACACTTGGTATTCACTAAAAAATCTCTACCAAAAATCACTTCCGGTTCATCTTCATTAGTATACTCCAAAACAACAAAATCAACTTTAAAGATGTGACCATGAATATTCACTCTAACTCCTTTCACTTCCTTCTTACCATAACTTCCATAATCAAGCCTAACAAAACCAAGTTTGTCAAGCATTTCTTCCAAAATGTAATTGTCTCCATATTCCATATTCAATTCCGCGTCCCACGCTTTAACTCCTTCCACCGTACAAGGTGTAGAATACCTCATGTGTGGAGCATCATATTTCTTAGGTGGTGCTCTAGTGAAAACAACAACTTTTCTCTCCTTCTCCTTCTTTGGGTAATACATTTCATGTGGCAAATATGAAACATTGTCACCAACAACTTCTTCTCCTTCTAAATCCAACTTGGCTTTTTCCAACATACTCTCCAACTTTTTCAAGGAATCACCGGAATCCTTGAACATATCTTCCAAGTCTTTCAAATACGCAAAAATCTGACTCAAACTCTCCATTTCAACTTAAGCACTTACTAACTATAACATAACCATAAACAAAAAATCCAAATCATTAGCATGAGGGTTAGTTATAATCAAATAACTCTTAATATGAAATAAGAACAAGTAAATTAACTAAATAAAACACTAAGAATTGAAAATAAACTAAAAATTAAAAATGTCTAAAATTTTACCGAGACGACCAACCGATCGGTTTGTACCCCATCCGAATCGGTTAGCACAAATGACCACCTCCAACCGATCGGTTGGAACCCGCAACCGGATCGGTTGGAGTTTTTTCACTAATTTTTTTTAAACTTATTATTTAATAAAACTTTAATTATGAAATTAAAAACAATGAAAGCATTAATTAAGATGTCTTTAAAAATTACTAAATCATTAATTGAAATTAAAACTTCTAAAACATTAAAATGACTAATAATTGCAACTTAAAACTATTAAAAACTAACATTAATTTTATAATAATTAAAACTAATTAACTAAAAACAGAAAAATAAATATTAATTAATAAAAACAGAATCCTATAAATTTTACCGAGACCACCAACTGATCGGATGGTTATCCATCCGATTCGGTTGGCCAAAACCAACTTTTTTTTTTTACTTTTTACTCTAAAAACTTTAAAATATCACGAATTACAAACAATTTTATTACTAAAAACTAAGAAAATTAATCAAATCCCCGGCAGCGGCGCCAAAAACTTGATGTGCGTTTTATTAGTACAAGTTTTAAAATTTATAAACACGAATTATCCGATTATTATCTAGCACATACGAGCAAGTATACTCGCCCGATGTAATAAAGGTGGGTAAGTCGAGATCGTCCCAAGGGATTTGGTGGTTTTAGTAATAAGAAAAACGTTTGTTAAATAAGGGTTGTCAATCCAAATTTATGTAAAATCTTAATTTAAAAGAAACTCAATGAAAACTAAACATATACTTGTGTATAATTCCTTGATTGGTAATTAGGAGTATCGTAACAATTTGAGTACGAAGTTTGGTGTAAAACTTGTTATGATGCGCAACTAAAAATGAGTAGTTATACAATCTATGATGTATGTCATGTTTTCACTACTACTAAGAATTCTATCACCTAAATGACCCTTTTTGGACATATCAAATTAGTATGACAATCCTATAAACACATGGTTGTTTAGAAAATCAATTCTTTTCTTATGAATTCCTACGAATCCTTTCGGTCCTTTTTTGTGATGAAATCGTCTCAAATCTATTTTAATAAGTAAATAAGATGGTTGTCAAGCATCCTATTCCATACTAATTTGGTGCATTAATATTTTGGAATAAAAACAAGTTGAAAATCCTTTCGGACCTATTTTTTCAAGAAATTGTTTTCACCGACAAATTAAGCAAGAAAAGATGTTATATCAACAAACTCATAAAATAGATATGTTTTCATGCATCACCTTTTTCATAAAATAATACTCCATTAACCAATCACATCATATACACAAGTATATCAAAAATTACTCCATAGCAGTCATATTAAAACACAAGTAAATAAGAAAATTTTCATAAAACTTAAAGTAACAATTGTTCATTATAAGTATCAAGGTGTACCTAGTCTTGAGAATTACAATGAGTAAACTTGTGGAACTATAGCAACCACACTCCTCCAATTGCTCACTAACGTAAGTAAACAACTCCACACTCAAACCAATACTTGAGACTCTAACTCAACACGTTCTGGACGTTTTTACAACACTTTGTAAACTTTCAGGCAATATAAGATAAACTAACAAGAATTGGTGTAATACTAAGTTAGATAATGGTGGTACAAGTAACTCTAGGCCCTAAGTGCTCATTATATAGCTTAATGACACTTATCCTTCAAGTAAAAACGTCCATCCTCAGTAAATAAGCAGAAAAGATCAGCCTCACATGATTATAGGGAGTAAATTCGCCAATTAATGCAAAACTTGTAACTTCAGTTATCCCCATCCGATCGGTTTCTCGCCATCCGATCGGATGGTCAATCTTGGCACGTTTCCAGCCGATCCGGTTGCGGGTTGCAACCGATCGGTTGGATTTAGTCTGAACATGTTTCTATGTCTTTTCTTCGTCGTTTTACGTTGTATGCAATATTTTTCTTCGTGGCATGACTTTGTCCATTAGAACTTGATATTTCCTTGATAATTTCGTGTAGTAAACTTGTCTTTATCAAATCCTTTTGTCCATGCAACGTTTCTTTCTTCCTTGATCCTCTTGAAAACTCTCCAAAAATGCATGTCCACTTCATTTCTTCATCTTTTAATCATTTTTACCTGCTTTTGGCTATATTTGCATGTATAAACACTTTTCCACGATTAAGTAACAATTATATACAAATATGACCAATTTCCACTCATAAATCAAACAATAACGCGACTAAAAATATGTTAATTTTGAGCGTTATCACATATCGCATAATATCTTGTTTCTAGATGTTTATTTGCTCCTATGTGATTTGATTGTATGCCTTTACATGCTTAACTCTATGTCCGGATGAGCACGAATTTAATGGGAAGGGAAAACACACTCACTCACATATATTCTTCTACCTTACACTCAAACCTCATAACCCTTCTTCAGTACATCCTCAAACCACCCATGTGAAATGAAAAACCGAATCATCCTTTATACTACCAATCTCAAGTCATCCATCATTTCCATGCCCTCAAAATTTACCTTCCTAAACCACATCTTTCCTACACTATAAATACATCTCCTTCATCCTTAATGATCATCCAACCAAACATGTCATCCCCCAACAACCCAAGATCTAAACTCTCAAGAGTTGCTAAGATCTCCGTAAAACCCATTTGGAGGAGAAAAATTGACTCTTGTCAAAGCTCAAGTGATGTTTGTAACACCCCCAATTCATGGTTGCAGCGGAATTCGAACTGGGTGTTACTTGACGGCACAATAGTCACAATAATAGAAAACGAACTCCAATTGAGTCGTTTTAAAAGATTTATCATTCAAATTGTATAAATATCAGAGATTAAAAAAATGAGGTCCCAGATGGTTCCATGTTTACAAATTAAATGAGTTTTGAATGATAATAAAATTTATAGCCCTCTTGAGTATCCGTGTCCTTCCGTGCCATCCTTGATCGTCATGAACCTGAAATACATGCTTGAGAGGTCAACACAAAGGTTGAGTGGAATTCGTAGAGTTTAGTTAAATCGTTTGAACACAATAATCGTAGTGTGGGCTATAGACTCACACTCATAGTTAGAAAACAAAATCGTTATTTATTTCACTAAGCTCATGCAACCAAAGCATTAACATCGAACCAACAAAATTGGCATTATAGAAGCCCTACCAAGGTACTTTTGCCATTATACCGCTAAATCTCAAATATAGTGCATTTGTGTGAACTCGTAGATGTTCAACACAAATGGGATCCGTCAATCCCAATAGATCTATTTACAATATTCGCGCTCACTAAAGGTAGTGACTAATGGTTCATGATATAGGGACTTCGAACATGGCAATCGTTACTTAGTGATAATAAAACATCGTCGTGTAGCATACAATAGAAAGCATTGTGTTCGAGTAGAAAAATAATAGCATGTATTCCCCCCATGGATTTGTAAAATAGTTAAACAATAGAAAGTGGGGCTACGAACTCACCTTAAGTTATGTAGTGAGTAGTGAATGTGATGGTCGAATCGCGAAGGTTTCTATGAGCAACCTAAAATAGAATGTTGCGACTTAGGATCGGAGTAAAGAATATGAAGTAGTGCCTATATATATATCTTGCATTTAGTCCATGATGGGGTATGATGTATAGTATAAGTCTTTGAAAGAAAGATTCATGAAACATGTATGTTTTGGTATATCGTTTACTACCGTTCGGGCCGACATAATTCAGAAGTCATGTTAGTAAGCGTTCGAGGAGCCAGGACACTTTAACTCGTAAATCCACAACTCAATCTCGACGGCTTACGTAATGAACTCCTCACATGAGGCTCCCTACTATTGTAGTAGTTGATGAAATATATAGATATAAGTTTTGATCCGAAAAGTTACATGTCCGATATTTGAATAAACTTAGGAAAGTTTATTAGTACATGAAGATTGTTATTAAGGGTAGTTTCATAAGTCTTGTATGACCATTTTCGATATGTAATATCTCATGGTTCCTTTTTAAGTGAAGTAGATCCAAATTGCTTGTTCAATATATCGCCAATTCCTTGTTTCATGTTTACGCTTATGTAAGTTTACTTGGTCATTTCGTCATGGCCTAGCCATGACCTTTGGTCCTTGTTCCAAGGTCACGAGACACAACCTTGGCTCTAGCCATGGTTGTGGTCTTGATTATAGGTCATAAGACCTCTTGTTCCTTTTAAAGTATAACCATAATCTAGTGACTTTCGCCTAAAAATGGGCTGTTTAGAATTTGAAGAATTTTATCACTCGGAAAGCGTTTTTAGGGCTCGAGCTTCTTTGTTCCTGAACGAAAACGTCATTCCGGACAACTTTTGTGTTTTAACTTTTTGATGAATAGGACCAGAAGTGTGACTTTCAAAACCCAAATTTGATCAGAATGGTATTTGGCAGTTTGCCGCAAAGTTTTGGTAACTTCAAATGGGCGTAACTTTTGACTCGTATACTCATTTTGGGTGGTTCAAGTTGATACGGTTTCCTTGTTAAGTCCTCTACTGTAATATGTAATGATCAAATATCATATTTTTACCATTTTGATCAGGTCTTACCAAGAAAGTCACTAGTTTGCTTGTTATAGTAACTTGTCTTATCAATCATGTACAATAACTTGTTTTACTCACTTTTATACATCATGGACATGAATACAAGACATAATATAGCACAAATAATATGTAAATAACATGAATATGATTATTTAACAAGAATCATGTTAGGGTTTGGCTTACAACTTTTGGCTTTCAAAGATGAAAGGATGTTAACATGTAAGGAAAAGGACTTTGATAGACTTGCTTCAACCCACTTCACTTCATGCAATCTTTCTACCCTTGTAATCTTGAAAGATGGATGATGAAGGTTGAGGTGAATTGAGTGGATTCAAACTCAAGAGAAATCACCAAGTATGTTAGGGTTTGGAAGAGTTTTGGTAACCTAAGATCAACTAGGGTTTATGTGTTGTTATGCACTTGATTCTTGGATGAAACTTGGAAGATAATGAGCTAAGGATGAGAGGATGGGGAGGGTGAGGTGTGGCGTTTAAATGAGGGGAGGAAGGGAGTATTTATAGTGAGTTGAGGAGGTTAGGAAACAACTAGGAAATTACCAAAACTTGGTGACCAAGTTGTAATTAACTAATGATCTAAGGGTAATTTCATGAGATGAAGCCACCTATGGGATGACTCCCCCCCTCCTAGGTCGGTTCATATACTTGGGGAACAAGGGTGGACTTTTGAGGATATTATCCAAGATACTTGTTTAGTTTTGACTCCGGGAAATGCCAATCGTAAATGATTAAGCCTCAAAACGTAAAACCGGGTATCGTAAAAATACGAAACTTGGAAGAATGGTTAAACATGTCAAAATACTTCATAATAAAATATAAAATGAGTGGTAGGTTCCATTTGGGTGGTAAAACCCTGCTAAAAGCTGGAAACACGGGTCTAAAACGCGTAATACGTAAAACGTACGAATATTGCGTAAAATTGAGAAAAGTAAAATGTTACTTTTCTAATAGGATAATATTGATTTAAAATGACTTATAATGTCTAGACTGGGCTCAGTCTAGTGTCGGTTGGTATTAAATGTCTTTTAGACATCAAACCGTAAGCCTAAAAATCAAGGAATGACTTATAAAATCAAGGGAAGATTTTTGGTCAATGGAGGAGGGAAAAATATGTTGACTTTTTCTAAAAAGTTGGAAACTCAAATCGTCTTAGAAACGCGTTTTGTGGTCTAACGGTTAATCGTCCATACGGTTAAGCGTGCTCATGCGAGAGTAGTACAGGCTTGGGTGACCTGCTGGGAAAAGTAATTAACCTGAAAATGCGAATTGTTACAGTCTCTACCCCTTACGGGGAACTTCGTCCTGAAGTTCTTTGTGTGTCATATGTTGGAGTGGTGTCGATAAAGATGTGTGGTTACTTATGAGGACTAGAGTCTGGCATTACCGGTGATGTAGTTTGATTTGTCATTTCAGTGTATGGTGTAGGATGAGGCTTACTTTTATGTAGGAAAGGTATGGTAATAGTCGAATATCAAAGGAAATTGATATAGCAGTCGAATATTAATAGGAATTGAGATAGTAGTTGCAATCATAGCCTAGTAGGTAATCGGTTGTTGTACCTAGTGTTTATTGACTTCATACTTATGTTATTTCGGATACAAATAAGCCCACTTGTTTATAATTCTTTATTTACATAGAGAGGCATCCCAAACAATGTAAATAGGGAAATATAAACTTATGGTTTGGTGATTTACAATGTCTTTATTTAAATGAAAAGGCATCCCAATTCATTCAAATAATTATAAATCATCCTACTTAATAATTCCCAACACAACATTCACAATTAGCCGGTTAGTTACAAGGTAGTGTATTATGAGATGATACTGGTGTTCCAAGATGAATATTCAATCTTGTAAAGCTGGTAAGGGTGCTTGTGGTGTAGCTAAGGATGATTTGAGCTTTAAAAGTGCATCAAGATCTGTTAATGAGCTTGTGGTTTCAACGATTGTAAAGATAATGATGTGATATGTTGACGAACAAAAGTGTGTAGTGTATGCTTAACATTAATACTCTTAGATATAGATGTTGAGTTTGCTTTAAAAATCTTAAGAGATTTTAAAGGTTTATGATGGAATGGTATCCTTAGGACCTAAACAGGATAGTACTTCTACAGGATGAAGAGAATAATTGATAACTATCCCAAGATAGTAGTTCGGATTATCTCATAAATGAAAAATTTCAAGAATGAAATTAGGTAGTACAAATAGTTAAGATTTCGCTGAGTGGTAAGGCACTATCGTGTCTCTAGATCGTTTTAATGTATTCTGGTGGTTTATCGAGTTCATGTAGGAAATCAACCTGAACATAACCCTAGTACAACTACTCTCAGTATTTGAAAATTTTAAGTCGAATATAGTTAGTCAGACTATATTCCACTGTCCCTAGGTTAAATATAGGTGACTAGTCTATATTTAGCCGAGGTTCGATAAAATTTTTAAATACCTAAATTAGGTATATTTGTGATATGTCTGTTGCTTTCGGGAAACTGTCCGCTAAACAAAGGCGATGTCAAACAATTCAGTTGCAAGTCCCGCCCATACTAGACTTGTAACCTATGTTTTCACATTCCATCGCATAGAAGATAGTACGGGTAGGTATGTGTGGAAAGGAAGTTTTAAGTAGTTCTAAAATAGAACATACTTAGCCAGGATCACGAACTTTTAACAATGAAGGTTTCAGAAGAAAACTTTGATGAATGTAGAGAAAGTTCAGTTTTTGTCGATGATGGATTAGTTTGTCCTTTAGAAATCTCATATTTCTTGTTTGGAAATCGATAGATTGTGATGGGTTTTTGATATCATATGAAATGATATTGATGAGGTGGTGGAATAAATCCAGAGACCATTGCACAAATCACAATGTCTCGGAAGTAGATTAGACCATTGTGTCACTCAAAACATTTGAGAAATGATTAAGACCATTGTATCATACAATGTCCGAAAAATAGAAAAGACCATCGTAATTCGTTACAATATCTTGGACATAAAATGTTGGAGTAGGAACATGATTGGGAGAATGTAGTTGTGCCGAAATGCCCTAGAATAGGCATACGCAGATATGTTTAGATAAAATGATTGAAAATAACTCGAATGTATATATAAATATACTAGTATTTGTTCGTGTAGTGTAAAATGCCTAGTGTGTATATATGAATACACTTATATGTTCATGTAGCATAAAATGCTTAATAAGTCCATAATCGTCTGGAGGATGGAAGACACGAAGATCGGAAGGCTATAAAATGTTTTTGCTTGTAGTGTGGTTATAGTTTAGGTCTCAATTAGACCCGTTTCTCTATAACCATGGCTCTGGTACCAATCTGTAACACCCCCAATTCATGGTTGCAGCGGAATTCGAACTGGGTGTTACTTGACGGCACAATAGTCACAATAATAGAAAACGAACTCCAATTGAGTCGTTTTAAAAAATTTATCATTCAAATTGTATAAATATCAGAGATTAAAAAAATGAGGTCCCAGATGGTTCCATGTTTACAAATTAAATGAGTTTTGAATGATAATAAAATTTATAGCCCTCTTGAGTATCCGTGTCCTTCCGTGCCATCCTTGATCGTCATGAACCTGAAATACATGCTTGAGAGGTCAACACAAAGGTTGAGTGGAATTCGTAGAGTTTAGTTAAATCGTTTGAACACAATAATCGTAGTGTGGGCTATAGACTCACACTCATAGTTAGAAAACAAAATCGTTATTTATTTCACTAAGCTCATGCAACCAAAGCATTAACATCGAACCAACAAAATTGGCATTATAGAAGCCCTACCAAGGTACTTTTGCCATTATACCGCTAAATCTCAAATATAGTGCATTTGTGTGAACTCGTAGATGTTCAACACAAATGGGATCCGTCAATCCCAATAGATCTATTTACAATATTCGCGCTCACTAAAGGTAGTGACTAATGGTTCATGATATAGGGACTTCGAACATGGCAATCGTTACTTAGTGATAATAAAACATCGTCGTGTAGCATACAATAGAAAGCATTGTGTTCGAGTAGAAAAATAATAGCATGTATTCCCCCCATGGATTTGTAAAATAGTTAAACAATAGAAAGTGGGGCTACGAACTCACCTTAAGTTATGTAGTGAGTAGTGAATGTGATGGTCGAATCGCGAAGGTTTCTATGAGCAACCTAAAATAGAATGTTGCGACTTAGGATCGGAGTAAAGAATATGAAGTAGTGCCTATATATATATCTTGCATTTAGTCCATGATGGGGTATGATGTATAGTATAAGTCTTTGAAAGAAAGATTCATGAAACATGTATGTTTTGGTATATCGTTTACTACCGTTCGGGCCGACATAATTCAGAAGTCATGTTAGTAAGCGTTCGAGGAGCCAGGACACTTTAACTCGTAAATCCACAACTCAATCTCGACGGCTTACGTAATGAACTCCTCACATGAGGCTCCCTACTATTGTAGTAGTTGATGAAATATATAGATATAAGTTTTGATCCGAAAAGTTACATGTCCGATATTTGAATAAACTTAGGAAAGTTTATTAGTACATGAAGATTGTTATTAGGGGTAGTTTCATAAGTCTTGTATGACCATTTTCGATTTGTAATATCTCATGGTTCCTTTTTAAGTGAAGTAGATCCAAATTGCTTGTTCAATATATCGCCAATTCCTTGTTTCATGTTTACGCTTATGTAAGTTTACTTGGTCATTTCGTCATGGCCTAGCCATGACCTTTGGTCCTTGTTCCAAGGTCACGAGACACAACCTTGGCTCTAGCCATGGTTGTGGTCTTGATTATAGGTCATAAGACCTCTTGTTCCTTTTAAAGTATAACCATAATCTAGTGACTTTCGCCTAAAAATGGGCTGTTTAGAATTTGAAGAATTTTATCACTCGGAAAGCGTTTTTAGGGCTCGAGCTTCTTTGTTCCTGAACGAAAACGTCATTCCGGACAACTTTTGTGTTTTAACTTTTTGATGAATAGGACCAGAAGTGTGACTTTCAAAACCCAAATTTGATCAGAATGGTATTTGGCAGTTTGCCGCAAAGTTTTGGTAACTTCAAATGGGCGTAACTTTTGACTCGTATACTCATTTTGGGTGGTTCAAGTTGCTACGGTTTCCTTGTTAAGTCCTCTACTGTAATATGTAATGATAAAATATCATATTTTTACCATTTTGATCAGGTCTTACCAAGAAAGTCACTAGTTTGCTTGTTATAGTAACTTGTCTTATCAATCATGTACAATAACTTGTTTTACTCACTTTTATACATCATGGACATGAATACAAGACATAATATAGCACAAATAATATGTAAATAACATGAATATGATTATTTAACAAGAATCATGTTAGGGTTTGGCTTACAACTTTTGGCTTTCAAAGATGAAAGGATGTTAACATGTAAGGAAAAGGACTTTGATAGACTTGCTTCAACCCACTTCACTTCATGCAATCTTTCTACCCTTGTAATCTTGAAAGATGGATGATGAAGGTTGAGGTGAATTGAGTGGATTCAAACTCAAGAGAAATCACCAAGTATGTTAGGGTTTGGAAGAGTTTTGGTAACCTAAGATCAACTAGGGTTTATGTGTTGTTATGCACTTGATTCTTGGATGAAACTTGGAAGAGAATGAGCTAAGGATGAGAGGATGGGGAGGGTGAGGTGTGGCATTTAAATGAGGGGAGGAAGGGAGTATTTATAGTGAGTTGAGGAGGTTAGGAAACAACTAGGAAATTACCAAAACTTGGTGACCAAGTTGTAATTAACTAATGATCTAAGGGTAATTTCATGAGATGAAGCCACCTATGGGATGACTCCCCCCCTCCTTGGTCGGTTCATATATTTGGGGAACAAGGGTGGACTTTTGAGGATATTATCCAAGATACTTGGTTAGTTTTGACTCCGGGAAATGCCAATCGTAAATGATTAAGCCTCAAAACGTAAAACCGGGTATCGTAAAAATACGAAACTTGGAAGAATGGTTAAACATGTCAAAATACTTCATAATAAAATATAAAATGAGTGGTAGGTTCCATTTGGGTGGTAAAACCCTGCTAAAAGCTGGAAACACGGGTCTAAAACGCGTAATACGTAAAACGTACGAATATTGCGTAAAATTGAGAAAAGTAAAATGTTACTTTTCTAATAGGATAATATTGATTTAAAATGACTTATAATGTCTAGACTGGGCTCAGTCTAGTGTCGGTTGGTATTAAATGTCTTTTAGACATCAAACCGTAAGCCTAAAAATCAAGGAATGACTTATAAAATCAAGGGATGATTTTTGGTCAATGGAGGAGGGAAAAATATGTTGACTTTTTCTAAAAAGTTGAAAACTCAAATCGTCTTAGAAACGCGTTTTGTGGTCTAACGGTTAATCGTCCATACGGTTAAGCGTGCTCATGCGAGAGTAGTACAGGCTTGGGTGACCTGCTGGGAAAAGTAATTAACCTGAAAATGCGAATTGTTACAATGTTGTTCCAAATCAACCAATACCCAAATCTTATGCTCATACAAATAACCCATCTCACAAATAAAGCCTAACACCCATGCTTGGTTCCACCAATGCTTCTTCTCATGATGAGCATGCACAATCCCAAAACAACAATCCAAACCTCATCACCAATGCTTCACTTGATGCTCATTCAACAAAAACACCATCCACTCATGAAGCCTATCTTCCATCCATCCCTAATTAAAACCACAATCCACCATCATCACCTTTCTCCAAACATTTGAAGTTCATTGAAGAACTCAAGGAAGCCTATGAGCTTAGTGCTCTTCTTGCCTTACACCTTGCTCAATGCAACTTGGAATAACTTCCCTCTAGCTCTCCTTCATCACCCCACAACTTGAAACAAGTTGCAAAAATGTCAACAATTTTCCTTGTTGCATCTTTCCCCAAAAACAAACTATTTCATTGAAGGAACACTTCACTTGGATTGAGTATCTTCTCGCTAGTACTCATCCAAAACCCTCACTTGAACAACATCCAAACTCTCAATCAACCTCTTCCGCTCCTAAATCTACACCTCTAAACTCCATACATTCTACTAAGTGCTTCATCACCACCAAAACTTAAATCCCTAAAAGTCAAGCGAATTTCTTTATGATATGCATCTTTTCCACTTCCTAGCAAGTGAAGAAAACAAAGAAGATATCCAAGCTTCAAGTGTTGTCGAGCCATCACCACCTCATTCACATATCCATCTTCGGTCGTCAACCAACAAAACACCTAAAAATCCCATGATTCCAAATCATCCACCCTTGTCAAACGATATATTAATCTAAACCATATTTGTCAACCTTTCGTCATTACCTACCCTTTTCATTCACGCTCATCCTTCTTCATTTTTCTACGTCTTTAAAAGAACATATCATTATCATCTTCATTTTTTTTAACTCTTTTAGAATATATATTTTGGCATCTTTTTCCAAAATATGTCGGTAGAATCTTTGCATTAGGTTCTAATCATTATCATGTCTTAAGCTTTGGGGTCATGGTAATTTCTTTTTGGGAGTTAGGTTGTTGTTTTTAAAACAATAATTGCATGTGTCATATTTTTAGTGCATATACCTATTACGTCCATATATTGTTCCCCTATTAGTATCATGCATATACCTATCATCATCATTATATATATTTGCACTTGTCTACTAACTTTGTTTTGAAGGATTACTTCATCGCTCGATTCTTTGGTAGCCAAAACAAGTTTTGAGCATACACCAAGGGGGAGTATACACCAAGGGGGAGCATACACAAAGGGGGAGCATTAAGGTTGATAGGATCAAGGCTTCACTTACGATGATGCAAGCTCGCCTTTTACATTCTTTCTCAAGGGTTCAAGCGTAGTTGAAGTCTCGTCTAAGAGTCCACCTTTTTGCTTCGACAAAAGGGGGGAGAAGAAGTGTAAACAAGTAACTTATACATTTTACTATGAGTTATAGTTTACATAGTTTGTCATCATCAAAAAGGGGGAGTTTGTTGGCATGAATATTACGATATTTAATCTAAACATTCTCTTCATGTTTTGATGATGAAAAAGATGTAAATTACAACATACAACGTAAAGTGCATAAGTTACTTGTGATCAAAATTCATCTATGCATTCATACGTCAACAAGCCTCGACATCTCAACGTCTCGAGTATGCTTCAACAATCACTTAAGGTATGTACAAAAAATGTCTAATACATTTTACGATCAAAGGGATTTTATTTAGACATTACAAAGTTTATAAAATGATATAAACATGTTATATATTTTTGAAAAACAATTTTGGTAATTAAAGGAAAATGTTTAATTCATAACAAATATATGAATTCAAATTTTTAACCAAAATCAGTTAGTTTTTCACCAGAAAAGACAAAGATTTCTGACCGTTTCAGTAGGGCGGCCCCCTTAATTATGGGCGGCCCCCTTAATAATTAAGGGGACCGGCCATACAATTAAGGGGACCGACACGCTCCAGTTGTCAGAAATTTTTGCCTATAAATACTGGTTCATTTCTGCAATTTTTCCTCACCTTTTGCACAAAAATTTTCAGTCCCAATCCCTTCAAAACATCCTTCTAAATCCTTTGATCATAAGATTATAAGTCTTTGTTTCAAGTGATCCAATCCTTCACCACTCAAAGTGCAAGAGAAGAATCCTCCCTATCGTAAAGCCAAAGATGTATTAGGATCTAGTTAGTGCTTATGTGAAGTTGTGAGTTATGTATATGTAATAAGTAGATCAAGATGATCTTACTTAGTAGTGAGTTTATGAGTGAGTAAGAAGTAGTGGGAAGAAGTAGTAGTGTGGAGAAGTTATGTAGTTGTGAAGAAATAGATGTGTGAATATGTAGTGGAGTATAGAAGAAGTTGTGAAGTAGTGAAGAAGTCGTGAAGTCGTGAAGCCGTGAAGAAGTCGTGAAGCCGTGAAGAAGTCGTGAAGTCGTGTAGAAGTTGTGTAGTGATTGAAGTTGTGAGATTGGTTCTAGCTACTATTAGAATTCGACATTTAGCTTAGTGTCGTTAAATGGTGTAACCAAAAGTTGTGTACGGTTTTCTCCGCCAAAAGGGAGCTTGTTGAGTAGTGAAGAAAACTCTCGAGTAGGTGACTCGGGGAGTGGAGTAGGGCAAGGAAGGTGTCCTTGTAGCCGAACCACTATAAATCATCGTGTCCGGTTTGCATTTCCTTTCTCTTATCTCTTTTCATTTATTCTTGCATTTATCGCTCTACATCTATGCTTGCCTATATGTCTTAGTTATTGCTTATATAGTTGTGATGATTGATTGTGTTGTACATAGAAGTTAATATTGTGATTGTGTGTATAAGTACATGATATGGTCAAATAGATTATTATTCACACTTCTCATATTAAGTTTAACTTGATAGATAATTTGATACAAAACATTTTAAGATTTTAAAAGGAAAACGTATTCACATAAAGATCAACCAAAGCTCCATTCATAAAACTAAGTTTTTCCAAAAGCTTACATATATAATTGATCATATTGATTATATGTTGTTTTCATACTAAACTCTAATTGAAGGTTTTCCAAACAAACAATTGAATAAATTCGAATCAACATTTTGAAACAAAGTTTTTTTTATAAAAATGAAAAAGAAGGGAAAACTATTCAACCTCCCCCTTCTAGTTTTCCACAGATTACAATAACAACTAACATCAGTAAGTACCTACTAACCTAATAATCTAAACTGCGTTCAATACGATAACTAGATTCACTAACAGATTACAATTGATAACCTACAATCTGATTACGTAAACCATATACCATACGATCAACATGAGTTTGAAGAAGAACTGATTCATTATACGGGGTGATGAAAAAAGAACCACCATCACCTTCAATCCCCAGATTGTGAAAGGTATCAAAAGCAAATTTGTAGAGACTAAGACTTGTGGCCCATCCTTCTGGGTTCTGAAATTCCAGTATTGGGTCATTGTTATCATCGAAACAAATTAATTTCAACTTACAAGTGTTGGGAATGTTAAGCAAACATTGAAAGGATGTTATTGTTCCACCAACAACCGTTAACAGCCATAGGCAGAAAACGTAGTGGTCATCCTGTTCTATGTTTCCTGAAACAACTATTTTGTCCCTTAAGTTTGAAACTAGAAATGGTAAAGGTAGATTGACCAACAACTCTGCTGGTATTTCTAACTCTTGGAAACGGTAGGTGACCAAGTTGAACGACACCATCATGTAGCTCTTGTATTTTCTACCATCATTTCCATATAATTTTTCATATCCACACCAGAAGATATGCCCATCAACGACACATTGACTTCCCTTTTTTAATCTTATTGACTGTCGGGGTAAAAACTCAGTTCCCAAACGGTTCCATTCTCTAGATGAGAATGTGAATAGTAAGACAGACCATTGATGATGTAGAGGATTCGTGGAAAACTAGAAGGGGGGGGGGGGTTGAATAGTTTTACGTCCTTTTTAAATTTATTACCAAAATATTTTGTAGCTTATTAAAAACTTTCGATTCGATCTCAAGTGAATTCAAGTAACAACCAATATAAACAATTCTAATCTAATAATGAAAGTATTGAAATAGAATGAAGAAAAGATAGAGTTAGAAAGATCAAACCACAACACGCGAATTTATAGTGGTTCGGCTACAAGGACACCTTCCTTGCCCTACTCCACTCCCCGAGTACCACACTCGAGAGTTTTCTTCTCTATGTCAACAAACTCCTTATGGTGGAGAAACCTTACACACCTTGGCTTACACAAGTTAACGACACTAAGCTAAATGTCGAGTTCTAATCGTAGCTAGAACCAATCTCACACCTTCTTCAAGACTTCACACCTTCTTCACACCTTCACAACTTCTTCAAGACTTCACACCTTCTTCACACCTTTTTCTATGCACAACTAAGTCACAACTACTAAACTACTTTACAACACACCTAGTTTCTACAATCAACAAATTCACACAACACTTTTACAAATAGCTAACACTACTACAATATGAAACTAGCTAATCACAACACTACTACAATTAGATGGATGTAGAGGAGTGTTCTTCTTCTTGCACTTGAGTGGATGAAGCTTTGGATCACTTTGAAACAAAGACTTATGAGTTATATGATCAAAGGATTTTTGATATAGAAATGGAGGTTGGATCAGAAAGTTTATAGTGCAAAAAGGTGAGAAAAATATGTGAAATGATCCAATATTTATAGGGCCAGAAAATACTGTTCTGGAGCGTGCCGGTCCCCTTAATTAGGGGGCGGTCCCCTTAATGATTAAGGGGGCCGCCTAGTAAAATTAAGGGGGCCGCCCTCCTGAACGTTGGATTTTCTTGTCCTTTTGTGAGGGAAATTTTTCTGGATTAGATTTGCCATTTTTGGTTGAAAATTTGAATTCACAAATTTGTAATGAATTAAACATATTCTTTTATGCCAAAAATGTTTTACAAAAGATATAAAATGTTTTGTGACATTTTATAAATATCTAGTGTTTAACAAAAGTGTTCCTTTGATCTTATAATACATTAGACACTTTGTTTATTCATACCTTAAGTGATTAAATGGTAAAGATGAGTATTTACTACTAAATACTTGTTTATGTCATAATCTTTGGTTTGATGAGTTTTCGTTTTGTGATTATCAAAACATAGAGATATCGAAAGATATGAATAACGTTTTTAGTCATTTATCTATATCAACAATCTCCCCCTTTTTGATGATTACAAAACCTAAACTCATTAAATCCAAAAATTAATTTTTAGACAAGTATTTAGTGAGTTTATATTCACTTCTCCCCCTTTTTGTAGAATCAAAAAGGGTATGCCGACAATTTTTCAAACGTGAAAATTTGACGGGAAGACATCTCCCCCTTGATGTGTACTCCCCCTCGTTTGGGGGCACCAAGAGAACGAGTTATGGAATGCTTTGCAAAACAAAAATATTAGAAGCACAAATATATACATGCAAACATATATAAGGTGACAAGAAAATAATTAAGCATGTTTGAAAAGAAGCATTCATATTAAAGCAATGGTTGTGTCAAGACTCAACAATACAAGTAGCACTAATAAGGATTACAAGTAGGAAAGCTAGTACATAAACTAACAACTAGAAAAATACATCATCATGCAAAGAGTACATGGTCTTCATAGAGCTTGCAAGCAAAAGGGTGGTAAAGGCTTTATTTATTAAGCATATCATATGCTTAATTTGGAGAGCATGATGGTGATGGTGGAGGAATGGGTGAGAATTATAGTGGAGGAATAATTGGAGAGGATGGTGGAGTTGGTGGTGGTGGTGGGTTAGTAAGCAAATGTTCAATATATGAAAACATATATTGAATTTCATCTCTAAGACCAAAGATGACGGTGCGGTTGTGGATGCAACAAAGACAAGTATCCCCATGGGATTCAAGTAACCTCCAAGGCACGGGATTGACAAAGAATGGTGGTGTAATTGGTGGAGATGAGAGATGAGTATCAAGTGGTGTTATTGGTGAAAGTGAGATGGTAAGATGAGTGGAGATAGGTTCTTGTGTAGGATGTGGTGATGATACTTGTGGTGACAAGTGTGAATTGATGTAGTCATTGATTGGTGAGGTTGAAGGTATGGAGGATGAGGAAGTTCCATGAGTGGAAGGTGTTTTGGATGGTACATTAGGTGCATTTGGAGATGAGCATTTTGGTGGAGGTGATGGGGTTTTGTTGTCTTCATTTGTTAAGTCTATGAAGAGTTGTTTTGGAGGGATGATCACAAGCTTTTGTTTCTTGGAGGCTTTGGAGTTTGAGGTGCTTGGTGGAGTCATGATGATTTAGATGATGAATGATGAGATGAAGAATGGTGATTATGGAGGGAATTTATAGTATGGAAATGGTTGATTTAGGTATGTATTTGAAATGGTTGAAAGAGATTCAAAAATCATTTGGGTTAAAATGGGAAATGGTAGCTGATACTAGAGAAAGGGTTCACAAGATGCAAAAGAAAACAGTAAACCCAGTTCCAGATGGCCGGTCCCTTTAATTGTAGGCCGGTCCCCTTAATGATTAAGGGGACCGCCTAGGAAATTAAGGGGGCCGCCCATCTGGTGTTTTCCCAGACGACCAGAAACCAAAAATTTGCAGAATTGGGTGATTTTTCAAGTGTGTATTTCCAGCAAGCTCTATTAGAAGTATATACTCTAGGAATGATGATATATAAATATATATATAACCAAATTATGCATGCAAACAAACATATTATATTTCACAAAAAAAAAAAAAAAAACATAGCATAGCATTACAATATGATGAAGATAGTAGCATGATAAAAGTCTAAGTATCATCCAAGAAACAAGCAAGAGATAACATAAGTATTTCCGAATAAATCAGACAAATAACAAACCATACAAATGTCTACTAGAAACTAATAATAATAAGTAGCAATACATCAACATCATCTACTTCTTCTTCTTCCCAATCATCTTCCTAAACATCTTTCCAACGGATTTGAATCCTCCTCAAATTTCTTCATGTATTTGTTGTTGAAGGTTGATAATGGACGTTTGATGAGTGAAGAGAAGCTCATCGGTACGTTCATGAGGAAGAGAAACTTGATACTCGGTATCGTCAATATCGGAAAGATTTTCAACAAAGGTCGTGGGGAATGGAGTACTAACACGTGCCTCCTCATCATCATCATCATCGTCACGATGAGATGTAGATCCACGAGGCCTAGAATACAAAGGAACACGAGATTTTTCTTTGTCACTTCGAGAACGACGAGTACGAACAAGAGTGAGTTGGTTCAAAGTAGGAAGGATTTGAACGTAGTAATCTCTTTGAAGATGTGGGTAATGTTCCATGACATAACGATAAAGTCGTGTGAGAAACATACCGTAAGGAAGATTGGCATTTGGGCTGTTTTTGGCGGACATGATTCGATGAGCAAAAAGATAAGCCAAATTGTATTGCTCTTCAGCAACTACACAATATAACATGTGGGCAATGCTCGCCGTGACATGATCACGGTGACCACCAGTACCAAACGCATTCTCGCAAATGAGTTCTTCCCACTTTTTCATATCTTGGCTTAGCTCTTTGAGGAGGATTTGATTTGCATGAATATCGACATTCTTCGACTTGATTACTCGACTAGTCGTACGACGTTCTAGTTCAAGCATTCGACGAATGTCTTCAGGACTAGGAATCTCAGAATAGTATGGGCCATCCTGAGGACGATTTCTTTCAAGAGAGGAAAGATCCCATTCATTTGAGAATACGGCTTGGCCGTTGTATGAGATTCTAAAAATTTGTCCAAATTGAGCAAGAGTAAGAGTGATGAATTGATTTTGAATCATGAAGGAAATAAGGAGATGACCATAGGGATCGGTTTGCACCGTCACTTGGCTATAGAAGTCGAGGATAAAACGAGGAATGATTGGTTCGTTGATTTGGTAAAGACATTCAAAACGAATATTGGAGAACATTCGTTCGGTTTGATCAGATTCATAGAAAGATGGATCGACAATTCTTCCTTCGTGAATGTTTCTATTTTCAATGGGATGATAGAAACATGCAACTGAAGGAGACATGCCGGGAGTAGAAGAAACATTTGGAATGTATTGTTTGGTTTTGGAGACATCACCAACCGTGGTCTTAGGCATTTTCATCTAAACAATGTAACAACAAAAATAAAATTAATACAAAAACAACTATCATGCATATGTTATATATATATATATATATATATATATATATATATATATATATATATATATATATATATATATATATATATATATATATATATATATATAATTAGATGCAATATATGTGGAACGAAATTCTACTTCGACCCAAAAAAAAAAAAATTCTATGAAGTAGTTTCACAATGTTCCTTGTATTTTGATTTTAAACTCGTTTTAGAATATATGATGTCAAAGAGTATGATATCATAATTCATTTAGAAGTAAGGCTAGATATATATTAGATTATATATCTTGCTCTTTCATAAGAGTTTGACACAACATAAGCATGTTTAAAAGGTTAAAATGCGAATTTTCGTTTTCAAAATATCTTTTTCGAGATAAACCAAACGCTCCCTTAACTAGATAAAAATAACCTAAAACATCAATATATATATATTGATTATATATCTTGATGACATCTATTGACTCTAATAGTTTTAACAAGTTTTATGAGCTAGTTTTAGGTTTCGAATAACTACATATAATTATAATTTGTTCATGAACCAAATGCCCATGTTGTCTTCATGAACCATTTTATAACGAATTGAGAAATATGTTTTGATTGTTTACAACATTCAACCAATATAATGTAGTAAGTTTTAACTAGTTTTTAAGAGTTATATCAACAATGTGTCTTTTGAAAAATGAAATTCAACAAGGGTTTATGGGCGATTAACGATTTTGACAAAATGATATGTTATACTAAGTTTGAGTTGCAATACATCATCCTAATCCTATGGGAAGCATTTGGTTGTTCAATTCCTAGCTTCTATTTCACTAAAATTCAAATTAAAATAAATTTTAATAAAATGCCTAATTATTGATTAGATACCAAATTGAATGAAATGTGATGAAATATATGTTGGAAAACTTACCAAAGATGTTGTTATACGTTTGGTTAACGTTTGCCCCTTGTGAAACAACCCCGAATTGGTGATTTGGTGAAGGATTTTGGTGGTTTTGGTTCGTTCATAGCAGTGGTGAGGGAGAAATATATGAATAAATGGAGTGTTTGGGAATGGATTTAAGGTGGAAAACGAATTTGGGAGTGTCAGATGGCCAGTCCCCTTAAACATTAAGGGGACCGCCCCCGATAACAAGCCGGTCCCCTTAATCTTTAAGGGGGCCGCCTATTAAATTTTGAGTTTTCGCGGTATTAGTTTCTGGTACAAATATATTTATATATATATAATTAGATTTATAATATATCAAAAATACGTAAGTGTTTATTGGCACGATGATAACGTACTTAACAATTTTTAATTACCGTTTCGATAATTAAAAATGTACCTTTGACAATTTTGGATAAAATGATCAAAGTGTTAAGTTGATGAGGGGTTTGAGGTGTATTCGGAAATATGTGAACATGTGTATATATATATATATATATATATATATATATATATATATATATATATATATATATATGTGAGTGAATGATGGGTTGATAGGTGAGGTTTGAAAGATGATAACGGAGATAGAATATAGTCGGCGAAAGGAGTTTGTTTCATCCATAGTGTTCACGTGCGAAGGCGTTCTTGCATGATAATAGTCCACTTGACTCATATCCCTTCATCATCACGAGTCTTCTAAAAGTGGACATAATAGAATTTCGCGAGGGGGGAAGGAAAGGGTTCGATAATGAACAATTTCCTGGAGTTCTAGAAAGTCAACTAATGACGTATCTAGGTTAAGTGCAAGTATGTGTGTATATATATATATCTATCTAGTATAATAAGTATGAGAATATATATATATATATATATATATATATATATATATATATATATATATATATATATATATATATATATGATCAAACAAATAGAGGAAGATAGCAAGCTATATCTATACAAGCAACGTAATCAAACAAAGCATATTTATCTAAGCATGGTAATGAGTTGTGAAAGAATGGCGTACCCGGTGGTCTTCAAAAAATCTTCAAAATCATCAAGATGACATATAGACTTTGAAAAAGTCTACGTTGAGAAAAACTTCAAGATTGCCTCAAGAAATGTTCATCTAGCTATTCGGTCCCCATTGCCTCTTTGGTCCAAAGTTGTTTGGTCCAAACATGTTTAACATTTGACTAGGATGCATGAAAGGTGGTAGTATTGATATGTGTCTTTTTGCACATATCTGTTCGTCCAATTTTCGAGTCAAAACGATCAAAAACACTTCAAAATGGTCAAATAACATCACAAATATCCTTGGAATATGTTTTTGTGTGTTTCAGGTACAAAAGGATTGAAAACAGACGAAAACTGAGCAAAGTTTACATAATTGGCAGAAACAGTCCCTGAACTTTCAGAAAATGGCAAAATAAATCACCAAAAAACCCTTTTTGTCAAAGCTTTTTATTTTCATTATTATTATTATTATTATTGTTATTATTATTATTATTATTATTATTATTATTATTATTATTATTATTATTATTATTATTATTATTATTATTATTATTATTATTATTATTATTATTATTATTATTATTATTATTAGTATTAGTATTATTATTATTGTCAAAAAAAAAAAAAAAAAAAAAACTACACAATTTGTTTTGCAAAATCAGTTTTTATCCTAAATCCAACTAAACCAAATCCTAGCCCAACCACAACTTAAACCCAACACAATCCAAACCCACACCACACCTTAGCCCATTCTACTTAAACCTAAACCACCCTCCACCCCAGTTAACACAAACGCACCCTACAACTAATAAAAACCTCACCCTCGCCTCTTTTTATCACCAGTCAAACCTGTCTTCAACCTCCTCTTTTACCCACCAAGTAAACCACCACCTCCAACCTTTTTCCTGCTACACTCAACCCCTCCCCTCCTCAAAAGCTCCCCCGTCACATGTATCCACTCCAGGTCTCCAATCCACACCAATTGGGCGCCAAAACTGAATTCAATGGCTTTGATGAATTGAGACCCATCCTATGGTTGAAATTGACTCAAAGAAGCACAAAAGTGTCCAGCTCAGCTTTTAGCTCACAGAAGAAACACAAAGAGCAAACACAAGGAAGAAGACAAAAAAATTGAAGTGCAACCTTTTTATCAGTAGTATAAATATTATTTTGTAGCCAATGGTATAAGGCATTAGGAGTAGGACTTAGAGTAAGAATTAGTTATTAGGAGAGCTTTTAGTAATTTTAACTTTAATTTTTAGTTTGTTCTCAGCCTTGTACTAAAAATCTCAAGTTTTATTTAAATTCTATTGCTTTTTCCTAAATTACTGTCTTGTTTAGTTTTTGAAGCTTATTTGTATTTGCTTATTTTGAGATGCTTAACTTGTGTTAAAATTTGTTCCTTAAGTCATATTAGATTAAGCTTCAGTGTTCTGTGCCCGATTTTAGTCTTAAATCCTTCTTTTGTCAATTTTTTTATAGCAAATCAGTCACTAAGGGACTGTTTGGCACAGGGTCCTTCTTGGAGTTTGACTAAATTTTAACTTGCAAATCCATTTGGATTAGATTTATTTCAGTTAATCTAGTAGTTTAGAATTAAGTCTTAGCATAATTTCATAGTTTCTAAGGTTTTGTTTTGGTATTCCAATTCAGTACTTTAAAACTATTTTGCACTGCCTCTATTTTAAGCTATAAGATTTTAAGTGTTTTGTTGTATGTTTTACTTGAGTTTTGGTTTACTTTACATGTCATTAGGATCTGGAATAGCACTCTTAGGTAGTGACTTATTTTGATCCAATATCCACCCATTTGAACCACTACATAAAAGTTAGAAACTAGTCCAAACACCCCTTGTTGAACTAACGTTTAGATCAGCTAGGATAGGATTTACCTTTTCATTTTTGGTTTGCTAGTAGCTGGTAAGATGATCTTTAAGTGCTTGTGCTTGTTTTGTGATTTTAAGCTTATTTAGTGGGTTATCTTTGAGGCTGCATGTTTCCCCACCAACGTAGCCTGCACTTTCATGGCCTCAACAGCCCTCACGTCATCCTAGGATGATTCATAGGATATAGGAGCTTAGGTAATTATTGTATGCTTTAATTAGGTTCACTTAAGGTTATAGAAGTAGTTGATCATCTGGTATGTAGACTTTGTAAGTCAAAAAGTTCATTTCTGACCCATTTGACCCAACTGATTTGCTGTCAAAAAAGGTCCCAACAGCCTGAAGTTTTTGATTTTTAGTTTCTTCGTTATTTGGCCAATTGCTCTAAAAATTGGTATGCCTCTTATTCAATAGTTCATCTAGTTGACAGTATTTTTAGTTTATTTTTTTGAATTTTTTATCACAGCTTTTCATTGGCCCGAAGTAGTCCTATTTGTTGCTGTCCAAAAAAATATGCATTTCAGAAACTGTTTTTGATTTTTCATTCATTCGTTATAAGTCTGTTTTACCCGAAATTTGGTACGTAAGTTAATTGGATGGTAATCTAGTTGCTCATATTTTTTTTTGAATTTTTAAAATTTTTTTATAGCAGCTTTTCTGTCCATTTTCCGCAACTGCAGCCCTTAGGTGTAGACTTTGCTTATTTTCAGCTTCATAGGCTTGTTTCTCTGCTTGTAACTTGTTCCCTATAGCTTTCTAAGATTCCCCTAGCTGTCTATTAGCTTAGTTTCCCCTGAATTCACCTTAACATCAGCTTATATATAGTTTTTTAGTTCCTAAAATTTCCTTGGTTTAGCCTTAGGAGTTGATTGTTAAGTTTCCTTTTTCCTCTGAAGTTTTAGTCACTGATAAGCCAACATAAGCTCACAACAGCTTATTTGTGAGTCTTTAGGATAAGTCTTAGTCTATGGTTAGCTTAAAATTGCATTAGATGTGCTTGTGTTGGTTGCCTTTAGCTTTTGGGAATCTTATTTTGGTTAAACAGCTCACACACTTTCTGATAAGCCATAGCCACTTTCCCAGCTTATTTTTTCCATTTTCAAAAATTTTCTTGTTCAAAAGTCATTACTCTTTTTGTTTATTTACAATTTTCATAAAAAGAAAAAGTAAAAAAAAAATAATAATAATAAGTGCAAAAAAAAAAGTGATGGTTGCTCAGGCTCGAACCCCTGACCTACTGGGTCACAACAGAACATTCAACAACACGTCCAACCATCTGTGCTACTAAAGCTTTGTTGTTATTCTTTGTTTATTTTAGTATTTATAGTAATAATTGTTTTGGCTTATGTATATATTTAGCTTTTGTTTAGCTTATTTCCTGCTTATTTAAACTGCTTATTACCCTCTTAGGTTTTCCCCGAGCTTTCTTTTAGTACAATAGACTTTCCAAAAAAAAAATTTCATAATTTGTTTTACTATTTTTCTAGGATTTATTTTATTATTTTAGTTTTTAATCCGTAATAAAAAATATAAAAGCCAAAAAAATATTTTTCTTTTTCCAAAAATTTTCTTTTTTCGTTAGGTTTGTAAAAATATAAATTTCATCCCCGTAGGATTATCGTAGCATAAAATTCACTTTTTATTTCGCGCACTCGCGTTTTCCTTAAGTAACTTTTACGTATTTAGTTTAGCTTACGTTTTACGATTTTCCGAATTCCCTATCATGTTTCCCGTAGTCTTTTAAGTAGATCTTAAGTTTTATTTTCATTTCCTTGTTAAATTCATGTTTTAGTTACGTTTATTTTATTTTTGTACGTTATTTGCAATTTATCATAATTCCACAATACCAAATAATCTCTCAATCATCCTTACAAGCATATTAATCTCGAATCTCGCACGATATCGCCCATTCACACCTCGTTGGGACACGACCCAGGTAATCACTTACCCGGTATCACATATATATATTGTATTCACGAGTTTTCGCAAGTCTTCGTTTTCCTAAAGGTTGATTAGTGAATTCCACTCACGTCTACCTTGTATATTCTTGATACGCACTTAAAAACGCATTATCAAAATGACGCCGCTGCCGGGGAGGTTGTGTTGCGACAATATCGTTATGATTTCAACGATTAGTGACTTGTATAACCTTCGTCAAGAAGTTATCATTTTCAAAAAAAGTATAAAACACAAAAAAATTTTCCTTTTCTTTTGTATATTTATTTATCATATAAAAAATACAAAAATATTTTCCGTTTTTCTTGTTAAATAAAAAATAAGCATAAAACATACCACCGAGAACCAAGGCAGAACACCTACTAACTAGGGGTGTGAACATTAATAAGTTCTCAAACAGAAGATTAAAACTTGCCATTGTATCCTTGTGAATTGGTGTACCTTTTTCAAAGGAGCCATTTACATTGTGATTATTGATTTAAGTTCACAATTGTCTTTTTGAGTTGGTCTCGTTTTAATTGATGTGTTTTTCGAAAAACCCAAAAATAATCTTCGTGTCCTATACGTTTAATTCTTATCTTCTTATCCTCTTTACCGTTTAATTCTTTCTTCTCATCCCTCGTTAATGTTTAATTCTTATGTCGCCACTTGACTACAATTGTTTTCATTGTAAAGGTCCAGTGGATGACAATCATCGTTGTTACAAGTGCGCGTGTAGGCGGTGTGGGAGTGATATTAGTGACGGATTTTGTAAATGGTGCAAAGCAAATCCGAATGCTTTCAATGATTCTCAAAGTCTTCCCGACCACCCTCCACAACCCCAACTATCTTCGTTTGATCAACACTATTGTTATGTTTGTAGAGATCTCTTAGAAGATGGTTCACTTTGTAAACGATGTTTTTGCAAGGAATGTGGGTTTACCCATGGACTTTGTACTTGTTGCACTTTTGAAATCGAAAATTCATTCGTGTTTCCAAATTTTCAAAACGATTTCAGTTACCCTCCTCAGAATTTCTTTGAACAAGAACCGTGCTATTTCAATAATACATCATTTCAAAATGCACCGAATGTTTCTTGTGAGTATTGTGGAGGCCCACATTTCAGTTCCGACTGTCAAACAAGGAATCCAATTCCTTATAACAGTAATGACTATTCGTACCAAGACCAGCCTCCACAGTACCAAATGTTTCAAGCAACTCCTCAACAAACTGAACAAGATTTTTTTCTAAAGACTCTAGAGTCATTAAAAGAAATGAATGAGGAGTTGGCTAATGTACCGTTTCATAATGCACCAAGTTCTTCTTGTGCATATTATGGGGGTCTTCATTACAATTATCAATGTCAACCGTGGAGTCAAAATTACTATGAACCTAATCCTTGTTCTAGTGTTGATACTTCCGGTTTTGACGATTCCACACCCCCACAATTTTTGCTCATTCCAAATTCTCGTGAGAAAACTATGGCAGAATTACTTGCTGAAGAACGAGATTCTGGAAAAAGCATGGAAGAATTACTGGCTGAGTAACGAGCAGTTAAAATACGTGCCAATCTTCGCTGTGCTGCTCTATATGATGATGATGATGACAGTGATGATGATGAAGATAACATTGTTATTATTAAAAAAGATTCATCAGATTCATCAGTTGTGATTCCTTCCATGGAAAGTCAGGGAGAAAATAATGTGACGGAGAAATTACTAGCAGAAGATCAAATGGAACTCGTACAATCCATGAATGCTAGCTCCTCTCAACTCCCTCAGTCTGTTGTTGTCACACCCGAAGTTCACACTCACTCTCCAAACATGGGGGATGAGCATCTTAGCACTGTTCCTGACAAGGAATCGGATGAATTCATAAAGTCTAGTGTTTAGAGCCTTGTCCCAATCTCAAGAGAGTCACAGGGAACTTTGGATCTTATGTGTGATTTACTTTCCCCTCTTGAGTGTTCAAACGATCATTTTGAGACTTTCTCAGATTTTAATGATGATTGTACATCTCATGGAGACATCGAGTATGTTGAGGCATCAGTTCCACATTCTGATGTTGATCATCTTCTTGAGGAGTTCGCCGATGAACTCACTCACATCAATCCACTTCCAACGGGAAGTGATGATGGTCTCCTTGATTTCGAAGCCTATCTGGGAGAAATTGAAAGTCTCTTATATCATGATCAGTCACTCACTTCTTATCCCAACAGTCCAATAGAGAATATTGATCACCTTGTTCCCGAAACATTTAATACGACTCTCACCAATCCTTTGTTTGAATTCGACTCTGAATTCACATTGATTTATGATAATCCAATCTTTGGTACTCAGATTGAGGATTGTGATGAGTCTACTCCGGAACACGAGTTCACAGATTTGCATCTTGTGATTGATTCTCTTCGCGAGGAGTTCTCCGGTGAACTCACTCATATCATACCTCCATCGGAGTATGATAACTTCTATTTTGATCGAGACACACCCGGGATATGTCTTGATCACGTGAGCTTAAATGATGAGATTCATAATACTGAAATTATGGATTCTCCCGTGGGTGATGACGATTTAATCATGATTTTCATCATGATTTTCTTTCTTTTCTTCACCTATCCCGTGACGTCCTCTCTTCTTCACTCCTTCGGGACTGAAGACACCATCTTTGACCCCGGCATTTTCATGTATCCTTCTCTTGAACCGGATACTTATCTCATCGGTGTGGAACTTTCACGTGCTTCAAATGTTTGTCCAAACATCTTGAATGAAAGTCCGATGGAGATTCCTTCTTCCACATCATGCTTCCCCAAGGACAAATGAATTCGGGGTCGAGTTAAGCTAGCGACTCGGTAAACAAAAACAGTAGCATGTATATGGGGTTTTCACCCTTAGTGTGGGGGAGTTACCCCTAATGTTGTCCTTTTACATTCAAAGGGTCGGCATAATAGCCGGGACTTTGAATATTGAGGACAATATTCAATTCTAAGTGTGGGGGGGGGGGGGGGGGGGGAAATTCTAGCGAATTTTATCACATTTTACCATCTAGTACCCCCGTTTTTGGCAAAAATTTTAAAATTTTTTCACTTGAGCTTCAAAATTTTTGTGGTTATCAGTCCACCATGTCTAAGCGACAAAAGGATTGGCTAATCCAGGAGCAAATGGCTCTTGGTAAAGATATCTCAAAACCGTTGACGGCTTGCAATTTGCCCAAAATTGTATGGTATCTCAACTCGCCATATCCTTAAAAGTGAAAGAGTTGGCTAGCCCGCAAGATTATGGCTTGTGGTAAAGTCAGTGGAAAAAACCATAATTGGTAATCAACTCACCAAGATGTTGACTTTGTCCATCAAGAGTTGGCTAGTCCAGAAGCAAACGGCTTCTGGTAAAAACAAATCAAATCCGTTGACAGCGGGTGGTTTGCTCAAAATCACATGGTTATCAGGTGGACCATAGTTCTTACTTGAATCAAAACATTTGGCTACTCCAGAAGTAATGACTTTTGGTAAAGAGACTTCAAATCCATTAAATTTTCAAAAAATTGTTAGGGACTAGCAATTGCTTAGTATGGGGGATTTGATATGTGTCTTTTTGCACATATCTTTTCGTCCAATTTTCGTGTCAAAACGATAAAAAAACACTTCAAAATGGTCAAATAACATCACAAATATCCTTGGAATATGTTTTTGTGTGTTTCAGGTACAAAAGGATTGAAAACAGACGAAAGCTGAGAAAAGTTTGCATAATTGGCAGAAACAGTCCCTGAACTTTCAGAAAATGGCAAAATAAATCACCAAAAAACCCTTTTTGTCAAAGTTTTTTATTTTCATTATTATTATTATTATTATTATTATTATTATTATTATTATTATTATTATTATTATTATTATTATTAGTAGTAGTATTAGTATTAGTATTATTATTATTGTCAAAAAAAAAAAAAAAAAAAAAAAACCTACACAATTTGTTTTGCAAAATCAGTTTTTATCCTAAATCCAACTAAACCAAATCCTAGCCCAACCACAACTTAAACCCAACACAATCCAAACCCACACCACACCTTAGCCCATTCTACTTAAACCTAAACCACCCTCCACCCCAGTTAACACAAACGCACCCTACAGCTAATAAAAACCTCACCCTCGCCTCTTTTTATCACCAGTCAAACCTGTCTTCAACCTCCTCTTTTACCCACCAAGTAAACCACCACCTCCAACCTTTTTCCTGCTACACTCAACCCCTCCCCTCCTCAAAAGCTCCCCCGTCACATGTATCCACTCCAGGTCACCAATCCACACCAATTGGGCGCCAAAACTGAATTCAATGGCTTTGATGAATTGAGACCCATCCTATGGTTAAATTGACTCAAAGAAGCACAAAAGTGTCCAGCTCAGCTTTTAGCTCACAGAAGAAACACAAAGAGCAAACACAAGGAAGAAGTCAAAAAAATTGAAGTGCAACCTTTTTATCAGTAGTATAAATATTATTTTGTAGCCAATGGTATAAGGCATTAGGAGTAGGACTTAGAGTAAGAATTAGTTATTAGGAGAGCTTTTAGTAATTTTAACTTTAATTTTTAGTTTGTTCTCAGCCTTGTACTAAAAATCTCAAGTTTTATTTAAATTCTATTGCTTTTTCCTAAATTATTGTCTTGTTTAGTTTTTGAAGCTTATTTGTATTTGCTTATTTTGAGATGCTTAACTTGTGTTAAAATTTGTTCCTTAAGTCATATTAGATTAAGCTTCAGTGTTCTGTGCCCGATTTTAGTCTTAAATCCTTCTTTTATCAATTTTTTTATAGCAAATCAGTCACTAAGGGACTGTTTGGCACATGGTCCTTCTTGGAGTTTGACTAAATTTTAACTTGCAAATCCATTTGGATTAGATTTATTTCAGTTAATCTAGTAGTTTAGAATTAAGTCTTAGCATAATTTCATAGTTTCTAAGGTTTTGTTTTGGTATTCCAATTTCAGTACTTTAAAACTATTTTGCACTGCCTCTATTTTAAGCTATAAGATTTTAAGTGTTTCGTTGTATGTTTTACTTGAGTTTTGGTTTACTTTACATGTCATTAGGATCTGGAATAGCACTCTTAGGTAGTGACTTATTTTGATCCAATATCCACCCATTTGAACCACTACATAAAAGTTAGAAACTAGTCCAAACACCCCTTGTTGAACCAACGTTTAGACCAGCTAGGATAGGATTTACCTTTTCATTTTTGGTTTGCTAGTAGCTGGTAAGATGATCTTTAAGTGCTTGTGCTTGTTTTGTGATTTTAAGCTTATTTAGTGGGTTATCTTTGAGGCTGCATGTTTCCCCACCAACGTAGCCTGCACTTTCATGGCCTCAACAGCCCTCACGTCATCCTAGGATGATTCATAGGATATAGGTGCTTAGGTAATTATTGTATGCTTTAATTAGGTTCACTTAAGGTTATAGAAGTAGTTGATCATCCGGTATGTAGACTTTGTAAGTCAAAAAGTTCATTTCTGACCCATTTGACCCAACTGATTTGCTGTAAACAAAAAGTCCCAACAGCCTAAAGTTTTTGATTTTTAGTTTCTTCGTTATTAGGCCAATTGCTCTAAAAATTGGTATGCTTCTTATTTAATAGTTCATCTAGTTGACTGTAGTTTTAGTTTATTTTTTTGAATTTTTTATCACAGCTTTTCATTGGCCCGAAGTAGTCCTATTTGTTGCTGTCCAAAAAAATATGCATTTCAGAAACTGTTTTTGATTTTTCATTTGTTCGTTATAAGTCCGTTTTACCCGAAATTTGGTACGTAAGTTAATTGGATGGTAATCTAGTTGCTCATATTTTTTTTGAATTTTTTAAATTTTTTATAGCAGCTTTTCTGTCCATTTTCCGCAACTGCAGCCCTTAGGTGTAGACTTTGCTTATTTTCAGCTTCATAGGCTTGTTTCTCTGCTTGTAGCTTGTTCCCTGTAGCTTTCTAAGATTCCCCTAGCTGTCAATTAGCTTAGTTTCCCCTGAGTTCACCTTAACTTCAGCTTATATATAGTTTTTTAGTTCCCAAAATTTCCTTGGTTTAGCCTTAGGAGTTGATTGTTAAGTTTCCTTTTTTCCTCTGAAGTTTTAGTCACTGATAAGCCAACATAAGCTCACAACAGCTTATTTGTGAGTCTTTAGGATAAGTCTTAGTCTTTGGTTAGCTTAAAATTGCATTAGGTGTGCTTGTGTTGGTTGCCTTTAGCTTTTGGGAATTTTATTTTGGTTAAACAGCTCACACACTTTCTGATAAGCCATAGCCACTTTCCCAGCTTATTTTTTCCATTTTCAAAAATTTTCTTGTTCAAAAGTCATTACTCTTTTTGTTGATTTACAATTTTCATAAAAAGAAAAAGAAAAAAAAAATAATAAGTGCAAAAAAAAAAAAGTTAGGGTTGCTCAGGCTCGAACCCCTGACCTACTGGGTCACAACAGAACATTCAACAACACGTCCAACCATCTGTGCTACTAAAGCTTTGTTGTTATTCTTTGTTTATTTTAGTATTTATAGTAATAATTGTTTTGGCTTATGTATATATTCAGCTTTTGTTTAGCTTATTTCCTGCTTATTTAAACTGCTTATTACCCTCTTAGGTTTTCCCTGAGCTTTCTTTTAGTACAATAGACTTTCCAAAAAAAAAAATTTCATAATTTGTTTTACTATTTTTCTAGGATTTATTTTATTATTTTAGTTTTTAATCCGTAATAAAAAATATAAAAGCCAAAAAAATATTTTTCTTTTTTCAAAAATTTTCTTTTATCATTAGGTTTGTAAAAATATAAATTTCATCCCCGTAAGATTATCGTAGCATAAAATTCACTTAAGTAACTTTTACGTATTTAGTTTAGCTTACGTTTTAGGATTTCCCGAATTCCCTATCATGTTTCCCGTAGTCTTTTAAGTATATCATAAGTTTTATTTTCATTTCCTTGTTAAATTCATGTTTTAGTTACGTTTATTTTATTTTTGTACGTTATTTGCAATTTATCATAATTCCACAATACCAAATAATCTCTCAATCATCCTTACAAGCATTTTAATCTCGAATCTCGCACGATATCGCCCATTCACACCTCGTTGGGACACGACCCGGGTAATCACTTACCCGGTATCACATATATATATATTGTATTCACGAGTTTTCGCAAGTCTTCCTTTTCCTAAAGGTTGATTAGTGAATTCCACTCACGTCTACCTTGTATATTATTGATACGCACTCAAAAACGCATTATCAAGTATACCCCAAGGATTGTAGCTTTGTTGGTAGTTCCACATTTGATTACTATTGTTAATATAGTTTTTCCTATTTTGGTTTCTTCTTGGTTGAGGTGTTTTAGACCTAGGATGAGGATTATTTGGTTTTCTAGGTGATGGAGTTTTAGATCTTGTCTTAGGTTTAGAAGATCCTACTTCGTTTTTTAAAGACGGTTTATAAAAGGCTTTTACTTCTTCATTGTTAGCAAGAGGTATTTTTTTATCATTAATAAGTATATACTTAGGATTAGATTTTTGAGGTTTTTGTTCATTAAGTTTATTTTCGAATTTGACATTTTTAATCTCGCTTGTTGAAGCTTCATTTGAATTAAATCCTAAATCGGTTTTATCTCCGGATACTCTTTGAATACTTATTATTTTACTAAGTGAGTGACTACTATTTTCAAATTTATCAAGTTTGCGAATTTCTTCCCTAAGTATTTCGTTTTCACCTTTAAGCTCTTGACATGATTTACATTCTTCAAAAATTTCTTTACCTTTTTCAAGTTGATGTATTTTAATTTTTAATTCTAGTACTTCATTTTTCAATTGATTGTTTATGTATTTTAGTGACTTGATTTTGGCCATTACTAGTTGTCCTAATTTGCATAGTCTATTATATTCATTATCTAGGTCTTTTTCATCTAATGATAAACTTTCATCACTAAAATATTCGGTTTCGGAACGTACCTCATTTGATGTATTCGCCATAAGACACTTCTCTTCCTTTGTTGTTTCTTTCTCATCTTCATCGCTATCACTCCATGCTCCTCCTACAAATGCTCTTTGATTTTGATCTCTTGTCATCCTTGGACATTTTCCAATAAGGTGATTTGGATCACCACACTTGAAACATTTCCTTTCATTCTTGTTGTTCTTGTCATCCTCACTCTTTTGAAATGTTTTCTTTTCAACATGCGGTTGTCTTACGAATCTTCCTCGCCTTTTGAAAAATTTCTTGAAATCTCTTACGGCCATGGCGTATTCTTCGTCATCACTCTTGGAAGGTAAGCTATCTTCGATACTAGATTCCTTACTAGCTTTCAAGGCGATTGACTTGCTTTGCTCTCGTTTTTCTTTGACCATTTCGGAATCCTTCTTGATAATAACTTCGTAGAATTTTAGATTTCCAATTAATTCATCAAGTTGCAATGTTGACAAATTCTTTGATTCTTCAATAGCCGTCACTTTAGCTCGCCATTTTGGATGAAGATCCCTAAGAAACTTCCAAACAAAATTCTTACTAGAAAAATTCTCATCAAGTGCTTTTAAACTTGTGATGATAGTGTTAAATCTAGCAAAAGCATTATCAATTGATTCCTCTTCCGGAATCGTGAATTGCTCATATTGTTGAACAAGTAGATCTATCTTATTATCTTTGACTTGACTATTACCTTGGTGAATTATTAGTAAAGAGTTCCAAATTTCTTTTGCGGTTTCACACATAAAGATCCTTTCGTACTCTTTACGTGGTAGCGCATTATAAATAACCATTTTTGCTTCATTATTTTTTGCAAGTTTTCTTTTTAAATCATCATTTTATTTTTCAAAAGGTACGATTTCATCTTTCTTTGTTTCGGGGTTATTTTGAATAGGTAAAAAATCACCATTAGTAATAATATGCCAAAGATCTAGATCTATTGACTTCACATAAGTTTCGAATCGATTTTTCCAATATAAAAATCCATCACTTTCAAATAGTGGTGGTCTTTGCATACATTGCCCTTCTAAATATTTTTCAGATTCCATAGATCGTTACAAGTTTTAAAATAAAATATATTTTAAAGATCTTGCTAGACGTGGCTCTTGATACCAAATGTGGAAAACTAGAAGGGGGGGGGGGGGTTGAATAGTTTTACATCCTTTTTAAATTTATTACCAAAATATTTTGTAGCTTATTAAAAACTTTTGATTCGATCTCAAGTGAATTCAAGTAACAACCAATATAAACAATTCTAATCTAATAATGAAAGTATTGAAATAGAATGAAGAAAAGATAGAGTTAGAAAGATCAAACCACAACATGCGAATTTATAGTGGTTCGGCTACAAGGACACCTTCCTTGCCCTACTCCACTCCCCGAGTACCACACTCGAGAGTTTTCTTCACTATGTCAACAAACTCCTTATGGTGGAGAAACCTTACACACCTTGGCTTACACAAGTTAACGACACTAAGCTAAATGTCGAGTTCTAATTGTAGCTAGAACCAATCTCACACCTTCTTCAAGACTTCACACCTTCTTCACACCTTCACAACTTCTTCAAGACTTCACACCTTCTTCACACCTTTTTCTATGCACAACTAAGTCACAACTACTAAACTACTTTACAACACACCTAGTTTCTACAATCAACAAATTCACACAACACTTTTACAAATATCTAACACTACTACAATATGAAACTAGCTAATCACAACACTACTACAATTAGATGGATGTAGAGGAGTGTTCTTCTTCTTGCACTTGAGTGGATGAAGCTTTGGATCACTTTGAAACAAAGACTTATGAGTTATATGATCAAAGGATTTTTGATATAGAAATGGAGGTTGGATCAGAAAGTTTATAGTGCAAAAAGGTGAGAAAAATATGTGAAATGATCCAATATTTATAGGGCCAGAAAATACTGTTCTGGAGCGTGCCGGTCCCCTTAATTAGGTGGCGGTCCCCTTAATGATTAAGGGGGCCGCCTAGTAAAATTAAGGGGGCCGCCCTCCTGAACGTTGGATTTTCTTGTCCTTTTGTGAGGGAAATTTTTCTGGATTAGATTTGCCATTTTTGGTTGAAAATTTGAATTCACAAATTTGTAATGAATTAAACATATTCTTTTAATGCCAAAAATGTTTTACAAAAGATATAAAATGTTTTGTGACATTTTATAAATATCTAGTGATTAACAAAAGTGTTCCTTTGATCTTATAATACATTAGACACTTTGTTTATTCATACCTTAAGTGATTAAATGGTAAAGATGAGTATTTACTACTAAATACTTGTTTATGTCATAATTTTTGGTTTGATGAGTTTTCGTTTTGTGATTATCAAAACATAGAGATATCGAAAGATATGAATAACGTTTTTAGTCATTTATTTATATCAACAATCTCCCCCTTTTTGATGATTACAAAACCTAAACTCATTAAATCCAAAAATTAATTTTTAGACAAGTATTTAGTGAGTTTATATTCACTTCTCCCCCTTTATGTAGAATCAAAAAGGTTATGCCGACAATTTTTCAAACGAGAAAATTTGACGGGAAGACATCTCCCCCTTGATGTGTAC